>PVLA01001183.1:0-392843 GCA_004027455.1 Hydrochoerus hydrochaeris
CTTTTTTATAATAGCAATTACACATTTTGGTTTTATTACTCTTGTAGTTCTTATTTACTTTTTACACTAGAGACACAATATGATATTTATAAATATGATTCTTATTTATTTCACTAATGAGGATAGTCTCAAGTTGTCTCCATTTGCCTATGAAGGCCTCAAGATCATCCTTTTTTATAGCTGAGTAATATTCCATTGTGTAAAAATGCCACATCTTTTTCATCCACCCTGCAGTTGATGGGCATCTTGGTTGTTTCCAGGATTTAGCTATCACAAATTGTGCAGCTATGAACATGGTGTACATATATCACTGTGATATGAACTTTTCAGTTCTTTGGGGAAAATACCCAGGAGGGGAATAGCTGGATTGAATGGGGCTTCCAATCCTGGTCTTCTGAGAATTCTCCATATGGATTTCCATAATGGTTGCACCAGTCTACATTCCCACCAACAGTGAAGCAGTTATATAATCTCTTTTACATATATTTGTCAAAGAAATTCAGAGATAAATTCATTAATTTGTGGATGTATTTGAGATTGAGATTGCGGTGTTTATTACAAAATGTAGGTTAATTACATAGATTAATCACACTTAATTACATATCTGGCAATGATTTTTTTAAAGAATTAATCACTCAAAAATGTATTATAATAGATGACATACAAAAACTAACATAATAATATTACCATAATGATATTTTCTGATGATGATGGTTATGATAAATCTATAAACTAAATATTGCTATACCTCTATATATACAAAAAAAAAGTGCCTTCCCTAGATGGTGGTAAATAGAATAAACGTATGATGATAAACTGTAGTCATGTCACTCATACTATCTTTTGCACGAGCTCTCACTAATTATTTGGAATTCATTGTATCAGATTTCAATCAAAACATAAACAATTTGAAACAGGGACAATAAAATAAGCATCTTGAAAGATTATCAAGTATTAACATAATTTTTCACTGCCAACTTCTGGAAAGCTGAAAAGTAATTCACACTGTACCGTGAATTATAGATAATCTAGGTTTATACTTATTTATAAAGTGTTTTATCAAAAAGCTTTGTTATCACCATTTATTACTTATAGAGTCAACCAAATTTTACAATATTGTCCACATATATTGAGTCATTCACATTCTAGAGAGAGAAAGAGAAAGATGAGACACTGAAAACTCAGAAGTAGGTAGGAATACTAAGAATTTATTTCCTTTTTCATTTGTTTCTAAAATATTTTATTGGATGGCAGAAAACAAAAGCATATTGTCTATGATCAAAGGAGAAAGGCAGGAAAAAATTAGAAACTCTGGCCAAAGTCAGGACGTGTCATAGAATTGAGAAAAATTGCCTTCATTCATCTTTTACAATCCTAGCTTTAGAAAGGATAAAAAAGACATTGTTCCTTCAAATCCCCCAAATAAAAAACAAGTCTAAGAAAGAAATTTGTGTAGTCAAACATAATTTAAGAAAACAAACTGAATAAGAATAGCTAAGATTTATTTTAAGGTTTGATTATCTGAATTTTACCCAGGCTCCGTTTTTTACCGTGAAAAACATCTAGTTTATACTCACCATTAAATCTGATCAAATTGTTTGCCACCTTTGTAATAAAGTCAACTAATAATAAATCATTATGGTATAGACAAGTGTATATACTGAGGTCCATGCATTACTAGAGGAAGAGCTAGAGATAAGGATCTAGAATTCCAGAGCCAAACTGTGTGGATTCAAATCTGCCTCTGTCTGGTCCTTTGTGACCTAAAGCAATTTGCCTGACCTCTGTGCACTTTAGATTCCTCACCTGTAAAATAGGAATAATAATTATATTTAATCTATAGTGTTATTATAAAGATTTAATAAGTTAATAAATGTAAATTTTTACAGCAGTGACTTCCATATTATTTCATTTTTTGCTGCTATTTTGAAAGTCATTTTTGAAATAATATATGAATAATTGTAACACTCATTTCTCATTTTAAAGCTAACAACAAAATCAAGACTAGGAAAAAAAAAAGTGTTCTTATGCCAGTCAAGAATACTTCTAGGGGCTGGGGATTTAGATTAGCGGCATAAGCACCTGCCTTGCAAGCACGCAGTCTTGAGTTTGATTCTCAGTACCGATTTAAAAAAAAAAAAAAAAGAATACTTCTAGCAAAAAGTAAGAGAATTCTATGAATGGTTGTTTAGATATCTTGTGTTGGTTTTGTAAGAATCTGAATCAGATCATCTCAAACTGGATCAACAAATAATAAATTACCACCAAAACATTGGTGATAATGAATAACACCAAAAATATAACCCAGGACTCATTCTAGCTTGTTTAGTCTTAGCTGTTGGCCTTTCATTCTCATAGTGGTTGCTAAGGGTTGTCCCAATTCTAGGCATCAAGACTGGATCCAGGGAAAGGTGAGTAACAATGAGGTCTCCACTCATGAACTAACACTCATTTCTTAAGAGAATATCAATGACCTCATCCTTCATACTGGCACAATTCCCCTTCGCAGAAGAAAGAAGCAACTAACACTCCAGCATCTCTAGTGGAAGGTTGTAGAAAGGCTATTGGGTTAGCACCCCCAGTAGCATCTGCTACTTTGACAGAGAAGGTCTATCAGAAACCAACCACAAATGCCACACATAAGTGGAGACATTCAAAGTACTCCAATTAAAGCTCAAAACTAGAAAAGGCTACTTATTCACAGCTGTTATTCAATATTTTATGGAGGTCCTAACTCATGGCCAGAAGCCAAAAAAAAAAATTAACTGAAAAATTTAGATTTAAAATTAAAATTCATATCCTCCATCTCACCAACATTTGAAATGCTACAGCCACATGTGGTAAGTAGCTACCCTAATGGACAACATAGAAAACATTTCCAGTACCTCAGAAAGTTTGATGTGACAGTGCTGCCATTTAGACAGAAGGGAATTAGTCTCTATCAACCTTAAAAACATGCATATTTGTTGAATGCACAATAATCTGTGCAGCATAATAGACAAGGACACAAAAATGTATATTCAGAATTGCAGCATTGTTAGCAGTACTTAAAAAGTGGAAATTATATAAATGTCCATCAAAAGAGAGACATTTTAATAAATTAAAATACATCCATATTATAACATGCCAAGTAATTATTTGACAGAATGATGCAGATCTATTTGTACTCACAAGAGGTTCATTCCATATTACTGAATAATTCAAGTTATAGGTCACATATACAATATCTCACATTGATTTTACATGTATTTTATATAATTTAAATAATTCATATGTATTTGCATATGTTTGAGAACTGAAACTAGAGCCAAATGAATGAGGTGTCAGAGGTACAAATGCAAGGCATTCTCTCTTGGTACCTCCTTAAATTTTACAGCCTCTGTTTCTAACACACAGTGCTCCATCTCAGACTCAGACATTTTCACAGACATGAAAAAAAACTTAGGGGCTGGGGATTTAGCTCAGCAGCAAAAGTGCCTGCCTTGCAAGCGTGTGGTTGTGAGTTCGATCCCCAGTACCAATAAAAAAAAAAAATGCTTAGGAAAAACCTCTCAGAGCAAGTAGTACTTTCACTGAAATCATAGTAACTTCTATATTATCTGATTTTTTAAAACAAAGGCTTACAACCTGATGCAAGCTATTTAATAAGGCCTGTGTACAAGGGACCAGTGGGGGTCATCTTAGTGATCAAAACATTGATAACTGAGCTGGCCTTAATGTGTCCAGCTCCAGATCATGTCTGGGGATTTTCACTTATTTTATTTATCTTCCAACTCTTTGATCACAGGAAATACTACCACCACCCATACTGTGTAAATAATCAGGCTTGCTCCACTTTGGATTTTTCCATGTTACGCTCTCAATGCTTATTAGTGATAAATCTTCTAGGTTACAGCTTCTATATAATTACCAATCAGCTTAGTTTAATGATTTTCTAAAGACAATGAAAGTGGTCAGCTACTTGCCAAATATTTATGACACCTCAGATCACTGGCCTTTGTACAGCTACTCCTGCTAATTGTGGAATTTCCAACACGAATATGAGTGATGTCAGTGTTTTCCTTTCACCATTTCATTGCTTTTTTCTGATCAGTGTTTATGCCCTTGGTCATTTGTTCAGTTTTTGAGATTTGCCTTATTATTTTAAGTGAGACAGCCTTACTTTGTTGGATGATGTTTACTGAATCCAGTTATCTTTTGTAATTAAAGAAACCAACCAGTTTACCTTTATTTTTAGTACCTGTACTTTCCATGAAAGGAGCCTCTATCTTGAGATAAAGAGTAGGAAGCGGAGTGAGCAACAAAATACAAAGCCTGTCGGGAGAAACGACTCATTTGCCAGAATAAAACACCCTGGGGAGACCCAGGCAGAGGGAGATGGATGCTCTTGACACAGGAGGAATTAAAACTTAAAAATGCTTGTTAAATACATTGGGACCACAACTGGAACAGCTAAAAATTAAGAGACACAGCATTTTCGCTGTGACCCGCCATGTTTGCACTGGCCTGAATTTGCGCCAGTTTGAATCCTCGCCGGCCTGCAGAGCCACCCAAGCTCGTTCCTGCCGCCACTCACAGGAACCACAGCAGTGCTGAAGTTCGGGGTTGGTGAGCCCAATGGAGAGCAGAGCTGGCAAAGGGACCTTCATTAATCTAGGGTCAGTGCTGGGAATGAGATCCCTCCCACAGGAAGGGCGCAACCACATGGGTGAAATGTTGGAATCAGGCAGGAGGTGCCTGAACTGGGAGTGACAGTGACTTAAGTTGGTTGCTCCCCACCCAGAGCAGATTAGTGGGATTTGCTTGGACTGGGCCACACCCCTGGCCAGGACCCAATGAGCTGTCCCAAATCGATTCCCTGCACCTTGCAAGCACTAACCAGGTGAAGGCCCCTGAAGTTTGGCTGGCCTGGTGGGGAGGGGCAGGCACACGCAGCCGCTGCTTACACCTCAGTGACAAGAGCAGCTAGGACAGGGCAGAGGTCCCTCGCCAGTGTGCTTAGGAGGAAACGTGGCCAACAGGGAAGGGGCCTGGGACCTGCACTGTAACCTGTGTGGAGGAAGCCAGGACCATGACTGGACAGAGAGGCAGGAGGAGACCCCCAGCCCAGAACCCTGAAAGCCCTGATCCAGGAGAGGGAAAAGCAAGGGAGACTCAGGGCAGCAAACATGCAACATCAGACATGGCTTCAATGCACATTAAGAGATATCTTCGGGACCTTGTAGACAAGCTCAAAACTGAAATATTAAATCAGATAAAGCAAGATATGAGTAGAATAATGAAAGAAATGCTCTCAAGAAGCATCTGTCAGGAAGATACAGATGGAAGAAGGGAGGAATACAAAAAAAGGAGAGAAACATTAGATAAAGAATATAAAGAAAATATAGAATACATGAAGCAGATTCAAAGAGACTACCAGGAAATTAAAAACTCCATTGAAAACTAGAAAAATGCCTTAAAAGACACTAAGGATAGACTATCAAAACTTGAAGACCAGTTTGCAATGTGTGATCATGAAAGGAAAGATCTCTTAAAAATAACAAGGAAACAGGCAGTAGCCATACAAAAGCTAGAAGATGACAAGAGAATCTACAATTTAAGAATAAGAAATGTGAATGAAGAAGCAGGAATACATACAGGTGAATTACAAAGGCTATTCATGGAAATAATTAAGGAAAACTTCCCAAGCATGGAAAAAGAAAATGACATTCGGTTGTGTGAGGCATACAGAACTCCAGCCACCTACAACCAAAACAGATCTACACCCAGACTTAAAAAAATCAAGATACCAGAAATTCAATATAAAAACAGAATATTAAAAGCCATCAGAGAAAAGAAACAGATTACCTATAAAGGTAAGCCCATCAGGATCATGGCTGACTTCTAGACACAGACCATCAGATCAAGAAGGGCTTGGAGCAAAGTATTCCAAACCCTGAAAGAAAATAACCTCCAGCCCAGATTGATGTATCCTGCAAAACTATCACTAGAAATTAATGAAGAAACAAGATGCTTCCATGACAAAGAGGAACTGGGGGAGTTTGTGACCACCAATCCAACCCTACAGAGAATACTGAAGGACATTCTAGAAAAAGAAAAAAAAATACCAGGATTTTAGGAACAGTGGCAAAAAGGCCTCAATGAGTGGGCCAGGCAGTCAAATGAAGGAGAAAACTAGACAAACAAAGGCAGAAAAATAGCATAGCAGACATGAGGCAGAGAAGGATAACTAGAATCTCTAACATAGATGGACTTGATACGCTATATTGTTAATAGTGCTCCAGGATTAAAAACCCATATTACTCACACTACTCTGCCTAGATGTATTATATTTTGTTCCAGTCATTCTACCTGTACTAGATTTGAGGGTACAGACAGTAATCCCACAAATAACAGGATATAGTATGGTAATCATCCTTAATTTCCTATTAACTTAATCTAAAGCTCTGTAAAACCTGCACTGTTTTACCATGACTGGTTGTAATCGAATCTGGTTTGTTGGATCACTGTTTTGTATTGATAGATTTTATTCAAAGCTGTTATGATTGATACTATCAAGTCTCAGAGTTTAGGCAACTGCACTTAAGATGACAAGATTCACTAGAATATCCACTCTGGTTTGATTATTACCTGCCTTTGAAGTTTTATACTGTCTACAATGTTTTATTTTTACTAATATTGTTACATACTACTATATTCAATTACACTGCTATATTCAATTATACCTGATGATATAGACAATTCTATTGAAGATAATAAGAAACAACACAGTAATCATTGTAGATCACCTTGTACTGTGGTTTTATATGACTTTTTGGTTTCATGTTTTTATAGGAATTTGTTTTGTTTTGTCTTGCTACGTTTTGTTTTCCTCTCTAATACAGAAAGGATAGAAACACATGTAGAAATTGCTATTGTAAGAAAGAGAGGAAAAGAAAGTGCTCTAAGGGATATAACTGCATGTATGTTTAAGCATATAAAATAGATGACCATATTGCTGAATCTTTGTTGGATCTTTGAGCAGAACTGTTTGTAGTCTGACTGTTTGAATATTTACTATGTACCCTTTAACTTTGTAACTTGAACAACTACATCCAGGATGACAGTACGTAATTTATAAATAACTGATTTCTTAGTGGGGCTTTTTCTCATTCTCCTTTTTCTTTCTGTCTTTTAGAATTCCATATTGTTTTTTTTCTTCTCTTTAAATAAAATTTTTAAAATGCATAATTGCTATTGTAAAAAAGAGGAAATATGAAGCGCTATAAAAGATATAGCTGCATGTATGTTTAGATGTGTGTGATTGATGACCATATTTCTAGGTTCTTGTTGGGTTGTTGAACAGATCTGTTTGCACTCTCACTGCTTTAGTGTCCACATTGTGTGCTTTAATTCTGTAACCTGAATAACTATTTCTAAAAGAACAATATGAATGTATCAACTAGTGATTTCTTACTGTTTATCTTCTTTTCTTGAAATTCTGTAATATTTCTACCTTTTTCCTGGTTTTTTTTCTCTTAAAAAAAAAAAGAAATACATGTAGAAACTCATGCATGCGTAGCTGTTTACACTCCCACTGTTTGAATATCTCCTTTTATGCTTTAATTTTGTAACTTGAACAACTATTTCTAAGAGGACAATATGTAACTTATCAACTAGTGATTTTTTATTGCTTAAACTTTTCTTTGAAATTCTGTATTATCTCTACCCCTTACATGCTTTTATCTTTAAATAAAAAAAAAATTAAAAAAAAAAGTAAAAGGAGGAACAGAAAGTGCTCTAAAGGATATAACTGCATTTATGTTTAAGTGTGTAGGATTGATAACCATTTTGCTAAGTTGTTATTGGATCATTGAACTTCTTTGCAGCCTCACTGTTTGAATGTCCACTCTGTATGCTTTAATTTTGTAACTTGAACAACCATGTCTAAGAAGACAATATGTAATTTATCAACTAGTGATTTCTTACTAGTGATTTTTCTGAAATTCTGTATTGTTTCTACCCTTTTTCTGTTTTGCTTTTTTCCTCTTTAAATAAAATTTTTTAAAAAAAGATTAGGAAGTGTGCCCTATGTTTTGTACTGATAATAAATTAACATCATCTTCTTACTCTTTATGTATTACCTCTATACAGTATAAACTATTTCCATTGGGTTTTCTTGTTTTTCAAAAACAAGGCTAAAAGTTTCCAATTGTTTTAAAAATCTTTGAACGCTCCTCATAAAAGAATTCCACTATCGGATTCATCATTATAAATTTGTATATAGCTGATATAATTAGAAACATTTTGAAGTGCAGATTATCTAGTATTTATTTTTCCCAAGTGTATTTTTAAAGAAAATTAAGTATCCCCGAAAATGCTGCTGTGACTCTAGCATGTCACAAAGGTCAGTTTGCCAAAAATACAGTGTACCTTTATCTCGGTCAGTCAGCTGTTTGTTCTCTATGCTACCAAAACAATGGATTTGGTCCTAATGACTAGATTAACTTTTGTAACACGAAAATACCCATAATTGCTTAGAAATTAAAGTTGATAATTCCATTTATCTATATGTTAGTAAATTTCTTACAATTGCCAATGTGTTTGAATCTGAAACATTTATTTTTATGGTATTGGCTTGATATTTTTCATTTCATAGGACTTTATATGCAGTGAAAAATATTTTCAAAAACAAATATAAAATGCATTCTATTATACAAATGTCTTATTCAAATTTTACTCATTGAAATATAAATAAATAAAATAAAATAAAATTTTATAGTTTTAAATTTTTCTACATTTTGATTATATAATTTACAATTTTTATATGATAATGAATAAATCAGTAAATATTATTTGCTTGTTCAACTTCCAAGGTTCTAAGGTGTAAAGCCCAGCAGATTTTCTACTCATTCTCAAATTATTTCATTGCTAACCTCTTCATGAGAAAAAATTTTTTCAATGTTCATTACTCTTGGTTCAGTATTCTCTTCAAGGATCTTTTTTATGAAATCATCTCATTGCCTCCACTTCAATAAAATCTTTACATTATACACTTTGACTTGTATATGTCTAAGTCAGCAATCAGATTCTAAAATTATCAGAGTATTTTAAAAATTAATTTGGAGTAGGGGCTGGGGGTTTAGCTCAGCCACGTAAGCACCTGCCTTGCAAGCGCAGTCGTGAGTTCGATCCCTGGTACCAAATTAAAAAAAAAAAATTAATTTGGAGCAACTGGATCTTTAAAAAATTTATTTAGACAGTATTTGAAATTTTCAATAACAAAATAAATTCATTATCCTGATTCAGAGTTGTATTTTCCTCAATATTTTAATTGTATATAATTGATCATCATTCATCTAAAATATTTCTTTTAAATTCTTTAGAGAATTTTCACCTGAGTCCCCTCAGATAACATCTAGTGCATTTGAAGCAAATGATATTTCAGATGCAAATATGAATAGACCACAGCCTAATGTGACTCTCAAAGCCAGATACTCTAAACCTCCAAAAATTCACTTGTTGTCATTAAACACCATTTATCATCTTTCAGTCATTAAGGGACCAGTTTGCCAGATTACTTATCACAAAGAACAAGTAACATAATCTTTTCTTCTTTTCTTTTTTAAAGATGCATGGCACTTATTTTTCCTGGCAGTGAACCAAGATCTGAGTGGGTAACTCTTTCTTCTTAGTGTAAATTATGTAAATGCATGCAATAAATCAATGATTCTAATTTGAAAGATTTGTCATGCTGGATAAAAGCCAACCACTTCCTTTTTATGGAACTGTAACACTGTTTTAAAGGAAGCAGTAGTAATACCCATCATTTACTTTTAGATATATGTGTATGTGTGCATATAATATGCATACATATTTAATATTTGATTATAAAACATGTGGAGTAACCTGATCTACTGAATGTAAAGAAAGCTACTGGGACCCTATAATGGGAGAAACCTTAGCAGAAACGTTTACCTCATTTGCACCAGGGAAAAATCTAATGAAAATAATTAGAGGTGACCCTGATTTTAACCCCCTTACTAAGAGAGACAGATTTCCCATTGGAGTGGCTCTTAGAGAAAACCAAGGCTATGGGGGAAAGGATACACTTTGATTTTTCCAGAGGATCCTTGGCTCTCCTCTTCTGAGAGATTTGCACAAATGTCACATATCCTGAGTGTGACATCTATGGTCAGGGAGACTGATCCACACAGTGGAATGTGAAAGCAAGCAGATATGTTCCGTTTTATAGACTGGACAAATGGGAGCCAATTCTGGTGGGTAGCAGCCTACAGCATGGCCTTGAACTTCACCCACAGTGAAAGGATGAAAGACCAGATCCAGTGCCTAAAACTTGGGCTCTACATCTGGCAGAAATAAGACCAAGGCTGGCATCACCATCAAAACTGGCTGATTGGCCCATATTCTTCATCTCCAAAGTGGAAAAAATAGATACTATCAATCTTGTGGGGGTTACTGTGAGTTCCTTGCACATAACTAAAGATCCAATGCAGAGTAAGGGGAAGTGGAGCGTGGTAATAAGAAAGGTAATACAAGAGAAGGAAGAAGTAGAATAACCAAGTGTTCCTTCATTGAAGTCACCCACACTGCCAAAGCAGTTGAAAAATAGGTGTTCAAGTATGGCCACATTCATTAGTTAGTTAACTATCTTCCTAAACACGGAACTTGAGGCCAAGGTACAAGACACCACTGAGCGGAACTGACTTAAAATGTCCTCCAGCAAAGTCTAATTATGAATTAAATAATAAAATGAAATAAGACCTCTGGTACCAAAATTTCCCTAAAAACATCTGGTCTATCCCCTTTTCATGTAGCAGAAAACAAGAATCTATAGAGAAATAATTTTTGCCACCTCCCTTGACAAACTATTTCAACAGCTCACAATCTTTACCTCAAAAAAATAAGAAATCTGATTGGCATTCAGTGACTATTTCAAATGCTTAATAGGTTCTTATTCTATTGGCCTTTATTCTTTCTAGAGGAATTATTTCCTTTAACCAACTACCTATTCAGCAAATTGAATCATTAATCAGAAAAAATGCATACTATTATGAGAAGTTAGAGTACTGTATAAAACATCCAATCTTGAGATTGAGGATGCAAATTTAAGTTCCAACTTTCTCATCGCAATTTAGATGACTCTCATGAAAAGGTAGTAAAAAATTTTTTCTATCATGTCCTCCATGGCATTATAGGGCCCAATGAGAGATTCTGAGTTGACTGACCTAGGGTGTTGCTTGGCATTGATTTTTTTCTTCAAAGTTCCCAGTTGACTGTAAGAGAGTCAACAGTCAGTGTCTCTGTGGAATTATATATGCAGAAGGCATGAAATATTCCTTTTTCATTCTTTTGTCCTTTAGTTTCTCCATTTAGTAATTTTTTAAAAGATGATGGTATGAACATGATTACTTCTGTTGAGAATTCTTAAATGATTGCTTCATTGTTCAGTCTTTTTGTTGAATAATTTAGAGGAAATGATATAGTGAGTCCTACATAAAGTCTCATAATTGTATTTGAAAATAATTTCACTCACCAGTTAATGAACATTTATTTTGCTATCAACCAAATAAGAATACAAAAATTTCTAAGACTGCAATTAATGAGTGCTTTTCAACTTTCCTGGAAAGATGCCTTCTCTGTTTGCAGTGACACCATCAGTCTCCCAGGCATCCATGCCTGAATTTTGCATTCTCCACCACAATAGCTTCAAGTGGCTGAAAATGGGCTCATTTTATTTTCTGTTTATAAATGAAAATACCCCACTTGGAAGGAGATTAGATAATTAATACTTCCTCTCTGGACCAGAGTGACTAGCATCTGTGGTCAGCCCTCTCCATGAGCCTTTGTTATTTCTGGAGTGTCCAGATTCCCACCTCTGCATTCTATCCACTGGAATTTCATTGAATAAATATTCATGATGCACTAAGCATGCACCGGGCACTGTTTTAAGATTGTGGACCTGTGGCCAGTTCTTTCTTAAGAGATTACAATTCAGAAACAGAGACAGAGAAAACACAACAAATCAATAAAAAAAAGAAAAGAAAAACTGAACAGAAAAGAGAATGTACCATGTTGTGGTCTTGTATTCCATGGGATACACTTCAGGAAATCCTGATCTATTATGTGTGTCTGAGTAAAATTTTCCTCTCTCTGGTTTATACATAGCTCTAAAATAGCCTCGCTAATATGTCCCAAGAAATTGTTTACCCCTTACCAACAAACTCCTATAGAATAAGAACTAGCCTAACATATTTTAGGATTTCATTTATCGCACTACCACTCAGAATATTACCTTTCTAGGGTCAGTTGAAAAATACTGATTTGGCCATACTATTTCCCATGAACCTAAACTTGTTTGTTAAGAGTCCTCTGTTGCTTCTTTGTCACTCTCTGTTGGCACTAAGTTTTTTTCATATTCTAGTTTTTTTGCCCTCCAAAAGTATTTTCTGGTTCCTTCCATTAAGTTCGATATTCTTTCTTTTAACTCAGCTTCTAAATTCAGTTTGCCTTGTGTCATTTTCTTTATATTCTTTTGCAAATCTGGGTGACAGATCTGGTGATTTTCCAAAATTAGAATTGGAAGAAAATGCTACTTCAACTCTGCTGACATACTAGGTATTTTTCAATCATTTCTTGAACATCTAACTGTATTCTCAGAGCTACATAATAACAACTTATAAAGATGAAGGAGGTAGGGTCCCTTAAGAAGCTGTCTAAGGTCTGCAGTCAATTGATTAAATGAAAATTCTTAAAAGTGGACAATAGTAACACACAACTGAATTGTTTAAACTCTTTCAGAACGTACAATCACTAAACTTTAGATAGAGACTTTCTATTCAATTGCTGATTCAACTTTGCACGCTCTATTTTGCAGTCATAACACACCATCTATAATTTCTAGTTTTAATTTACTGAAAATAAGAATGCAACAGCACTGTGCAAACAGCTGGGTAGTGAAATCATTTAGATTTTTGTGATTTTTATTCTCAGTCTTTCAGTTGTCTTTTAAAATACCTATTTTTACAGAACATGTTTTAGCATCTTATTTTTAGCGTATCTGCAACGTATTTGAAGTCACCTGTACTGTTATTTATTTGCGTACTTGTATATGGGATGTTGGGGACAGAATCCAGAGCCACTTGCAGGATAGGAAAGCACTTTACCTCTCAACTACACCTCTGGACTCAAAGTATTTTAAAAAGTTTTCAAGAAATAGTAACTCTTCTTCATTCCAATCTTAATATTTTATCCATTTAAAATATTTAATTCAATTACATATTTTAGAAGATCAAATAGAGCTAACATAATCAAACTTGACTTATTGTGAGGAGGGAGAGAGCCAATGACAGGAACATGAGAGGCAGCCTTCCTGACTGTGAGATTTCAAGGGAGCCTTTCCTGTTCTCTCAGTAGGGAGCACAAACAGCATGGAATGCTCTGGTTAACTTCTCAGGTTGCTAAGGAGATCTGCTCGTATTACATTATTATAGTACAATATAAATAGTTTAATGATGGCTTATGTACAAGTACTTTTGTATATCTCAAAAGAATCCTTTCTTGTTATCCTTGGAGATTATTTTTTCTTACTCTTTTTTTGGTCTTTGATTAATTTAACATACATTTTGTAATAGCTAATATAATTGCACACTTCAATATTTCTAAAGTAAAATAAATATGAAATCTACCTCTAACATGTCTGTTCCTGGTCATCCAGTTTCCTTTCCCAGAGGCAATAATGTTAACAGGCTCTCCATGTAGATAGAGTCCTTAAAAAGACTTTTGAAATATATATAAAAACATATGATCACGTACAATCTTTTTTTTCTTTTGTACAAACTGTTAGTATATCAGTTTCTAGGATGAGTGTGGACACATTCTTCCTTTACCCTCTGGGACAAAATTTACATCAAACAAATCAAAACTTGTCAGATGCTCTTGTTTAGCTGACTAAGCCTCCACAGATGGCCAGATTTGGTCCCATTGCTATGATATCTTGAGTCTGGGCCAGTTTTGTAACATATATCAAGAACATATCATCTGTTTCCTCTCTGAGGCCAGTTCAGCATCATTTTTTCTTTTATCCAAGGATTTACTTAAAGGTATAGCTCCTTGACACATAGAACTCTTTTTTTCTTTTGACACATAGAACTCTTATATACATGTACCTTCCCTTTGATGAAGTTTTTAAATGCTATTTATTTATTTGGTGCATAGGATAAACTATTTTCTGATAATATGTCTATCAGGTCTTGGTATTTCACTTTAGATTATACATGTACATACATGTTGCAATAGGAATTTATTTTATTTACAACCCATGTGCTTTACATTCATAGTGGTATTTGAATTTGAGTAACTTTTTGTATTTTCTAATGATTTTCTCAAGTGAATCACTGAAAACCTCCTTCAGACTTATTTTTCTTTCTGTTCCCTACTTACTCTTCTCCAAAGAAATTAGCATGATACCTTTATCTGGAAATTTACTTTGCTTTTTCCATATGTTCATGGTGCAGTTCTTGAACAGGCCAGCGAGTCTCTGAGAAAATACATTTGTTCATCTTGATCTTTATAAAATACACATCACCCCTACTCCCAAGCCCATCATTTCAGAACATCAGGTCACAGCTCATGTCATCGACATTAACTGCACCGTCAGTAGTTCCCTTCATGGAAGTTTCTCTATCTTTCAAATGTCCTACTCCAATGAAAAAGAAATAATAGAAGCATAACTTGTCCTCCATTATTTTCAGGCTTAAGAATTCAAAATCCCTAAAGATGTCTGTCAGTGCCTTTTTTCTGTTCAAAAATGAACAGCATGCTTATTTTCTGGCTTCAGTAACCAATTCATTAATTTAGCCCACAAATATTTATTTAGTCATTGAAAGCTGGTTAATCAAACTAATTTCTTATTTAATTGTTATCTAAAAAATTCAAGAACATTCTATAGTAATCTATATTGAAAATTTTATAGTAATTGAATACTGTGGCTAGCATGTCTATGAATTAAATTGGTAACTATTACATTAAATTATGTTTGATAAATTTAAGAAAGATAAATTTGATGGGTTGCAGGATAGTGAAAGCAAGTGAAATGTTCACAGAAGAGAAAACATTTGTTTATTTTAGAAATAAAAAGGCATCTGCCAGGCAGGCAAGGGAGAAAATACATACAGACCAGATTTAGGGTGAAAGCATGCAAGTGTGAATATATATAAAACCTAAAGTATAGCAATATCTGTAGCAATTAACAAGTAAATGCAGAATTGAAACACAGTTTAGAGTTACAATTTGTCAGGTTTGTTGACCATTAGGAGGATGTGCAACAAAATGAGAGAAAGAATTTAAGAATGACTGAGTTTTGGTGAAGGGTAAGCTGATGAATGGCAAGCCTGAGGAAAGCCATTGAGAAAGAGTTGCCTCGCAAGCTGTGAGAAATACCTGAACCTAAGTGACAAGGTTGGACAAAGCCTAAGATTGGCAACTATTAAGATTATGTGCGTACAGTTGGCTGGAGACAGGAATTCCTGCGAGGTGAATAAGTGGGGCATGTTGTCTGAAATCTTCCTCCAAATAAGGAATAAAACTGCAAATGAGTTTTTAAATCTATTCATCTGTCTTAAGAAACCACATGATATGGTTTCATAGCAAATATGATAACATATTTGCTAGTTCCCAATAATGGGAAAATATATGGCAACAATAATAGAAAGCACCAGTATAAATAAAAATAGAATAGTAATAGAAAAATAATAGAAAGGTAATATAATAAAGATATATATTACAATGTGACACAGAATGTCCTCTCAGTCAAGAACACCAGCTCCAGTACTTGCTACCCATAATCCTAATTCTGAGCTGATCTTTTCTTTTTTATTATTTTAAAGATAGTAAAATACAACAAAACAAGACAGAACAAAGCCAATTAAGACAATGCAGTGAAATTGGTACAGAACTTTAGAGCAGGATACCGGGATAACAATAATAGCTGCCACAGTGTATCTTGTTATCTTCACAATAGTTGTCCATTCCACCAGGTATAGCAAAATCAAACCAAAAACAAAACACTATAAAACCAATCAAAACAGAATACTGAATAGAGCAAAAACAATCAGAACAAAGCAAAATAGTGAAAACAATATTGGCCTTCAAAGACAAGATAGAAGGAAATCCCCCATATTTGCTATATTGCACATTGTCATCCTCCCAAGAGATGCTCAGACCTCTGGCCCCAGGTTAGCATAATCTACCAAACAATACAAGCATCTAATTCCTTTATGTACCTTAGTTGCTACCAACTCAGGTTGTCCTCAGAACCATTCTATTGCTAACAGGGTGGTTGGGGGACTGTGAACTCATCTTTTCAACCCTTTGTGACAATAGCCCAACAGCCAGATATACTCCCTGGGAATTAGACAGAGGCTAACATTAGTACTAAGAATTTACAGATACCTCCAACTAAGTTGACTGAATCATTGCATCCACTCCCTTACCTCGTGGTCTGCAACTTCTAGTTATTGTTATGTTGGTGAACTAGCAAGTGGCTACTTTAATTGGATATATACACTGGATATTTAAAAATGTCAAAGGAAAAACAGAAAATATGACATGATTTCTTCTTACTATTAACAGACTATTCAATTTATCCTGCCAGTCAGTTGCAGAAGTTGTTACTTAGCATTATGAGTTTTCCCACTGAATGTAACTAAAGGAAGTTTAATACATCCTCCAACTGTCATTCTGTTCACTGGAGGTAGTATTGCTGTCTTTTCAAAAATTTTAATATAACTATAAAAGTGGCTTAATTGGTGAAGATGAAAAAAAAATTTAAGAGGTGTCTGGAAATTGCAACATAACACCAAAACCCATATGTGGGAAAAAGGATTTAGGTGGACTGCAAAATGTTGGGGTGAAAATAAACAGGTCTGTGTTTCATGAGGGAATCACAGCTGTAGAGGAGGGGCTGATCTGAATGCAGTTCCCTTTGGCTGCATAAGAAAATTGCCAGAGGTGTGTGAAAAAGTTGAGCTTTTAGATTTCTTATTCTTTTCTCTCACGTCACAGACATATTTAACCTGTTGGAACTTCTGTTCATACCATTTCTACTCCCATGCTCAATCATAAAACAAAAAACTAGAGACATTATAATGCAAGCTACTTAGAGTAAGCAAATTAATTTAAAATTACATCACCAGTGTCTAGATCAACACCTGGCTCAGTAGAGCTGATAACATATTTGCTAGTTAAAGGAATGCATTTTGTTATCTGTGCCCGATATGATTGTTACAGATGTCAGCTGTTTCAGAATGACTTTCCCATGTGTCTCTTTCAAGTAGACAATGGAATCACAGGGCAGCTAGACTTTCCATCAACGCAGCAACAGTTACTAGATGAGCCGTGCGCCGTCCTTTAGTCTAACTTGTTGAGAGGCCAGTGCAATATTTTTACATGCTTTGAAATATTAAGAAAATATTCACATAAAAATGCAGATATAACAGAAGTTATGCTGTGAAAATTTTTATTTGAAATACTAATAGCAATGATAGGAAAAGTAGCCAGACTATTTTTGTGCTTCAAAACACTAAATTCTTTTAAGCATGTGATAAATTCTGGGTAATTCCTTTTCTTTTTAGACTTTAGGAGAGAGGTCATACCTGTGTTCTTTTCATGTCTGCTTTAGGAATCATGTATTTATCATTTCCTGTATACCAGTTCTTGCAAAATGTAGAGGTAAATAATATTTAGTTCTCTTTTATAAAGTTCATAAACCAGTGGAGAAAATCAACAGGTATAACAGTAGCAAAAGTGTAGTGGTTACTATCAGAAGTGCAAGTAACCATAACTTTCCCCAAAAGGAAGCACATGGACTGAACTTTTAATGACAAATAGAAGCGAACCAAGAATGCAGCATGTGCAAAGCCATGAAATTAAGGAAAACCAGGGGACATTGAGGAAGCTGAACATAGCCCTCTAAAAGTAAATATAGATGTCATGAGATAAGATCCACAGACTATATATAGAGGTAAGATCATTAATCCTGGGCTGAGGATTTAGCTCAGTGGCTCAAGCGCTTGCCCAATGCAAGGTCGTGAGTTCAATGCCTGGTAACAACAACAACAAAAAGATCATTAATCCTCTGTACCATCCTGAAGAGCTTGGCTTTCACTTGAGTTCTTTACCATAGCACTTGAAACATTTTAATATAGAATGGTGTTTCCATAATATAAAAAGTTCTCTGGCAACACAATTGAAAATATACCTAAGGCATAGCAAGAAGAAAGGTAGAAAGACAGGTTAGGGGAGGCTGTTGTATACTTTAGGAAAGAAACAATACCTGAACTGTGGCATTGAGAGAGAAAGTTTATTTCTAAACATCCTAACTAGATAGGAGGAGATTACCATAACCCTCCAGGGAAAAATGATTTTTGTACTGACAAGACTGTGGGAGCAGAGAAGAGGGGGCCAGGGCTAAGAAATCTGATCTCTTTCAATATCTATACAACATGCCCATTGTTTGGAATTTCTCCTTAGAATCTTAAGATGTGTGAGTAAAAACTTACTAGCTTTGTGGTTCCATGGGCTGGGTAACTATTGTCTAGTGCTGTTTACATTTGTGGTTACCTGAGATTAAGATCTAAATATGAATGCTTTCTTAAAAACATGTCTCTTATCAAATGTTATGTGGAAATACATGCTTGAAAAGAAAATAATGATCGGTATGAACCTTAGTGACTAAACCATGACTTCACGGATGAAAGCAGGTGATAAATCGTTCAAAGCATGACCCAGTGAGAGTTAAATCATCTCACTGGCTCTTGAAATTCTTCTGTGCCTTCCCATCTTGCTACAAACGTAAGTCAGCTTTTATCGTGATCCACAGACACACGGGCCCCCAACATTTCAACCTCAGCCCTTCAGTTCCCGTGTCACGTCCCCCTCACCCATCTTAGGGCTGTCATGCTGGCCTTCTGCTATTCCTGATTCCCCAGTGTACTCATCTTTGGGCCACTCCCATCTAGTTTCACCAGGTACGCTCCTGGCTTGCTCTCTCACCTCCCTTAGGATTTTTTGCTTTCCTTTATCATTTTAACTAGAAATAATATACCTCTCCAGCTCAATACTCTCTTCCCAATATGCATTTTCCCCTAATACCACAGTCTAACAAATTATATTTTACCTTATTAACCATCTTCCACGACTAAAAAAATAAGTTCCCTGAGGGCAGAAATTTGTAATGTTCTGTTGTATTTCTAGAGCTTCAAACAGTGTCAGACATCTGAAACTCAGTGACCGCTGAATAAATGAACTGCTGGTTCAGTGGAACTCAACCATACCGTTGTGGTGATCCAAGACCTCACTGACTGACCCACGAAATCATTATCATGGAAGGAATCTTGCTGTTTGTTCCTGCTTTTTTTTTCCACCAGGAAGCCTCTGGCAAAGTCAGATATAGTCTGGACCATTTCCATCAACAAAGAACTTTGTATAAAGCATTACAATTAGGAGTAGGTATATAAGAATGATTTATACCCAGTATTCACGTGATAATGGCTATCGAGTTGTGTTAAATTCTTTATCATAATATGGAATCTGCACCTTGATATTCTGTCTGGTAGCAGCTTGATATTCTGTCTGATATTCTGTCTTGTTCGTTACTATTGAGGAAAGATTTTGCAAAAATAATTCCATTGCCTTCAGTTTTGTAGTTACACAAAGCTAAATTATTGGGTAATTCACCCACACCCTTTTAGTTGTCTTAATTTTTGGAAGATTTTTATTGCCATATTATTTTGTAATACATAAATAATTGCTTCTTGTAAAAAATTAATACTCATAGAGTTTAACAGCATGGTTTTACTTTAGCTTTCTTTCCAATTCCACTCTCCACACTAAACCTAGCTCTTTGGCATATATTTTTCCCATCTCTCTCTCTCTCTCTCTCTCTCTCTCTCTCTCTCTCTCTCTCTCTCTCAATTTACATAAATATTAAATACCTACAGTTTTAGTCTTAGAAAATTATAATTAATATATATGCCTATTTGCAAAGTACTCTCTTCATCTAACAGTATGTTTTGGACTTTTTCCTATATCAGTATCCACTGACTCCAGTGATCCCATATTTAGGTTTACCCTACTTGTCTGGGTTACTTATTAATAGTCCTATCTTTCACTACTAAAAGCAGTCTCATATAAACAATAAATTATATGGTCTCCTAAAATAATGCTATTGGTTAGTAAATTTACAGCAATCTAAACCACAATTTTTGCAATTGTATTATAAACATTTAGACACAACCCTTTTAACATAATGAATAAGGCTGCAATGAACATAGATCTTTGTACCTGTGTATGATTATATTTATAGGATGAATTCTGCAAGTCTTGTGAGGTGTATACATTTAATTTTTAAAGTACTTCCAAACTATTCTCAACAAAGGTATACATTTTATACTTTCATTGGTAGCACCAATGTCTCCATATGTTTATAACCAACTCCAGATATCATATATTTATTTGGCCAACTTAATGGGAAATATATTTCATTAATATATGTAGTAAAATTGTACTGATTATAACTGAGATTGAAAATTTTTCATATTAGTTCATATTTTTACCCATGTCAATATTTTTCTAATTTGTAAGTATTATTTTACATTAAATGTAACATGTATGTTGTATTTCTCCTAGTATTCTACCTCATTTTTCAAATAACAAGGAAAACTAGTGTACTAATACTAAAAGTACACCCACAGGTTTAATGTTCACAAAAAAATGGTTAAAATGCATAACTCAAAGCATAGTGTCAAATTTTCTATACTTCCAAAATCATATATATAGATATGGATAATATCTCTATCTATGTATCTATATCTATATATCTGTATCAATGTATATATATATTACATCCCAACCATACACAGGTATTATGATCAATGGACAGAAATAAGCTACTAATGAATATATTGTAAATCATTTTATGTATGTATACTGTACTCCAAGAAGTCACATTGTTTTTAAATATTTTATTTACAATTTGGAGTACTACAAATATTTCTTCAATGTGACTTACTCTAGTTCCTGCACATAAAATATTATCTTTTTAAAGAAAACAAAATTTAATCATATTTTTTACATTTTTTATGCTTTGATTCCATCTAATTTTATTACCAACAAATTTCATCAGGGTTAACTTTTGCCTCAAGGTCACAATGTATTACACATGTTTCATCCTATCACAGAACTAACACCTAGAGTGTTACTCATCTGATTTTCTCACTAATTCATGAAGAAATATAGACAAAAAGCTTTCATCTGGAGAAAATATTTAATGATTTCCAGAAGGACTGTGCACAAACAGTTGAAAAACATTTATTTAATAAACTGTGGACAAAAAGATTTCCTCCAAACACTTTCACAAATGAATGCATGCTCATGCTATTTGTCACAGTTGGCTGTCAAATAACTTTTTTTGGTAGTATGAAAGGGTTATTCAATGAGACACCATCTCTTCTCTGAATAAACATACCTTATTAGCAAAAATTAATAGCAATGAGAATTACAATTAAGAAAGTACCATTTATCATTTAGATACAATAGGATTTTTGCTTCATCAAAATCCCATTGCAAATAACAGGCATTCAAACTGTATTTCAGTATTTTCATAATCTCTGATTGATATCTAACAAGGTCTCATCATTTCCATATACCACTCTTTTTAACCAGAGACTAAAGGCCAAATCTTTGCTGTTTAAATGAAATGAGAAAACATCAACTGCAAATAATTGATCTTTTCCTGGTTAAGGTCAATGTAGTAAGCTGTAGCAAACTAATAGAACTAAAAATTTCACCTGTCAATTTATACACATATTCTTGACTTCAAAGCCATTAGATGAATACACTTTATTCTGTCCTTTATCCACTCTTCTGTCCACCTTGCAAAAAGATCATCTGCGCTAATTTACATTTTTTATATGCCCAAGACTCTTCACAGGAGTTCACTAATGACAGTCCAGGTGTGAGGAATGAAACTTAGTTTCCCTGCCACTTGACTGTGTGCAATTGTTCTAATTCCCCGGGCTCAGATTCAAGCTATAATTATTGTGAGATGAGGCTCGAAAGGTAATATGTTGCTGGCTTATTCCTCTGAGGATCTGAAGGCATTGTTATTGTAGCAGGAGCTTCGAATAGTAATTGTGGTCTATCTTTTAAGAACTTGGGTGAAAAAATTTAAAAAGCAAAGATCCTTTTTTATCCCCTAGAGCAGTGATGGAAACTCTCAGTGCTTTCAATGACACAAACAGCCCTCTGTGGCACACATGGCACAGGTTTGCCGACACTGCCCTAGAGATAAATAAATCATTAGTCATATCCTGTCCCACCCCAATCAATAGAACTCTGCCTGTTTTCTGCCATATGTGATCACTATTTCTGGAATGCATCAAAAAAATTATTCATAAATTTTATGACAAGATATTGATTTGAGGTTTTTGAATACTCTATAATTAACATGAAAATTTAGCAACTTTCAGTGGTTTTCTCCATAATGTTTATTAATAGCTGAATATTGAAATGGGAATCAGTGGATTGAATGGCTTTTCCTACATGCCATCTGCTGATACAGAGAAAGAAAGTGTTCTAATTCTGCCCTGCTTTGATGACAGTGCATGAGCCTGTTAATCATTTAGGCAAATCAGCCCATAATGATTGCCCACAGTTCTTGCAAGGGCTTTGGAACTGGAGAAATTGAATTAAATTAAATTTTGATTTTGCTACTTACTATGTGACCTAGGCAAACTTTCTCTATTCTCCAAGTCTCATAAAAAAGGAGATAAGAATCTTCACCCCAAAAGTTATTCTGAGAATAAAATGTTAACTGTTTAGTAGAGTGCCTGACTTTTTTTGAAAGCATTCAAAAATGATTCTGTGGTCTTTTCATTGGTAGAGCATTACAATGAATGATTGCAACCTACCATTTCTTTCAAAGCTGTGGTATAAATTTAACTTTCATACCAATTCATGCATATAAAAGTAGGAAACACTTTAAACCCCAATTAACTAGGCTATCTTTTATCACAGAGTGCTTTTACATATTATTGGTGAAAGTACATATAGGTAAGTTCCTTTTGCAAAGCAATTAGGCAAAATATCTCAAGTCTTACACATATTCACATACTTTGGATTAGATTTTCCTTTCCTAATAATTAATCCATGCTGTTTTAGTCATAAAGTTGACTAGAGAATTACATACAGTAATATCAAAAGTCAGAATCAACTTCTACATTCAGTAGTTATAGTTATGAACTGTGATTCATATATAGGCATAAAGAAAAGGAAAGATACAGCAGTAAACTTCCTCGGTTTTCCTTTTGTTAGAAAAGCAACAATCTGCAAGAGTCAGTTGGAACAGATCAAAAGCAAAACTAAAACAAAACAAAGCAAAGCCCCTTCTTGAGCCAGTTCTCTCAAACCAAAGGACTACAAAAAGTCAGAAAACTTTCATGCAATATCCACCCAACTATATAATACAGAAAACTGAGTCTCACCATAGCCAGCCCTGCCAGCAGAGGCTGAATGGAATTAGAAGGGACAGCACATCTCAGCCAGCTTTGGCAGGCACGCTCCTCTCAACCAGGGAGCTGATTTTCATACTTCCTTCCTCACAGTGTTACAAGAAATCATAGGGAGATCTGGACTTGTATCCTTCGTGGACTCGGGAAATAATGAAGGGAGCACATGGAGGCCACATGAGCTTCCTCTGCCATGAGTGGTCTGAAGCAGTCCATCTCCGTGACAGTGTTGCTGGGTACCAAAAGGGGAGTAGTAATGCCTAAGGAAAGCACCCTCTCATATGGGTAGAGTGATGTCACAGTGGCCCAGCAGAGAGCCCAAGCCCAGTTCCTACCTATAAGCTATGAGATCCCATCTCTAGGTTGACAACAGAGTCTGAGTGGGGAATCTAGAGGTGACCACCCTCTATCTTTAAGGAAGTGGCTTCTCACCCTCTTATCCTGCTAGCAAAGCATGACATAAAGTCTCCTAAACCAGGAGATTGAAACAAGAACCAGAGTCCCATAATGACATACTCTAAACATCTAGGATACAGTCAAAAGCGGCTCACCATACAAAGCAGCAGGAAAATCTGGACATGAATGAGGAAAAACAATCAACAGAAGCCAACAGTGAGATAACACAAAGGTTGGAAATATCTGACAAAAATTTTATAGCTGCCACCACAAAGGATTCCCACAAAGATGAACAGGTTTGAAACAAATGAAAAAAATACAAAATTTTAGCAAAGATGAAAAGATGCTATATATAAGAACCAAATTTTAGAACTGAATAATTCAATGATCTAAAAAGAATAAAAATTCAGTAAATAGAATCAATGAAGATTGAAGAGTACATGAATAGTAAACTTGAAGACCTAACAGTGGAAATATCTTAATCTGAACGAGAGAAAAAACCCTGAAAAAAATAAGTAAATAAATTAACTCTGTGAGCTCATTTTTAAAAAAAGATCTAAATTTATGTCATTAGAATACCAAAATGTCAGGGCTAGGAAAGCAGTTTTAGAATATGGCTGAAAACCCCCCAAATTCGATAAAGTATCTACATATTCAAGACTCTGGGACAACATCAAATAGAAATACACAATTCCACACCCAGGCATAGCATGGTCAAACTTTTGAAAACTAAAAGATGGAAAAAATTTTAAGGTGAGAAAGAGACAAATCAAGACTTTCTTTAGGAAAAAAAAAAAAAGAAAAAGCCAGATGACAGATTTTCTCACTGGAAACAATTTAGGCTGAAATGGAACAATGTTTTTAAATACTCAAAGTATAAAAAAAAAGAGCTGAGAATTTTATGTTCAGCAAAAATATCCTTCAGTAATGAAGAACTCAAGACATTTATCAGATGAAAGGAAACAAACAGAACGTGTAACCAGCAGACTTAATCCAGAAGAACCGAGAAAGGTAATTCCTAAAACAAAGTAAGTAATAAAAGGGCTCATGTAACATCCGAAAGGAAGGAAAAACAAAAGAAACTAAAAGTATGAACAAATACAATAGACGTTTCTTCAATTTTCTAAATTGTGTTTGACCATTGAAGCAAAAATAGTAATATTGTTTTGTTTTTTGTTCCTTGTGGGGAATTAGCACATACACATATTGCATCTTGATCCTTTTTACTTCCTTCCCCTTTCCCTCTTCTCCCTCCCAATTTCCCTCCTTCCTAGACATAAGATACACAGATAGAGATACAGAAGCATAAAAAATGAACAAAACTTTTTTGAGGAGGTCAGTATAACCCTGAGACTAAACTCAGCTAAGATATTGTATGAAAAGTAACTGGTAACCAACAGCTTTTATGAACATAGAAATGAAAATTCTCAACAAAGCACTAACAAACCAAATCTAACAATAAATGGAAGGGATTTTGTACCATGACCAGTCGGGAATGCAAAAGGCGGCCTAACAAGAAAAATAAGTGAGGCACTAGACCATGTTAACAGACTAAAGGGCAAAAAATCATAATATCATTTCAACAGACACATAAAAGCATTTGACAAAATTTAACATTCTTTCATGATTTAAAAAAAATTCAACAAACTAGGAATAGGAGAGAACTTCTTTAAAGTGGTACAAGAAAAACCAACCACCAATATCTTACTTAATGATAAGAGACAATGCTTCTTTCCTAGGATTAGAAACAAAATAATCATGTCCAATCTTGTCACTTCTACTCAATATTGTGCTAGGAATCTAGACGGAATCCTCATGTGAAGAAA
Source organism: Hydrochoerus hydrochaeris (assembly GCA_004027455.1). Lineage (NCBI taxonomy): Eukaryota > Metazoa > Chordata > Mammalia > Rodentia > Hydrochaeridae > Hydrochoerus > Hydrochoerus hydrochaeris. Next base: position 25,790 of record PVLA01001183.1, read on the forward strand.
GGAACTTAAAAGAGTGCATATTGAAATATCTATGGTTCTAAAAAAATTGTTTAAACTGATCCTAAAATTCATATGGAAATGTACAGAACCCAGAAGTGTCAAACAACTTGGAAATAGAGTAACAAAGTTAAAGGATTCAAACTCCTTGATTTTGAAACTCACTACAAATCTGTATTAATCAAGACTGTGATCTTAACATATAGATCACACTGGGAAAAAAATGATAGTCTAGAATGAATTTATAGTCAATTATTTTTTTGACAAGAGAGCCAAGACAATTCAGTGGGGAAAAGATTAGTCCTTTTAATAAGTGGTACTAAAGAACCAGATTATCTACATGCAAAAGAAGGAAATTGGATGCCTTCCTCATATCATGCACAGAGATTAACCCCAAAAATGACCATAGGCCTGAATTCAAGAGATAAAACTACAAAAGTCTTAGAGAAAATACAGGGGTAACTAGTAATTATTCACGACACTGAGTTAAGAGAAGGTTTTTTATAAAATTGTACATCCCCACAAAAATATGTACACAATAGTTAATACTATACAAAAAAGTGAAAGCAATCCAACTATCAGTCATCTGATAAACTGATAAAGTACAATATATTCATACAATGGGGTATTATTTGGCAATAAAAACGAAGAAATATATTGTACACATAGATAAGCCTTGAAAACATGATGCTAAGTGGAAAAAAACCACAAGAAGTCATTTTATTGATCCCATTTATTTGAAATGTCCATAAGAAACAAATCCATAGAGACAGAAAAAAGATTAATACTTACAGAGTGTAGGATGGAGAGAATGTTGAAGGGAAATAAGTGAAATGAGAAGTAATTGTTATTGGGTATGTATATAGAATTTCTTCTTTGGTGATGAAGTATGCTAACCTGCTTGTGGTGACAACTATTAACATACTAAAAGCCATTGAAATATCTATTTCAAATGGATTGTGTCTCAAAAAAGCTGTTAAGTTTTCCCTTAAAAAATAAGGACAAATTTTTAATGACATAGGTAAATTATTATGTGACAATGTTAAGCAAAAGAGCTGAAACTAAATTATCTGTGTATGTTCATCTATATGTAAAGTATATGGATTGAAGTAAATCTGAAAATGTCAAACTAACCATGATTATTCTTTTTATGATTTTGTATTTTGTCTAAAATTTTCACAAGCGCAAGTACTTTAACCAAAAATAAAATTCTTAAGACAAAAATAGTAACAATTATAGCATCTATTTTCATTTTACAAATTTGGTTAATAGTGAGTTGATTTAATCTATGAAGGTATTAATTTGCATGTTTTCTTCTATTTTTCTGTGTAATTTATCTTTTATCTTCTTAGCTTGGCAAGAGGAACTTCATGACTAATACTCAATTTTTTGTTTCTCATTTCTCACATAGCATCTGGTAAGGTCATTTGTACCTTGTGAATAATTAGCAGTGTTGCTAATTCTATGAAAATATCAAAATTTTAGAATAAGACTCACTATATTGCACTTAAGAATGGTATCTGCAAATCCATGAAATAGAGTATAGGAGTATGAAACATTAGACTGTTCAAAAAATACCCTTTGTTCTATTATATTGAATTTGAAGTGTTTTCATTTGTACGATTTGTATCAAATGTTAGATTCTCTCTGTCAAAAACACAGTTGAGGCAATCAGAGATCCACCTGACATGGGAGACTGGGAAACTACCCTTAAAGAAATCGTAACAGTAACAGAAGCTAACATTATCAAGCATTTGCTCTATGGCAGGCATGATTCCATGCACCTCATGCTCAGTCCTTCATTAAATTCTCCCAGCAATTCTGAAAGATAAGCATGACTGTTAGCCTCCTTTTTATAGATAAAATGTAACAGAGGCTTACAAAGTTTATGCTCACTTAATTTAAACACAAAAAGTTAATGAATATCAGACAAAGATTCAAACCTATTTGTCTGATTGCAGAAACAGAACTTTAAACCATAAAGTCCTATATCTTCATTTTGTCAAGAACGTGTTGTCTTTGAAAATCACACAGTTCAATCAATTCTCTCCTTCCTAGAATAAAGCTGCTTAAAGATTTAAAGAAGTCACCCATGGAATTACAACAACTTTCAAGCAAGAGATAGATTTCTTCTATTTCATTGCAAATAAAAAATGACATATTTTGAAGAGACACTTTCCCCAAGTTTGCTGTGTGATGATGCTGGACTTGGACAGGCAGTTCTACCCCATTTCGGTCCCTGAAGTAACCTGAAACACCTAGCTGAACCACACTGGCCTTGCAGGAGTGACTTCAGCGCCTTCACTGAAGTTGCAGAACACCCAAGCGCCTTCACTGAGGTTGCAGAACACCCCAAGAACAGTTCTCTGTTTAGCACTCTGCTCTCCTTTCTTTTGTTTCTGATCAAACTCTTTCCCTTTGTGGCGTCTTGCTTGGTAATTCAACTTAGCTTCCACCACAACAGAATCTGTCCTTTGGCACTGAGGTAATACTTTTGATAAATAGCATTTCACTTGCCTCCCTTTTCTGGACTTTCACTAAACCATCTGTTTTTTCCCCCTCTACCTTCAAAGAGAAAAAGAGAGAGAGACAGAGACAGGGACAGAGACAGAAAGAGAGACAGAGAGACAGAGAAAAGATCTGCTAAAGGACCCATGCCATTAAGGAAAGCAGGAAACCAGTAGATAGCTCCAAGCCACATTTCTAGATCTTTAGGTGTTATTTAATAGGAAGAAATCTTAGAAAGAAGAACCTGGGTAAATTTTTTGACCTCTGGGAAGTACAAAGAAGCCATTGAACAGAAAGAAGTCTTCAAAAATCCTACCAAACTTAAAGTTATCTGAGAAAAGTCTCCAGGGAGGGGATTCTTAAACTTCTCTGCTATTTATCTCAATAATTAAACATGTACTTTCCAAGAGGAACAGTCAAAAGGAAGGTAGTTGCCATGCAACAAAATCAAATGAAGCTACTAGGGGAAAAGTACAACATGACTGCCTCCAGAAGAAATAAATTTAGGATTTGTTGAAAGTGTTTGTTGAAGAAGAAGAAAGTGAAAGAGAAGAAAGGGAGGAAATGGAGAAAAGAAAGGAGAAAATGATTAAACTTGGTAAGGAAGAACTTCTTCATTAAAAAATACTTAAGATGTTGAAATTCCATTAATTCCATTAATGTTTCAAGCCAAATTAGAATGCTCACCCTCTTCCCTTTTGCTCAGCTATTATCTCTTGACTCTTCAAATCTTATCTCTTCTTTCCGATTGATTAGTGCTCCCTGTGGTGTTTGTATTCTGTTGCTATGGCCTTTGATTCTTCCTGTTTAAATTTCAGCCAATGCTCATTGCCTGGTACGTTTCTCTGCATTGGCTCTCTGCATCCCAAGTGCTTACTGCCTGATGTGGTTTCCCCAAGTACAGCTCCTACCCCACCACCCACTCTGCTAACAAAACCTATAAAATCCACATCAGCCCAGCAGGCAAAGCCTTCCACAAACCTGACATCAATGTACATTTCCAATCTACCTTATTTTTCAGTTCCTTGCTTCTTATCAAAAACATGCAGTATATGTTAGATGCATGTATGAAAATGCCAAAAGTAACTGAATATTTTGTAAAGTTAATAGGCACTAATAAATATATATGTAAGAAAAATTGTAAAAAAAAAAAAAAGTTTAAGAAACACATGGCAGTAAGCCTTGAAATTTGGATGGCAAACGAGCTGAATGCTAACCAAATCCCAGTTACGAAGTACACATCTCGCTATGTAAGAAGAGTTGTGAAGGAAACATAAGAATGCTTCCCAGAGAAACATAGTATAACAGAGGGAAAATTAACTTCAAGAAATTTCAAATCCCATTGTGGATGATGTAGCATTCAGACACTTTCTGTAAAGAAGGAGCCATAGCACCAGAGCATATAAATCACTTAGGAAGTGACATTAAAGGTTGAATAAAAGTGATATTTTTCACTATGCTTTGGACCAAAATTGATAGTAGAGTAATACATTCCAACTCAATTTTACCCCTTCACAATCTTCTTTTATTCCAGTCCATACAAGGCTGGACACATTCAGTCTCTTCTTAAAGAAGCAATTTGGTTAGACAGGAAATAGGCGATTCTAAACATGCTAAAGTAGGTTACTGCTGTGATGAAGTTGACCTCAAAAGGCTTTCAACAGGCCCCCAAAGAGGCTTTCAAAATAATGGAAGAAGGGAAGTGGTCCACTGAGCCGATATCTGCATGAGTCCAAAGAGGTCTTGCTTTCCAAAGGCATCAATAGATCTCTTCTCTAAGTAGTCAGTAAGGAAATTCACTTTGATGAAAATAAATAGACATTTTCCACAATTATCATTATTTATAGTTGTAAATGCAGTATGAAATACACTGCTTAAACTCAGCTATGATTTTTTTCTTTTTTTTTTTGGTACCGGTAATCTAACTATAGCTATGATTTAATACTACCTATTTCCATAATGAGTGTTCAGAAAGATAAATCAATAGACCTTCCAATAGAATATCTAATAGCTTTTAATAACAGAGGGGCTTCTTTAATTATTTGAATTAAAATCCAAATTGAGCAGTTAGAATTGCAGCTTCTTTCTCTGTAGCATTAACAGTAAACCACTGAAGAATGTACTCAATTTTTATTAGTTTAGATAAACAAGACATTATATCTGATCTGAAAAGTAACGACTCAAAAAAGGAAATTATTGACTTATTTTTCCTTCAAATGTAGATTACATTTATAACATGGAGAAACTGATACTAGTCTTGTTTTACATTGATCATAAAATAAGAAACCTACATGCCAATATAACTTACCTTACCCCATAAATATCATCAGATACTTTCATTTTGGAGCTAAATAGAGGCATTTTCCCCCTTAGTTTACTACTTACATATTTCTAAGCCAATTCAAAATATTTTTCAAAAATATTTAGTTTTACATTATTTGTTCTCCTAGAGATTAAAAAATAGTTGTTTGAGCTAAAGTCAAACTCATTTGCCTACATGGACATAATCATTGTCTTCACCATGTGGTTTTATGTGTCTTTTTCAAAAGCAGGCACTTTCTACTCATGTAAGATAAGTATTTTTAACAAGCTACAAGGAGGAGTCCTACAACTTAGATGGGCGATGATAGTGCTGACTGAATTTCCCCCTTCTACTACAAATTTTCCTGACAGAGTTTGGGCTTTGATGTGATTTTGTTTACTGTTTCCCCTTCCTATAACCATAGATCACTGTAACTTGAAAGCAAGGATTGGCACTTTTTCTGGAAGTTCCTAACCATCGTTAATTACAAAAGGTAGAAAATAAAATACACCAAAACATTCCTATGTGTTTAATGACATATCTTGAGATATTAATAACATTCTTCTTGGTTTGATCAGTTTTCTTAAACAAAAATAGAGGTCCTATTGAGCTATCTTCCACAGTATCTAGCTGTTCACATTATAGGTGCTCATGAAATATCTGTTGGGTTATTGATCACATAAATGCATCACTAGGACTGTAGCCATACCTGTATCAGGAAGAGAAGAAGGGAGCAAACTCAACTGTGTAGCTTTCCCTGATTAAATGAAAACTAAACGCCAAAGGGAGTAGTTTCTCTGCCTTTCCCATGATGACCAAGCAATGTCATTCTCAGTAAAATTTATTTTCATAAATCACATAGAAGAAAATAAAAGTCTGAAATTTCTTAGAAGTCTCATTATTCTCATGAAGAATGAAGGACTTATAGTTTTCAGAGTTGAAGGTTTTAGGGAATGTCATTTTATTTTAATATTAAAATGCATTCTCTAGTCTAATCCCTTCTTTACAAACACACACACACACACACACACACAGAGACTTCTGATTTTTTTTGTCTGAACACATTTTGGAGGATACCTCAAGTTAAGCCTAGCCATTATTTGTTGATGCTTCCCTAGCGTTTTGTCTTTGGCCCACTTCTTCTAATTCTTCTGTTCTGACTAATATTCACTCTCATGGTTTTAACTTCCATTTATGTGGATAGAATTTCTCAATCATTATCTCTAACATTAGTCTTGCATAGAATTCCAAATCTAAATATCCAGCTACCCAGTGAACATCTATACTTGAATATCCTTTACTTTGCTAAAGTCAAAACTTTCAAAAATTCACCTTCACTTCTCTAACAACAAAACAAAACACAACAATGACAATAACAAAAAAATGGCTAAATCTCCTTTCTCAGTTAGTAATATTTCCATATACTTAATCATATAAAACCAAAACCTGATGCATGTTGGGATCAAAACAGTATAGCCTATGGAGTTGTTTTCCCAAGTGAAATTTGATTGGAAGCTAGAAACACTCACTCATTTTGCCTCCCACTTCAATGGCAGGGTTCAGTAAGACAGAGGCCATATGGCCCACAAATATCTGGCCCTTGACAAAAATAGGCTTTCTGATCCCGATTCTCTCTTTTTCAGATCACAAAAACTGCTTATTTTTGCCTCCCAGATTATTTTGTAGTTATCCCTGCAACCTCTTAAATGTGTGCTTTTGTGATCTCTCAACTGGATCTGCCATCAGAGAGACATACCTAAGAATTAGATATCATAAGCAGATGATTTTTTATATCTAACATTTTGCATGTCTTGTGAAAAGAGGTACTGAAGTCTTTCATTCCATTACATTCTTCACAAGAATATTTGTTCAGTGAAAAATAAAGAATATTTGTATAAGAAAAGTGTCAGAAGATATATTATCTTCCTTCAGACTTGTTTGCTGTCCAGTATGGGAAAGATAGTATCTCCCCCCAGGCAGAAGTTTGAACAGGTTTGCATACATCTCACTTACAAAATAGTGGTGAATTCCTCAATTCAGGATCTCTTGACTCTGATGTAAACTCACTGTGTACACAGCATCCTCCCAAGCATAGCTTCCTGTTGCCTATGTGGAACTCAAAGAGCAATGTGAATAAAAGTGAATTTCAGTTTACGCTGTCTGTTGTGTCTTTTGTCTCTAATTGGTTAGTTTGAAAGAAGGCTAAAATCTCAGACCATTCACAATGCTTGATATTTACTCATTTCTTATTTATTTCCATTACATATTGACTCAATTTCATGTTCCTTAAAGCAGGTTCTAAGGCTGTCCACAACCTGAGTGTGCCTGCCTGTGCCACACAACACATTTTCTATTGTTCCCCACTCACTGAGTTCATTTGTGGTTCACAGCATTTCATAACTCGACAATTAGCACATCCTGATCTGTGTCCTCCCACCTTTCCCCACGTGTGAATTTCTTTCTGGTCTCCCCAACCACACTTCTCCTTTTCCTCTTCCCCACCTCTGTCTGTCTTCCTTAGCCTTAAATCTTCTTTTCAGATCTTAAGCACAATTCAGGCATTTTATCCTGAATCCATCTATGGCTAACTTCAGGGCTCTTCCCACCAGGTTCCTACAGCTTCCTAAGAAAACTCAATCGCAATCATTGCCATGATTCTGAATTGTCCATTTGTGTGCCTGTCTCAGTTATAGACACTGAGCCCCATGAAATAAAACACATTATCTCCCTCTTCTTGGTATCCTCATTACCCACCTCTTTCAATGCCAGCACCTGCTGATGCTTAGAAAACATTTGTTTAATGATCTGAACTGAAACAACCTAAACTGGTGCAATGGCCTTAATGTCTTTAGGTCTCACTTTGGAAAAAATGAAACACTAAAAAAATAAATTTTCACTTATATTCCTAAATTAAGAAAATTGCCTTCCTGATTCCTTTTTAAACATATTTTTTTCTTTTAAAACATGATTCATTAAGATATAAGGCCTTAAATATATTTATATATATATATATATATATATAGCCTTCCAGGGGAGATAAGAATGTAACAAAAAGTTCTAGAAGGGTTTGATATTTTTCCAAACCTTCTTATAGTCGCCAAACCACCTTGCATTTCTTAAGCGATTACTGACAATTGTTAGTAACTGAAGAGAAAACAGTTTAATTCTTTAAAACTAAGCACTTGATAATTGTACTGAATAAAGCCACAGCATAGGAGCCACTTGGACAGACTCAGCCTACCCCGAGGACTCTGACTTCTGGGGACACCCCCAGTCACAGCACCACCCATCAATGTTGGAAAAAACCTTTTTCTAGTTTTTTAGGTAATTGGGTGCGACAAAGGGCCACACAGTTGCCGGTGGAGAAAAATGCTGAGTTCCTAAGGACCACCTCAGGTGAAGGGAAATCCATCTTTGGAAAGCACACAGAGTGTTCTGTCACTAGGCCTATTAGAAGATCCCAAACTCCACTATTGGTAGCAAAGAGTAAGTACTAGAAAAAAATAAGTACTAGAAGCTGTGCACTTTGTTGCAGGGGAGAATTTATACCTTTTAAAAAATGAAGAAGAAAGCACAGGAAAAGAATAAAAAGAAAAGAGACCACTGCTGGACATCCTACTTTCTCTAAAGTTCATACTCACAGTCTCACTCACACAAAGAAAATAATTCCAGTCCTCTATCCAAGGAGTGGCATTGCTATATAAAGGCTCTTGGATTCCCTGCAAGTTCAGAAGAACTCACAGACAGTGCAATCCGTAGAATGGGCACCATTCCATGCATTCAAAGCAAGGGGTGTGATGATGTCTCACAAAATTTGGCTAAAATATCCTCACATCGCATATTTCATTGGATATAGTATTTATGCGTACCCTGGTTTAAAGTCATTTGGTTTTTTGGTTGTTGTTGTTTGTTTTGGTTTGTCTTGTAGCTCTTCATTTACTTTTCCAGATAACAATCTCTGACCACTATGAACTTGAATTAAGAAATCTGAGAGTTTGTCTATTCTAAAACTGCTGTCATGAAAATATTATTTTTAACTTAATGTTGATAGAAAGGGGATACATTCTCCCTTTATTTCAAGCTACAATACAAAACCAAAAAATATTCTTCCTTCTTCAAATACAGCTCTAGACTAAATACAAACCACATTGCAGCAGATCATGTAGTGCACAAAAACTAATTTGCCTTTTCTGAAATTTTTGCTTGCTACCAGTTGAAAGAGTAACACATCAAACTACGTAAATATAACAGTTGAAAGTGTAACATATCAAACTACATAAATATAACCCATCAAATGTGATAATGAGTTAATGATTATAAAAATACATATTTAGACTTCATAAGTAGAAGCGGTTCCAGAGTTTGAAATATCTTATTGAAGCACTTCACTATAAAATAATAGAAAATTTTCACTATGAGAACATATTTCTCATCTTATGAATACTTTCCCTTTGGATAGAAAACCTAAAAGTTCTCAATTTTTGTTTTCTTACAAAAATCTTCAAATGATTTAGCATACCTTTCTAAGATAATAGCATATCTTTTTAAGACAACATCAACCTTCAATAAGTTTACTGCAAGAATAAAAGTTAATGATCTTTCTGAAAGAGTACTGTTAATGATGCAAGAACATAACACATTTTTGTGTATTTTCTAAGACTAACATTTTATGAAAAAATGTTAAGGATCTTAAAAATGAATCAATTCCCTCATCATCAAAATTCTAAGCACATGGTGCTCAGTAGGGGAATAGATTAAAGAAGGCTAGAAAGGCTTTTCAATAATGTTGACAGTACAAGATTATTGCAATATTTGCAAAAGAGAATTGCAACAAAAGAAGAGTTGCATATTTAATTCATAAGCTTTAATTTCTCCCTAAGTATCAAGGGGATTAAATTCATTTGCATCAGACTTCAGTGTTAATCCTGAAGAATTTATTAGCCCCTTTCCAGCATTATTTCAGAACTACTTACTTTCCTTTTAGATATTCTGAGATTTTAAACTCTTGCTGGCGCTGGGAAGTTTCAGCAGAATATCAGCATAAAGTCACCAATCCTTTGTGCTTGGATCCCCAAGACGGCACAGCCAGGTTTGTTGTGGGTTGTCCTAGGCACCAGGCTGTGCTGATAGTTACAGGAGAAGGTTCTCCCAGCACAGCAAGGTGAGGTTTCCCTGTATGCTAATGTTTAAGTGGATATGGTCAACTATGGATGAGTAAATAACACACTACATGTAATAGCTACTTTAATTAAATGTTGATGGTATGAAAGTTTACTGACTTAAGGGGTTTTTTTTTGGTTGTTGTTGTTGTTGTTTTTGTTCTCATTGTTTCTTGAGCGTTTTCTTTTGTTGATATGGGAACCAAACCAAGGTCCTTCTCACTGAGCTACATCCCCGGTCCTTTTAATTTTTTTAATCCAGATGGAGCCTCACTGAGTTACCGAGGGCGAGCTCAAACCTGCTATCTTCTACCTGAGCCTTCCAGAGTGCTGAGATTATAGGTGTGTGCCACTACCCCCAGGTTCAGGAATACTTCTTACTATCGACTCAGAAAAAAAAATGCTGGTGGTTATGAAAGTTTGGTGGCAACCGAAAATTTTGTAAACAGTCTTTATTTTACAGATCATTATTTACTTTAACTACCATCTTCTTTGCTCTAAAAAGAATAAATAACCATTCTAAGATAAAAGTTCTGGGTTCATAGGATGCTTAATATAAAAGGTTGTTCTCATGGTTGCATGTCAGTTCTACTATTTCAGAAACAAGATCACTAGTTTTCTGATTCATCATAGATTTTGTTTTTCTCTCTGCAAGAGTTTTACCATATTGCACACTATTTCCAGTATGTGTTGCACAGCTTTATTTTAAATTTTATTTTATTTTTAAATTCATGTTGCATGTGAATCTTTTAGTTGTTGGTCGGCATTACAGTATTTTCTCCAGCATAGATAAAACAAAACAAAACAAAACAAAACACCACCTGCTTTTCCCATTCTCTCCAATCTTCACCTTTGAAGTGAATTCCACTCATTCTTAGGGAAAGGTTTGAATGACAAGATTAATTCCCACGCAAGGATTTAAAGATCTGCAAACAGCCCATGAGAAACTAGAAAAATAGTCAGGTACGTTGGTTCATATTTGTAATTCAGCCACATGGGAAGCAGAGACAGGTGGATTGCAAGCTCAAGGCCAGCCTGAATAACTTAGCAAACTCTATCTCAAGAAAATTAGTAAGATCTCCCCTCTCCAAATATAAAGGGCTGAGAAAATTGATCAGTAATACAGCACCTCTAGGTTTGATCCTCAGTACTGCAAGATAAAACAAAAACTAGAAAGATACCCTCTTTCCACATAACCAGTGCAATAGATACAACAATTGGCATTTATTTCTAACTACATTTTTGACAAAGAAACACAAATATAAATTAGCCCTTTGTTTCTCAGAAGAAAAATGGCAATATGTTATTAAAGACCATATGCTTTGATGTAAATCTGAAAAAAATTAAATTTATACCATCTGAATGAAACGATTAAAGCTATGGCTAACATTTCTAAATTTTTCCTCATATGATTACATGTTTTATTGGATAGTTTTGGCTCAAATTGCTAGAAAAGCTGAAACGTAACAATAATTTGTTTAATTTTTTTTAATGCAAGAGACTTAGTCCACACCAAATCTTTGAATCTATCCAAATGTACCCGAACCGACTTGTCTGTAAATCCATTTAAATCTAAGCTCCTCAGTTTTGACATTTTCTGTCTGCATAGTAAATGAGTCTGCTGTGTTGCTGAATATTAAGCTTCAGTAAAATGGAATTGATTTCTAAGTTTTTTAATGTTCAAACATTTTATGCTCTGGAATTCTCCAGAGAACGAGGTATCATTTTCATTGGCAGTTTTTTTCATGGTTTTACCAGCTTTAAAATCTGGAGCTGTTTCTTAAATCTATTCTTAAACATTTATGCAATAATGACAGAGGCCTTTTACTGTCATAGATACAGGAAGTGCATGTAGCTCAGTATCTGGGAGAGAGCACAAGTTGTAACAGGTAGAAACAAATGGAAAGAGAAATACTAGCAGTGTTCTGAGAAGCAGAAACTAATTCCCCCTTGCTATTAAACTGAAAGTGATACGTGCTAATGAAACGAGCAAATCTAGATGTGTCACAAATATAAAGACTTAAGATACAAAAACAGAAGAGAAGTCCTCCCAACTAGGTTACAATATGAGACATTACCATTTTCAGAACAAAATGAATTTACAAAGAAATGGGTGCTGTTCTATGGGAAGCTGTTTTGTGAAAGTAGAATTTTAAAAAACTGTCAATATTTCTAGCAATGACCTAGGCTCTTTGCTGTACAGAGAAGATTCACCTGATCAGAAGGATGGGTGAAAGAGGAGTTTTCATTCTTTCTGTATCAGCATAAAGAAATTCATGGTGAGATTCATCCATATTTATTTATATTTGCAGTTTTACTATAAATATACCTTAAATTCATCAGTGATTACTCTTGAGGAGTGGTACATAGATAGTGAGATGACAAAGGATTTTCACCTTTTAATTTATATAATTCTGCATTACTTATTTTTATGTATATGTGTTACTTTTCGATGTAGATGCTTCCTTTGTAATTCATAAACAGAATTATACCACATAATTTTAAAAAAGAAAACAACCAAATCTGCCCTAACTATCCATGCTAAGAATCAATTTATGATTAGCTAAACCCTTGAGAGAAGTTTAATAACTAAAATCTCTTTTAGATAGTTAGTACTCTTTCTCCAGAATAAATCATTCTAGAGTGACATTCCAATGCAATATGGAGAATAAAAACACAGCCCAGTGAAGCCAGTGTGGACTATGTAGTATTTCAAGGCCATAAACTATATAGCGAAACCTTGTCTTACACCCCCATCCTCTAATAAAAGAATAGTCACAGTAAAATGGAATGAGGGCAGAAATAGCAGTGTCATCCAAGAACCATGGAAAGGGATTAGGCTCTTGGCCTAATGATTGCCTGTCTAAGGATATATGATTCTAGCCCAGAGTGTGACACTTTCCCTGTAAGTATGCCATACTCAGGATACTTGGGGACTTCATTCAATTTCTGTGTTTGCAGTTCCCAGTAGGTCATAATGAATGGCAAACACATACGAGTGAGCAGAAAGCCTAAAAGACTCAACATTTATATTTAAGGTATAGGTTCAGAGGGAGGAAACAACCTGCAGTGGTGTCTCATCAGAGCTTAATCCAGTCATCCGGATGACCTAGAGCTAATGATAACTTCCTTCCTGGAAGCTGGATCTCAGCAGGACCTCTTGGCATTCAGTACATGAAATACACCACCTCTCTCTACAATATGATGTTGGCATTCATGGGAACAAATTGTCTAACTGAGCCTCTTGTGGTTGCCTCATTTGTACACCATTAATACGCCACCATGCATAAAAATTCTCTAACTTATAAGCACTTTCTATTTGATTCAATTCCATGTGAATGAATGGCAATGTGCTGAGTTCCAATGATACACAAACCAATGCTTTGCTCTAGTGATGCAAGAGTGGCTAAGACACAGGGCATTAGAACAATAACCAGGACATAAAAGTACGTATGATGTGTTACTATGTGTCAGCTTCTGAGCATCTCATTTAATCCTGTAAGAGCATCACCAGTTACATTCTATTTTTATTACATTTTGCAGATGAAGAAACTTAAGATTATAAATGTTTACATAAAAAAATTCAGAAAGAGGCTTCTGACATTGTAATAAATGACATCATTTCATACTGAATGTAAAAAATAAGAAGAGCAGTATAGTGAGGCTAAACCACAGGGAAAGGCAAACAGAGAAATTTACAAAGGAAGACAAAGGGTTGGAGATAAAGGAGGAATGTCCATTGTCAGAGAAAGAGGAGGGGAAGGGAGGAGGGAAGGGGCGGGGAGGAGAGAGAGGTTGAGTTTTGGTGTCACAGGCATAAAACAAACTAGGTCAGCACTGGAAAGTGTTTGTGGAATTTGGCCACACGTAAGTCATTGCTGACCTTTCCCATTGTGCTTCTTGGAAGTGCAAAGGGTGGGAATCTGATTACCTTGAGTGGGAAAGGTGACCGGGGAAGTAAAGAAGGAAAGTTATGTTGTGCCAAGAATTCCTTCAAGAAGAAGGCAAATGATTACAAAATGCGAGACCAGTGTCAGGGAGATTTCTTTTTCTTTTTAACATTTCCTAAACAGCTAACATGTGCCAGACACTAGGGAGACAAAAATGATAGAAATATGGTCCCTATCTTCCAGGGACTTATGCTCTAGTGCAGAAGACAGAAATAAAAATAGTCATGATGGCCAGGCATGGTGGCACACACCTGTAATCCCAGCATTCAGGAGTCTGAGGCAGGAGGATCACTGTGAGCTCGAGGCCAGCATGGGCTAGGCAGTAGTTCAAGGCCAGCGTAAACTATATAGTGAGACTAGTGAGACCTTGTCTCACATCCCCATCCCCCATAAAGGAATAGTCGTGGTAAAATGGAATAAGGGCAGAAATAGCAGCAGCATCAGAGAACCATGGAAAGAGAGAAGAAAGCCCTGACTTTGCTTGGAAGTCAAGGGATTAAGGGTGATGGCAAATGTTTTAGAGCTTTCGATGATACAAGCAGTCCTCTGTGATCCACGTGCTGCAGGTTTGCTGCCACTGCTGCAGGTAGCAGACCAAACAGATGAGCAGCAAAAAACTAAACGGCTGTGGAACAGTGCAGAGATATGTCAAACATTTGTGGAAATGAATGTTCAGTGTGGCTGTGTGCACAAAACTGGTGGAACCAAGTGACAACACTGAAAAGCTAAGGCTGAGTTCAATTCCCAAAGGGTTCTGTTTGCCATGTTAGGGAATTTTAACATTTTCTGCTTGCTAAGTGATGAGATAGCTTATGGAAGAGTTTTAAACCAGCCAAGTCATACTGGCACAGACAATTAAGTTTTACAAATTCATAAAAGAGGCTGGCTTGGAGAAAGCAACTCAGAAGTCAAGGAGACTGGGTATGAGATCACTGTACTAACTTGGGTCATTTATGATGCAGAAATGATTTAAGCAGCAAAGATTATAATGAAGAGGAGGGATATACTTGAAAAAATCTAAGTAATAGAATTCACAGCATATGAGCATTCACGGACTGCAGGGGGAGAGAACCAGGCCTCACCAGGAGGTGATCCTGCCTGGAAACTATCATTTTCATTGTTTTCTTGGGTTGGGTTTTATTCTCTTTTGTTTTGATTATGTTAAATCTGATGGCAGGAGCAGCTACTTAAAAGACAGCAAGACATAATGTGGTAGCCATTTGGGATTTACTATTAGCTTATTTTGAAACTTTATTGCATTCATTGTTTTTACTGTTTCTGCTCTATTCTGTTCTGTTCGATTTTTACTATGTCTGAAGGTATCTGCAGCTATTTTGAAGACAACAAGAGGCATTGTGTTAACTATTGCTGATTTCACAAGGTTTTGAAGTCCTGTATCACTTATACTGGTTTATTTTGATTGGTTTTATTCTGTTTTATTTTCCTTGGTTTTATCCTCTTTAAAATAAAATAAAAAAAGAATTTACAGAATATGATTAAATAGTTGGGGCAGAGGAGAGACAGTGAAAGGGAATGTCCAGTAAAATATCATCACAGATACCTGCATTAGTGGCTAGACCAATGCTGTTAATAGTTAATTAAAATGTAGAATCTAAAATCACAAAGTTTTCTAGTTAAAATACAACGAATGTGGTTTTGAGATGCTTGTGTGGGGGTCAAGAACAATAGTAGCCAAATGCTCAGCGTAATATGCATGCATAGGGTCAGAGGATGGGTGGAATTGTGAGATAGATGTTCCACTAGTGGTTAGAAAAGAACAAATACAGGGAGGAGAACATACTAAAGACAGAACCTTGGAGAATATGTATTTAAGGAGTTGCAGAACCAGAGACTTTTTGGCTCACTAGGGTAGAAAAAAACAGGTAGACATGGTCAGTGGAAAGTGTAAGATTATTAAGTGGCATGGAGATTGGCATATGGCAGAAAACACTTTTGTAGGTAGTCTGCCCATGGAGTTGTATTAATGTATCTGGCAATATTAAGTGACTCAGAGGAATAGGTGCATTGTACCTTGATGAAAGGTTTGCTCACAGATTCAGGAGGAAGAAATGTCAAGTAAGAAGGTGGCAAGTGAGAAAGCAGTTGAGTCTAGGTTGCAAAAAGTAGGGTTCCAAAGTGGGAAAAATTGGGTATTCTGGTAATAAAAGGAGACTGCAAAGGGACTGAAACTGTCTAAAAGCAAGCACTGAGGTTAAGGTAAGAAAGAATGGAAAGACCGCCAGCAGCTGTGAGCTGACAATAGAATGTGAAGTGTGAGATCCCAGGGTCCATTTGCTCTAGAGAGGACCTAGTTCTGAACTCAGCTTTCTAAGGGGAGCAGAGATGAAGGTGCTCACAGCGGAAAAGATTCCTAAGCTCTCACAGTATAGGAGCATATGCATTGAAGCACAGATGGGTTTTTTCTTTGTTGTAAAAACAATATAACTACATTTGAAAACAGGGAGGAGGGCCAGGGGAGAATAGTCATATTCCCACCACCTACACAACTTATGTTCTCAGGTGGTTGTGTTGCCTCCCACATGACCCACACAGCTGAAGTCATGGTTTGTATATGATTGTCTATCCTTTTATTTTAACATAACATAAGCACTTTTCATGTTATGACATAGTTTTTATAATTAGTTTATGGCTTCCTGGTGTTTCAAGTAACAACTTTGGGATACTCCAGATCACAGACCAAGATCATATTTCAAAAGACTCTTATTAACATCACACTCACCATTGGAAACTGTGCCAAGGTTCCTGTTTGTTTTGATTTTTTTTTTTCAGTTTTTTTTTTCACTTTAAATTCTAACTCAATGACAATTTTCCTTCATGTGTCTTTGGATTCATTCTTACCAAAAAAAAGACTAGGGGTTTAGCAACAGGGTAAAACAAGTAAGTTTTTAGTAAATTTAAATCTTTTCCAACCCAAGATAAGACAAGTGATGTCCTTTGGCCCCAGGTAGAAAAATGAGAATGCAATAAAATATCATCAGTATCCACAGGTAAGGATATAAGTGCATCAGCTGATGGAGAGACCCACCTATTGGTCATTCTTGTCCTTATTAGCTACCAATCTTGATTTTTAATTCCAAACAACTTTGTAATATTCCTGACTTCAAAGGGTTGAGGAATGAAGTTGAGAGGGAAGAGTGACATTTGCAACATCAAGATTTAAAAAAAAATCAGACCATGGATCTCTTAACAGCAAGACAAAAATATGAGCCATGTCCTTTTTTTTTTTTATTCCTGATAATCTGGTTGAGGTTTCACAAAAATAGGGGTCTTTGCAATCTGGAGTATTCCAAATTTATTGCTTGAAACACTTACCAAAAACCAATAAGTTAATTATAAAAGCTATGCTATAAAATGAAAACTTATTATTTAAAACAAAAGATTCGACAGATGTATATAAGACATGACTGCAACTGTGTGCCTCATGTGGGAGGCAACACAACCAACTGAGAACATAAGTTGTGTAGGTGGTGGGAATATGAGTAATTCTCCCCCTCTGTTTTCCAAAATGTAGTTATATTGTTTTTGCAACAAAGAGAAAACCCATCTGTGCTTGGCACTGCTAGGAGATATGTAAAGCACATTCAATGCATATGCTCCTATACTGTGAGAACTTAGGAATCTTTTCCACTGTGAGCACCTTCATCTCTGCTCCCCTTAGAAAGCTGAGTTCAGAACTAGGTCCTCTCTGGAGCAGGTGGACCACTGGGATCTCACACCTCATGTTCCATTGTCAGCCCACAGCTGCTGGAGGTCTTTCCAACCTTTCCTACCTTTACCTCCGTGCTTGCTTTTCAACGCCATCAACAGTTCTAGTCCCTTTGTGGTCCCCTTTTATAACTAGAACCATGCCTTTCTTTTTGACATCTCAAGATCTTTGGCTTATCAATCCTATCTAGGATGACTGATATAACTTCTTTTTAATATTTTCTTAATTAAATTCCAAATCATTGATTTTTTTCCTTCACAATTATATTTGCAGAATTTCCAGTCTTTCAGGTAAACTAAGAGAACCTGGCTTAGAATCTAACTTTGACACCTACTTATGGTAGAGATTGGTAATAGTCTAACCTATATCTTTTCTTACTAATTGAATTCAATTTTTTGCAGCATTATAATGTACATAACTAAAGATTATATTTCTCAGACTCCCTTACAAATTGAAGTGAACAAAGAGATACATGTAGTGGTTATATGTGTTTCCCTAGCAACCTCTTTAAAGGGAATTGATTCATCTTTAGCTGAGGTATGAAGGCTGGAGCAGCAGCAGCAATTTTATTACTATGAGGAAACATTAACAAGTCTCTGCATATTAAGAACAGTGGGGCAGACACTCTAGAAGGAGCCTGGGTTATTGACCATACTGGACAATTACTATCTTCCTCTGGACTTACTTTCAGACATTTTTCATTGTTGTTTCACAGGGAATTGAACCCAGGGACCCATGCATATTAGGGAAGCACTTTCCCACTAAGTTAAAGCCTCTGCCCTCACCTTTAAAAAAAAAAATGTATATGAGAAAAATAAGTCTGTATCTTTTAATCATTGTTTTCAGGTAATTGTTATTAAAAAATTTGCAATTCCTAACAAATACACAATTTCATTCATTCATTCTTACCAAGTATTTGCTGGTTGCCTATTGAGTCCAGTACTATGTCAGGAGATTGAGCAAAAACAAAAGAAGTATAAGAACAGTTCTAGACTATAAGCAAGTCTTCATTTCTTCTACTTAAAAAAACTCCATATTTAAGAGGAATTATAAAGGACTTCACAGAAATGGATGATTTGTCTTCCCAGATAAAATGAAAGCTACAGGCAATACACACTGTAGGCTATCAAAAATGAAGAGGTAAAAAGGAGGATTTAGTGATTAAGAAAGTGACAGGGCTTGGGTCGAACCTGAACCTCATCAAGAACATCTCCAGCACACAAGGTTGCTTCTCGTGCTAGGAGGAAAATCATGACCAACAAGTCAGTGGAAAAAATTTAAAAGTTCTGTATAGGCAGTACTACAGAGTGCAGCCTGTCTGAACTGACCCTCGCGTAAGACAGCCTCTGTTCTGAAGATTTCCTCTCTCAAAATCACCTTCGTGCAGCCGCCTTGGAGATTGTCAGCTGAGCTCTACAACACTGTCGGTGGCAGCCTTCCTTCACGAGGACATTAGAAGGGTAATAACTTCATACGGAAAGAAGGTTTCACTGTCCTTCGTCTTCACATCCCAAGTTGTGTCCCAAGGCCTAGAGCATCTTTGCTGAATGACATCACCCCTTGTGATGCTCTTTATGTTTCCCTGCACCTGGTGGGAAGTGCCCGTGGCTGGCTTTGCTCAATGACTGTGTCTTACTATCTTTTAGCTCTGTGGTGCTGTATTGGCTAATGTATCATGTTGTCACAGAAGGTTTTGTGGTAATAGCGTACAAAACGATGTTAGAAATGGAGTACACTCAACTTCCTGTGGTCATAGTTCAGAATTTGCACTGGTTGTTCAGTCACTTGAGCTGCCCAGAAGCAATATTTAATCACTCATGCAAGAAAGAAAGAAAAACTGCCTACAGTACAAACTAAGGCGTTTCTACTTGTCCTTTTTGTGTCCTGTACAAATCCTAACATGTCTCTGGGCCTTTGGTTAACTGACCCTCAATACTTTCTTTTCCCATGACTCAGTTCCTGTCTCTGCAAGTTTTTAATAATATTAAATTGTGTTTCTCAGATTTCTTCCACAGCTGTTTAGTATTTTGGTACAAGGCTAATCTTTCAGTAACTCAATTATCTGAATAAAGGTCTTAACCTGTAAAATATTTTCTCCTGTTTTGATTTCAAAAGCCTAATATAACCTTCTAAAACTTGGTATTGTTTAAGAAAAGGACAAAAATCACAGGCACTATGCTGGGTATAGCTGAGACTGAACTTACACAATCTATGGAAGGATATTTTGGGGGGAGGCTCTTGAGAGACGGGAGAAGGTACATTTTTATTTATATCTGTTCCAAAATAAAAGGGGACTGTCCTTACATTCACTTTGTTTTGCCCCTCACAAAAAGACTAGAGTCTTTCTCTAATTTGCAGGCACCAAGCCTAATATTTTTGTTGCAAAGTGCAATCATTTAGATAATGGCACCCATCAAAACACAGACATGAAAAGTTCTTAAGTCTTCAAATAAGTTTACCAGCTGCAATTGTAGGTGTGATGGAAAAATCCTATAAGGAACATTTAAAGACAAATTCACTGGAGTTTGGAAATGACATTATGCAGCTGTACAATGCATATTCTTATCTGAGATCTTACAACACATGAAAAGTTAACTATTCTATTGTAATTGGAGCCCCTACCAGCTGTGAGAGGAAAATTTACCACTTTCTACCAGGAAGATTAGAGGCTGTTTCTTGCAAGGCAAAAACCAGTCATTAAAGGTTTCTAGTTAAATAAAGACCATGTGTTACTGTGGATGTATAAGCAATTAGCACCTGCCACCACACACAGAGCACATAAATCTTATCCTAGGGAAAACGTGGGCAGGTGCACAAGTAAAATGCACACCTAAATCATTTTATTGCCTTTCAAGGTTCACATTTGCCCCAAAACACCCCAAATGAGACCAAGGAGCTTCAATGCCCTTTCCAATATTCTCATAGGAAGTCTATGTGAATTTTGGATGTGGACAGGGAGTTTCAAATCCATATTTTCTCATGGGTAATTCACATAAACTCTAGGGTCAGGGTTTTTAGCAACTATAGCCCTCAAAATGTATCCATATTGCTATAAATATAATTGACACCATGTTTTTCCAAACACACACACACACACACACACACACACACACACACACACGATGGGAGAGAGGGTGGAAAGAGAACCACACAGAGGAAAATAGTATAATAATTCTATGTTGTTGAGTAAGAGGGGATCTATGGAGACAAATTTCTACTACATTATCATTTTGTCATTCTAGATATCATAAAAAATTTACCTGAGCTATGGTTTTTAATCAGAAGTCAGTTTGCATTCAGAAGAACATATTGCTTTAATGTTCCAGAGAATGAACATGAGATTTTTTTGCAGGGAGAGAGGGACTGATTGTCTATCAGTCATAGTTGCTCAGAGTGACAGACCAGTCTGAGTTTCTCTGGATGAGCTACTGCTGCAAATTTCCCCAAGAGCTTTGGCAATCCAGCTATGGAGGGAAAAGAAGCAGAACCTGCGAAGGAGGGGGAGCAGGCAAATGTTTCTTGTTCCTGATTACATGCTATTCTACATGACATTATTAGATTTTCTGAGGCAAAGAGATATTGCTGAGAACAAAGTAGAGATCTCCTTTTGTCATGGTTCATGTCAGCGGACCCCTTATGCAATTATGCATTTGTGATTAGTTCATTGTCTAGCGCTTGGATTGGTGGTATGAGTTCTACATCTGCCTAGGGGTGGAGCCAGCATAGGATGTAATGGCGGGAAGAGGGTGTACCTCTCTCTCTTGAATATTCAAGCCTTGCTGTTTATAGCTGCCATGATCTGACTGCCCGGGCATGCCAGGCTGCCTTGGAGCCAACTGAGTATGGACTGAAACCTCCAAGAACTGTAAGAAATAAACCTTTCCTTCTCTAACTTTGGGTGTCAGGTATTTTGTCTCAGCGATGAGTAAAAAGTAACTAACACACCCTTCTGAACATACTATCTTTGATGCTTGTCAATACTTGTGCTAGCATGGCTATATGCTGTGCTGCCCTCCTTTAGATCTGAGCTCTTGCTTTCTCTGTTGTTGGAAGAGTTGCCTAATAAGGATTTACTGCCAATTCATCTTCACGCACTGCCCTCAGTCCAATGGCTCTGCTGCCCTTCCCTAGGGCAGTCTGGCCCACTGACTACTGGAAATGCAGGCACAGAAGCACTGCACCCTTTCCTTAATTCAAAAGGGCTACTTCAGCGCTAAAGAAACTGAGGAATCTGTTGAGGCAATGTGTTTTAACTGCATCACAGTTGAAGTCCTTTGTCTCCTCTGAATGAATGCTGGCTCCTCCCTGCTTCCTACACATTCTCATAGGTGTTCCTGAGCCATCTCCCCAGTTAACTTCCTGCATGCAAATCTCCATGTAAGAGCCGAAGTCAAGCAGTCTATGATAGTAGCTTTGACAATAATGGGAAGAATCTGATAGGATCATGCAGTTAGTAGACCTCATGACAATCCATTAATAATGTACACAGTTCTTCAGAAAGGATCTCGAGGGATAAAGAGGAAGGGTCTGGGAGTACTTGTTGCCAGAGTTTGACAGGAAACAAGCATTTCTCATAGAGGCATCCTAGTGGATAGATTGAGCACCTGGTCTTTGGATCTGACTGCCTGGAAAGAGTCCTGTGTCCTGCCTCTTTGCCACTTTCTGGCTGTAAGAACTTAGGTGAGTGCCTTAACTTCTATGTGATTTAGCATCCTCTTCTACATATTGAGTAGTAGGTACATATTGAGTAGTATGTATCTACATATTGATACAGTCCTATCTCAAAACTTGTTGGGAAAATGAACTAAGTTGTGTGTAAAACATTTATGTTAGCTTTACTATATGGTTTACACTCAGCATACACTAGGTTGGACAGTGTGTGTATGTGTATGTATACATGTGGGTACAATAGTCAACTTTTCGGTACTGTAATAAAACACCAACGTAGCTAGTTTATAAAACAAAAAGGGGTATTTAGCACATAGCTTGAAATTTAAAGTCCAAGATTAGTCACTCCATTGGTTTGGCCACTGGTGAAGATGGAGGATGATAATGTATCATAGCAGGAGCATAGGCAGCACAAGAAATTACATCTCAAACCAAGCCAGAATGGATGGGCAGGGTCACACAATCCCTTTCAAGGACATAACTCCAGTGACCTAAGGATCTTCCGTAAGATCCCCACCTTTTAAATGTCCATTCTATGGCCTAATACCACCACTCTATGGACCAAGTATATTGTAGATGGACCCTTGGAAGATTAAGTAAACAATTAAAGCACAGTCAAAGCACAACAGTGTATATCCAGGAACACGCAGGTAATCAGAGCACTTACATCAGTTGCACATTTTAATCTGCACTGTTTGAAACAGTAAATTCCTTGAGAGTTAAGGTAATAATATACTTAAAGATTACATAAACTTAATCCATACATTATACATTTATATACATCTACATAATTGTAAATGTACATGTGTATTAAAGAATGTGTGTTGAGTTGTCTAAAGCTATATTTGTGCATGGACACCTTAGGGACATATGCTGAGATTCTAATGACCCTGGACACAGCAGCTGAGAAGGACAAGCACTGGCCTGCCGAGCTCACCAGTATTCTGCACTCTCCCTGCAAGCTCTGATCCTTGACTTTGAAATAGCTTCTCTCAAAAAAATTTAAAATTAAAATTAAAAAAGAATAACCTCTTTGTCTTCCAAGGTAGTAACACTGACATGTTATACTCATGAAAGGAGACAATAATGCCTGCTGAATATCAAACTTAATCTCTTTGTCTAATATTAAGTTTGTGTAAAGCACCTGAAATCAGCAAGTTGGTGGATAAACATGATTTAACAAAGTTTCTAAAAAAAATTCATCCATTAGAAAAATATGATATTCCTATTACACATAGCATTTCAAATGAGTGGGGTTTTTTTAACCCTTAAAGGAGACATTTCAGAAATAACATAAAAATTTAAAGTTGGAGAAGACTACAGAAGACATATAAATTCCTTCACTTTATTTTTATTTTTGTAGTACTGGGGACTGAAACCAGGGCTTTTCTCCTCTGTGCTACATCTTTACTCTCTTTACAATTTGCAACAGTTTCTCACGAAGTCATTAAATTGCCCAGATTGGGAACAAAACTGCAGTTCCTCAGTCTCTCAAGTGCTGAAATTACAGGCAGGTGCCACCATACCCAGCTTCCCTCCTTTTATAAGTGAGAAAATGTTCAACATCACTAGTCATTCGAGAGATACAAATTAAAACAATGATGAGATTTCATCTCACTCTAGAAAGAATGGCAGTTATTGAGAAATCAACTAATAATAAATGCTGACAGGGTTGTGGGGAAAAGAAACCCTTTTTCACTGTTGGTAGGAATGTAGATTGAGGTAATCACTATAAAATCAGTGTGGAGATTCCTCACAAAACTAATATTGGAGGTCCCATTTGACCCAAGAATTCTCTATCTTCCCAGAAAACTTAAAAACATCATAGCACAGCAATATACACAGCAGTTAGTAATTGCTAAATCTTGGAAACAAACCAAATGCCCAACAACCAAGGAATGGATTTTTAAAATGTGTTTTTTTTTTAATATAGTAGAACACCACTCAGTTATAAGGAAAGATAAACTTGACACATTCTTTGGTAAATGTATGCACCTTGAGACCATACTCTTAAGTGAAATAAATTGGTCACAAATGTTGACAAATATTGCATTGTTTCTTTGGTGTGAGAAACCAAAAGGGTAAATAAGGACCAAAGTGCATAAAAGGTGTTATGAAACAAGATGAAATTGTTCAAAAGAAAGGGAGCCAGGAAGGGAAAGAAGTAAGAAAAAGAAAAACTGATAAAAGAAGGATAAAATGGAAATAAAGCTTTGTAAATAGGAGGGGAGAGGGGCTGAAGGCAGGGGAGGGATTTTTAAAAAAGAGGAACCAGGATATATCATGTATAGGTAAAAATCCCCTATGATGAAGGTTATCATCATATATAACTAAATTGTACCAATAAACAATAAAAAATAAGTAAGTAAATGAGGAAACCAAGACTTGCAAAAATTAAGTGACTTGCTCATAGTCACACAGAATTTTTAAATGTTTTATGAAGTTCTGAGGATAAAACAAACATCAGATAAATACACTACAACACTTAATTACTTGCATACATCTTAACAGCGTGATTTAAGGTAGCACTGTAGAGAGTCCAAAAGAAATTTGAGCGTACAGTGTTGTATAGGATGCAAAAGGGAAACCAGCTTCAGCACTGGAAAGAATGGCTGGACACTCGCCAAGGGTTTTGCATTGTGTATTTCTGGACTAGTGCATAGAAAGCAGAGGGAGATAAAATGCCAGTCATTGTCCATGTTAAACAATTTAGAACCCATCATAGTATAGCTGAAAACTGGCTTGGGAAATGGCAGTGGTATAAGCATTGTTATCCAAAACAAGGAATAATGACAATAATGAACATTTGTAGGGTGCTTTACAGATTACAAAGCATTTTCAAACATAACCCTTTCTGTCCTTATCATGGAAAACCACCAGATGAGTAGGTTTGTTGTTATTATTCCTGCTACTGTCTCCTGAGGAATAGGTTTATACTGGCTAAGAGAATTAACTTTTCCAGATAACATACTTGAGTCAGGAAGCTCATACCTAAGTTACTCCAAGCTCTGGACACAGCCTCGTACTGAGAGCATCTTATTACCACAATACATTACTCTGACGGTCTCTGCTGAGCTCTTTTGTCACAATTTAGTACATAAGGTAGGGGTAAAGTGGAGTCAGAAACAGGAAACACTTCACACAGATGTATGATCTCTCTGCCTAGAACCAGGTCAAAGTCATTCATTTAGTATCAAAGATTTTTTTTATAGGGATGTGTGAAGGATCATCACAAATGAAATTTTTTAGAGACTATCTGATGTAAGTTAATGGTCTAGAAAGCTATGGAAATTTCGTGCTCTTTTGCTTAATACATTCAGCTTTTATTTCCTGTGAGATAAAGATCACTTAGGTTCTTTCTTCAAGAACTTTCCTTGAAAGAAAAGTTAAAAGACTTGAGGTGAGGGGTAAGGCAACTGAATAGTGATTGCCCTAGAATTTTAAGTAGAAAAATAGATTTTATCAATTGAAATGTCTTTCATGATTCAATCTCCCTGCAGCCCACACTGCCCCAGAACTAGATATTTTTACTGACTGAGCTAAGCATGGACTTCTCTGTAGAGGCAGCCATGACAGTGGCCTTCAATTGTAATTGTTTACAAGCCCATGAATATATAGTATACAAGAAAAAAAGAGCGCAAAGCCAATTCACAAAGATTATGCTTGCTTGAATGTGTACTGAGACAGAAGAGACCTAAACTAAAAAATTATAGCTACCATATTCCTTCAGAGAAATATGAGTTAAATTCCTTGTTTGTTGACTATTCCACTTCATTTTCTTAAATTCATGAAGCCACTTTCACTTTGCATTACTAAAACCCATAAAGAATACCAAATCTGAATTTGGGGAAATATATGTTTGGTTACTGCTATGTGGACCTCACATTTGTTCCAGTGTGACTTGTGCCAGACTAGTGTTAAACTGTTCTACTTATTAGCTATTCTGATCTCTAGGGTGCCTATTTACGACATGCTGGAGGGGAGCAGAACATCAGAAGCAGACTTTTCTTAGAGAGAAGTGGGAACTCTGCATGATGATGTTAAGCAGGCCTTTTAATGCAGTTCAATCTGGTACTCATAATTACTTCATGCTAACTGAAGTCAAGA
Source organism: Hydrochoerus hydrochaeris (assembly GCA_004027455.1). Classification (NCBI taxonomy): domain Eukaryota; kingdom Metazoa; phylum Chordata; class Mammalia; order Rodentia; family Hydrochaeridae; genus Hydrochoerus; species Hydrochoerus hydrochaeris. Next base: position 52,208 of record PVLA01001183.1, read on the forward strand.
AGTGAATGTGACTGTACTCACAGATGTAACTATAAATCACAACCTGTACCTCATCACTGCCATCAACTCAGAGATATTCTTACTAAGCTTCTTAAAATGATGATTCCTTATTTATGTAATTTAAAGGAATTGTGAAAAGTGGGACCCTGATGCATTCCCAATTTAGGATGGCTAGTGACACTGGTTGGAATTTGAAGAAATTTCCTAATTAGATTAAACTATTTCCATAAGCACACACACACACACACACACACACAAATTTCTATTCATTTGGTTTTCATTTTAAAAACAGCAATTAACACTAGTCTACAAAAACTCATAGATTCCTTTTCAGAAGTGTGAATGAGTGTTGAGAACTCATTTTATAAATACAACTTGAGTAATTTTTACCTAAATGAATGATAATTGATGGTTGTCAAAAAGAAATTCATCTGCCACTTTCCTATCCTTTAACCCAGTTTCAGATTTTCCTTGTGTATCAGTCAGCTTTTCACCTAAAAATTTTTTTATAATTTTACAATTTTCGAAGTTTTAATTTGCCCTTAAAAGTTTTATATCAACCAAATTCTAGTCATGATCCCAGATAACCCCACTGTTTATACTTTTATATTAGTTAGAAAATACTTACGTATTCATGTTTTCTTTTAGGTGTTCAAGCTACTCTTCTCTGACAAAACTTGTTCTTTAGCCCCTGTTATCATTAAAAAAGCCTTCTTCAAGCCAGGCACGGTGGTGCATGCATCCTCTAATCCCAGCACTCAAGAGGCTGAGGCTACAAAGTGAGTTCGAGGACAGCCTGGACAAGGTAGCGAAATATTGTCAAAAACAAAAACAAAAAAACCTTCTTCAAAGACTTTGCTCTAATCAAATGTTTTCTGTTAGAGGAAAAGAAACTTTTCTCTCAGTGAATTCTGCTTTTAGGGCATTAAATTAGTCTCTGCTTAATCTTAGTTTCCATCAGCTTTCCAGGTATAGTAAGGAAGCACCTTGGGCTGTAGTTTCCATCATTTTCTCCAAAACTCTTTCAGGGGCCATTCTAGAAATCTATCTAGAATGTTCTAGCAAGCACTATGATTTGGAAATCTTTCCTTTCCTTTCTCAGTGATATATAATTGGTCCTCACCCTTCAATATCCAGATCCAATCTCATCTTCTCAGTGAAATTTACTATGTGTCATCCTATGCCTATTTGAGAACTCATCCATCCTACTTGTATGCGCAAAACCAAGAATATTTTGGAATTGGTCATCAGGAACCCTTAATTCTCCGTTTCAAAAGGCATAGAAAACAGATTGCTGGGCATACAGAGGCATTTTAAGGTGAACAGACAGCACAGTTAGAAAGGTTAAACATTCTTGACTTCCTCAATGCAGTTGTTTGGAGGTCAGAAAAACCTAGAGCAGCCCCAGTTAGATTTAATGCACATTTGATTGGTTTTTATAGATATAGGGCAATTCATGTACTCTATTTCTTCGTCAGTGAGCCTAGGTAGTGTTTCCTTCTTTAGGAATTTGTTAATTTTATATAAATTTTTCATAATATACCCTTACTACTGTTTGTTAAATGTTTTTATTTTTAAAAAGAAAAACAGAAAGAAGGGTAGAAATAATACAGAATTTCAAAAAATAACAGTAAGAAATCAACAGTAGTTAATATATTACACATTGTTATCTTAGAAGCAGTTGCTCAAGTTACAAAAATAAAAAATAAACAATCAAACAATGACAGCACAAACTATTTTTTTATGAACTAACAGAATTAGTAGTATGGTTGTCTATCTTGCACACTTAAACATACATACAGTTATATGTGGATACCTGTTCTTTCCTTTTGAGCACTTTCTTTCCCTTTCATTATTACAATATCTGTTGTACATTTTGGATCTTAGTCCTTTCAGTTTTATTATTATTATTATTTATTTTTCACATAGAGACAATATGATATTTACAAATATGAGTCTGATTCATTTCATTTATGAGTATAGTCTCCAGTTGTCTCCATTTACCTGTAAAAGCCTCAGGTAATATGCCATTTTTTATAGCTGAGTAATATTCCATTGTATAAAAATACCACATCATTTTTATCCATTCTGTGATTGTTTCCAAGATTTAGCTATTAAAAATTGTGCTGCTATAAACATGGATGCACATATATCACTGTGACATGACATTTTCAATTTTCTGGGAAAATACTCATGAGGGGAACAGCTGGATTGAATAGGAACACTTGATATTCTTTAAATGCTGATAGCAGTGGAAATCAAAATTAAGGATACATCCATGGACTATCTAGTGATGATTCCTTTTGCATTTGTAATATCAATCATCAGTATCTCCCTCCTGCCCTCCCTCCTCCCTTGCATCTCCTCTGTCCAGATGAAGTTTTATAAATTTTATTGCTATTTTCAAAGAACCAGGTTTAGTTTCATTGATTTTTATAATTTTTACCATTTAGTCTTTCATTGGTTTCTGCTCTTATTTCCATTATTTTCTCCCTTCTACTTATTTTAGGTTAAATTGACTCTTATTTTTCTAGTGTTAAGATCATTGATTTGAAACATTTCTTCTTTTCCAAAACAAGCATTTAGTGTTAGACATTTCTTTAAGCACTGCTTTGGCTTCATCTTCCAAAGTGCTTCCTAATTCTTATCGTGAGTTCTTGTTTGACTCATAGATCATTTAGTATACATTAAATTCCAAATCCTGGAGGGCTTTTCAGGTAATTTGTTATTGATTTAATTAATTCCTGCTCTCCAACTAGTCCTGGGTTTGCAGTTGTGACTTTGGTCTTCCTCTCTGGGCTCCGATAGTGAGTCCCTTCAGAATCTGAGCTCTGCAATGTGCCCTCCTGCTTCATCCCTAACCTCTTGTCCTCCTGCAGTTTTCACAACACTTGTCAGGATGTGCCTGATACCCTATCTTCTACCTGTTGTGATAGGAAGAGTACCTATCTGGGAGGGGGGGGTTCCCACAATGGCAAATTTGAAAGTAAATCAAATGGAGAGCAATTAAAAGAGTACCAAAGTGAATTAAGGGTTTGGAAGTGATTAAAGAATGCAGAGCACAGTGACTGTCTCTAGAAACTCTGTAACTCAGGAATGGGGCATTGAAAATGTATAATGGGATTTTACACCAACTTGAGAATTAACAGAGTTTATAGAATCATAATATAAAGAACTCTCAATTGTCAGCGAGACTGTCCTTTAGCATAACCCTACATTTCTGAACTTTCCATTTTTCCAATTTGTTTCTCAGTGCAGATAGCAAAAGATATATGTGAATTAGATATTCTCTTTGATACTAGATTCACAACACAGAATATGATTGGGCTTGGAAAAGGTGCAAATTCCATTCTTTATCAATGACCACAACTTTGCACAGTGGTACTATCATAACCAACGAGGTTTAATTATTGTTAATTTAAAACTTTATCAATGACTACAATCACATCTGTCATTGCCATGTCCTCTAGCATCCACATAATATTAATTTAATAATTAAAATTATAATCAGTACATCCTAAATTATTTCCCAACATTCACAGTTTAAATTCATGTTAATAATAACTTGGATATGAGAATTAAAATAAGAAAAATATTTTAAAAGCTCTTATTATTTTTGAGATATATGCTGGCTTATCTGTAGGTGAAATGATAAACGTGTAAAAATCAAAATGCAATTACTTAATTGATAGAGAAATTTTCAATTAATCACAAATGAAGCACACATGATAGTATTTGTTCATTTATTCATAAATGTGGAAAAATAGCTCAAATAGGCTCTCATATCTATATGCTCTACATATAGTCTTTAGACAAGTCATGTAACAATGCACAAATAGGTAAATTCACAAAACTCATAATTTGAGTAAAGCTGTGATTGACTTTCATGCAAGTAACATCCTATGAAATACATCTTTCCTATGCACTTAGAGTCAATCAATAATCATGGGAGAAGTTTAAACAGGAACTTAAAACTCAAATCTGATTATAGGCCAAACTGGGGCCTACAATAGGTTGATCTGTCTGTGCTTTCCACCTATCATGAGGTCCTTACTCATTTATAAATGTATTAATATTTACTTTTATAACATTTTTAAATGTAGCACTAATTGTATACCAATGGTTTAAACTAGCATGGATCATGTTTGCAAAATTTGATGAAAAGTACTATAAAGGTATCAGGTATTTTCAATAGCACTTTTGTGGTAAAAGATTTTTAAAATCAGTAAACAAATCTGTGATGCTAAGGAAGGTGACCAATAACAATTTGCTTTTGTGGGTTAAATCTATGAAGCTATCTGGTATCATTAGTTGAAAGAAAATTGATTACATTGTGTTAAAAGTTTATGAACATCTGATTAAAAGTATTTCACAAAATAATCACACCTGAAATGAAATCAGATTCCATTTTATAATCAGCATAATTTAGAAAACTCAACTGAGTCAAAAAAAATAAATGAAAACAGAAGGCAAACAGAAAACAAACAGAAGGCTAGAGGCTGAAGTTTCACCTATTAGGAGGGATAAAAGCCCTATAATCAAAACTTGTGGTTGTTTAATATCAAACTGCAGAGAGATCAAATTAAAAATAAAAAAAAAGAAAAGAAAAACTTGTCACTTGCCTTGCTGGCCATCTGTCCACAGGCTGGGTACTGCGGCTGCTCCAAGGAAGAAAAAATAGGTCTGGGATTAGTCCCAAAAATACTGGGTTTATCTCCAGGGGTATTATCACTAATGTGCCTTCATTAGCCCTTCTTCAATCTGAGTAAGATATGATAAAGATTTAATATATTGGATGATAAAACAGCATAAACTGATGATGAGCTTTGATGTCATATTCAGCTGGGTTTTGTTAGGTTTGGTTGTTTTGTGTTTTGTTCCCTTCTGCAACTCAACAACTAGAGTTCCATTTCATTCTTCACAGGAACTAGAGAATACTAAACACTACAGTGTCTCATCTTTTGAAATGAAGCCTGAGTTGAGTGTAATGGTGCACGCCTGTGATCCCAGCACTGGAGGGGCTGAGGCAAGAGGATCACTGCGAGTTTGAGGCCAGCCTAGGTTACATAGCGTGTTCAAGGCCAGTAGGAACTATATAACAAGACTGTGTTTCAAAAAACAGTTTGTTTTGCCTGACAGTAACTGACAATGATATTGCTGTTCATTGGTGTATATCTAGAAATGTTGTGGCACATCTTGCATCCCTTTCCCCTGGAGTATAACCCTGGCATGGAAATAGATCAACCTGTCACCATGGATACTGAAAAATCTAACCAAATGACCTGAAATGTAGATTTAGATGGTGGGTAATATTATATTAGTATCCTGTGACTGATGCCAGTGCTGCAGCCTTCTCATTAGGAAAAGCAGCTGCAGGGAAGGGGTAGGTACCCACTGATCCTCAGCTCCGCGGGTCCTGCTCTCACACTGCACTGGCGCCTGCTAAACAGGTGCTCTGAGGTTCTGAATCTGCTAGCTCGCTTGTCCATCCATACCAGAACCCATGACACCATTACTGGCCCCAGCTCTTTGCCTTAGCATAATCTCTCTGATCTCTGAAAATTGACTCATTTCTCCTTTTTATACATTCTAAGTATGAAAAAAAATCTCTTTTGAGTTTTGCTTTGGTTAAGGAAAAATATTTACCAGGCACAGTGGTACAAAATTGTAATCCCAGCTAATTGGGAAACCGAGGCAGGGGATCTCAAGGCAAGCACTTGTCATTGAGCTAAATCCCCTGCAGGGAATCTCAAATTAAACGTTGGCCTGGGTGACACAGCAAGATTTCATGTCAAAACCAAGAAGAAAAATGCTTACACTGGAAAATTAAGAGCAAAGAATGAATTTAAAAACAAAATTTAACTTGAATTGTTATTCTATTTTCCAGTGACTATGGACCTTGAGTAAATTATCAACCATTGTTTATTTGATGCTGGCAGAGGTCTTACTGGACCAAACATTCTTAGGAATCAGGTATGCAGAGAAAAATGAGAAGCATTTCTGGTTCTTAATGTGTGCACAATGAAAAAGAGAAGATGCATACACACACCAGCATTCAGGATGCTTCAAAACTGAAGGAAATGAGGGGGAACATAGAGGATTATCTATGAGATATAAGATATGAGATTATCCAGAGGACAAGGTTCACAGTGGGCTTCTAGGAGGGAGCAGGTTAGAGACAAGGTCTGGAGGATGAGTAGGAGATAGCTAATTCAGGAGGGAAGGAGAAGATGAAGAAGAAGAGGAAGATGTAGAAGCAGTGGGTAGGGAGGGGAAAGAAAGAATATAAGTATAGTGGACTTGGAAAGAGAAAAATGTTATCCTAGCATATTACCTAAACCAGCATGAAAAACTGTCATAATAATATGAATACATTAATTACCTTTTATAGTCCAACTGTAGATAAAAATACTTCTGTCATTTTAAGTAGAGAATTGTCAATAACATTTAAATGTTAACAATATTTAGCCAAATAAAATAAAAGTGTTATGTCTATCCTATAACCTAGTAATTTTGCTGCTTGATACTTATCTAAGACAAGTGAAAACACATATTCACAAGGAATCTGCCATAAAGGTTCTTAGAAGGTTCACTCATAGTAACCCAAACTCAAAACAATTTCAATGTCTATTAACAGGCAAATAAATTGTGTGTATTTATTTATTCATTGCAACATTTCTCAGCGATGAAAAAGGAATAAATTATTGATACATACAATAATGCAGATTAATCTCAGGACATTCTATTGAGAAAGAAGCCAGAAATGCACATAAGGAACACTGCTATTACATTTGTGTGAAATGTCAGAAGAAAATCTATGCCATGAAGTAAGAAGTCAGTTATTATTTTCTCTAACAGGGACAGAGAACTAACTAGGAAGGAGCACCAGGAAAATTCTTAGGGTGATGAAAATGATAGAAATGTGGGTTACTCAGGTGTTTGCCTTGGTTAAAATTCACTGAACTGTACTGTCAAGAATTGTGGCTGTCACCGTACATTTCAGATCTAAAATAACAAAAATATCTTACAGTGGTATAAATTAGCCATTCTGAGTCCATCTTCTACATATCATAGGGTTGAGGAAAATAATGAGAGACAGGTTTCTTATTTTGGGAGAATTCAGTAAAAAATACAAGGAAGAGACCAGAGCCATGTAGCCCAATATGGTAGTCACTGATGACACGAGGCTGCTGAACCCTGAAAATGTGACTATAAAAACTTGAGGACATGCTATGAAGTGTCAAATACTAGAATACTAAAGCTTAGTACAAAAAATAAACTATTCCAGTACTGACTTTACAATTATTATATGTTAAAATGATAAAATTATATATATATATATATATATATATATATATATATATATATATATATATATATTGAATTAAATAAATATATTGTAGCAATGGATTCCAGCTGTTATTACTTTTTCAACATGGCAACTAGAGAATTTTTAATTACATACATTGCTCACAATGTGTCCGTTGGATAGTGCTGGATCATAATGTAGCTTTGAGGCACTGGTTTGAAACTGGAGATGTCATAGTTCAATATATGAACTCATAGATCTCTCTGTATGTCTATCATTTTTCTCTGAAAGGTCCTGGATACAATGAGATACCAGTGATAAGAGGCTTGCCACCACCCAGATCTTGGCATCGTTTGCCACTGAAAGGAAGCAGAGATGCTAGGGGAAATGGCTGATTTCAGAGACAAGGCAGGAACAGTGCAGAATGAGCTTAGAACATCTTACTTCACAAGGTAAGGAATTTACTCAAAGAAAATTATAGGGTATAACAAAATGACACAAGGGAATCATCTTTAAAGCTCTCTCACTGGCCAAATCTAAAATAACTTGACCACCAAATTAAATGATGGTAGTAATGAACCTATTGTATTAAATGAAATAAGAATCCATAAGTCAATAATCATATAAATAAATGAGCAAATCCAAAAGGAAAGTGCTCTTGACTATAGGAGGCCAAATGATTAAATATGGAAAAAATGATGGAGATAGGAAATCACTGGACACTAAAACTGGTGAGTAAAAGCTAAATGAGAAACAGGATTATTTATCTAGTCTTAAAGTATCTCCATGTACTAGTTACAAAGGGAAATTTTCTTTGATTTAGAAGCATAATTTCAAAAATACACAAATAGTAAAATTATCCACAATAAGCCCAAAACTAATTATGTAATTTCCTGCTTTGTATCTTCTAAAATCACTGAAATGATTCAACCCCACTCCACTCTTCAATGATGAAGGGAAATTAGCCTCACCGAAGTTTGGTTCAAAAATCACCATTATAGTCACATGAATTATCCTTACCAACTCTTTGTAAGACGTAAGACAGAAAGAGCTTTGATATCCCAACAAAATTGGTACCAAATGGGTGCAATTAAAAATACTATTTTCAAAACTAATCAGAAAACTTGATGAGCAAGCAAGCAAGGAAAGATAAATATAGGAAAATATAGTCATTTTTAATAGTTTTACTTGTTATTGCAGTACTTTGGAATGCTATACTTTTATAGAGTGCCAAAAAATGTTTTGCAAACCTTAGAGTGAGATTTCTTAAAATACTTCACATAATTTTAAAAGCTAATACACCATAAGGGGAGAAATTAACTGAACGAGGATAAAAATGGGAAATTACCTATAACATTAGGTATTCTATTCTTAAGTAGATTCAAACTACAGAAAAGTAGAGTTTAGTGCCCAGATGAATAATATCTATATTAAAAAAGCAATAATCTCATTACCTGCATACACATTTTAAAGCACAACAATAGATGTCAAGTAACAATTACAGGCCTCTTGCTCCTTTACCACTCTGCCTCAGGGAAGGAGGAACAAATTACTCAATTGGTAAATCTGAGAAAAGTAAATAGATTTGCAGACCTCAAGCCTGACAACCTCTCCTTGCTTGAACAATGGCTACAGTAAAGCACATATTCACAACATCTCTTGCACACCAGAAGTTTTCCAAGAGGAGGCACCCACCACATAGAAGATATGCCATATGGCAGGACTGATGGATAAGTCTGCCTACTTCTGCAATGCAGTACATATAGGGAAGCTCACAGTTGCTGTGTACACTAAGCCACATTATCCCTCCATTCTTAATCGGTAGTAAGTACCATGCTCTGAGCTCCATCTGTCCTCTTCCTTGTACATCTCTTAAGTAGCTTAGAACTCAAGACCACTTTTTAGCTGTGTCGACCTTCAAAAATTAGTTAACTGTAGATATCATTTCCATTCATATTTGTTAAATTTGTGAGCATCATCTGATTTTCCTTTTCTGGATATTTTTTATCAACAGAGAAGGATTGTAAAGGTAAAGTGTGTGGCATAGGTCTTGGCATTCAATTAAAGTTAATCTTCTCTTTTCTCTTTTAATTTAGTGAACATCCCATCATCTTCATGCCTTTATTTATTTCCTTCCAGTAAGTTATCTTCTATCTCTCTCCACTCAACACTTTCTTATTAAACCCTTCTATCTCTAGATATTGTCCTAAATCAATGGCTCTTTAAGTGTAACACTAGAACCAGCAGCATCTTCTGGGAACATGTTAGAAATGGAAGCTCCAGGCCCCACCCCAGATCCACTGAATAAGAAACTCTGGGGGCGGGGTCCAGTAATTTATGGTTAAACAAGACCTCTAGGTGATTCTCATGCGTGGTTTAGTTTGAGAATCAGAGACTTTTAAATCATGAGTTCCATGGCTTGTAACTGCCCAGCTACTTCTATCTTTAGTCTCTTCTGTAATTACGAACCATTTGGTTAGGTCTCATACTATCAATTGCCAAGATGAGTAATTACTCAGTCCTTAAAGGATTTGAAATTAGGATCTATGGGTCTTTATATAGATTTTCAACACTTTCTAATTATGATATCTGACTTATTGAAAATCTGGGCAACTTGGTTTGTTTAATTTATTTTACCAGGCATTCATTTTCATAGTCCATTGTGTAACACAAACCACTCACAAATCTGCAAATTTTTGCTTTGTATTTTGTTTTTAATGGATAAACAATAACTTATATCACAGGATGCTACAGGTAACACTTGAAAAAAATGAGTTTTCACAGCACTGATTTCCTAACAACTTGAAAAACATCAAGCAATTCAATTATTCCAAAATTGTCATCCAATTTGCTTCTCTGTGGGAGAGCTAGTATTTTTATGTTAGGAAGACCAGGAAATCAGCTGCTTTCTGACATATGTGAATTTTTCCCTATTTTTTTTTCTAAATTTCAGAAAGAAATGGGAATAGAAAGTTAGGGGGTGGTTTGTTCTGAGGCATGGGGAAGAGATGAAATTGGAGCTGAGATAACAAAGATGGACCCCCAAGTATCAATAATTATTTAACTTGCTCATTATACTCTTCCCCTCATGTTTTTAATATACTTTTAAATTATACTTCATTAAATGTTAGCTAGCACCTTGATACTTCAAATAATTGAATAGTTCAGGTGTTTATTAACTTCTCTAGCAGAGTTCCCCACATGCTTATGCAAATTAATTTTCAACAACAAAATTTGTAAGCATTCATGATTGCACTATAAACAAATATTAATGTGTAACATTATGTAAGAAATGTCATTCTTTGTATCATTCAATATGAGGCACTTGGTGGGGAGAAGCAAGTCACTCATTTAAATTGTAATGAAAGCATTTAGTTTTTATTAATGTGTAGGAGGCCTTGTTCTCAAGGGAGTATTTCATAGTTATTATTCATTCAATCTCAGTTTCCCCGGGAGGGAGGGAAAAGGGGCCTAGTGAGCCAAAGTCAATGAGTTGAGTCATTGTTCAGCTTCATTCCAAAGGACGACTCAGTTTCAACTAAACCTCTTAGGTTCAATTTAAGGTTCTCTGGCAAAGGTTTTTCTTTGTGATTTATTCCCACTGACAACAGCTCAGACCACTGATCTGCACTCTGATCACCTTCCACCTGTGGGACTCTTGGAGCCATCGAAGGAACAAGGAACCTCCCTGAAGAATGAGGACCTTCCAGGATCAAGCAGATTTGCCCAGAGCCCACACCCTCAGGCGGTTCCTGAGATCCCCGTGGTACCTACCAGAATGGCCTTGTGCCTTAGCCGGTCACTATCCCAAGACTTTAAAGATGGTGATGTCAGTTTTCTTTTCTGGTTTTATCTTCATTGATTCTAATTTTTGTATTTTCTTATAAAAAATAGTACTTTGGCCTTATTTGATTTTTTTTAGTCTTTTTCCTAATTTCTCCACTGCCAAGTCTGGACTGTAGGACAAGTTAGAAGACTAACTTTTCTTTAGTCTTCTATATTAATTCCAGCTCCTATCTCAACTCCCCCCATCTTTACACCTAAACTACTAAATTTGGGGAAATGTTGACTATTATTTCCAATGTTCTTCTTCAGCAGTCATTTGAGACACCCCATAGGATGATATACAGCTTCACAAAGCACGGACATTTGCTAACCCTCCCCATCACAGTCCAAACCCCATTGTTCTAGGACAATTCTGCCACTTTCTGCCATTAAACTCTTCTCTATAATCCCATGTTTGCTTTGCATATCACTCTTTTCCTTCCTTTTTATTATTCAGAAGGATTGGTGTCACTTGTATACTCAACTTTGTCATTTTTCTCCACACTTTTCCCCACGCTTTCATTTCCATCTCTTGAAAGCTTTTGTAAGACCTAATATTTTCTATGATAAATAACAGAAAAGCAAGCAAATAGAATTAAATTTCCTTTGCAACTCTTTCGGATTATTAGCTTCCATTTCCTTTCTAGGCTAACCCTGCTCATTCCTGAACCTCTTGAAAGCCGGCCAATGTCCCCATTATGTTACAGAAATTGCTTTTTAGACGCCACCAAAGACTTTGAACTACCATATACAATGACCCAGCTTTTTTTTTTAGTAGATTTATCTCATATTTCTGAAATGTCTGCCTTTAGACACGATCTCATCTTGAACTCACTACCTGTTTGGCCTTTGGGAGGTACACATATTCTTGCTGTGCCTTCTCTGTCTCCTTTGGGGAGTTTTCTCTACCACCTGCCAGAAAAAGACTTCTACCAGTACTTTAACCAAATATATTTTCCCTAGTTCCTTCCTTGGCTTCATCAGCTTCCGCGGTTGAAATTATTACTTAGTATGGATGTTTCCAAAGTTTAAATTGCGTCTATTGGATGTTTTTATCTTGGGGGTTCTAAAAGACTGGCAAACCTCTCTATAAAGGACAGGTCATAATTTAGGCCCTGAAGGCCATATGGTCTCTGTTACAACTACTCAACTCTATCGTTGGAGTCTGAAGGCCACATGAGTATATCTGCACTAATAAGTTATTGCTGATCATTTGAATTTCATATAACTTTCATGTATCACAATATATTCTTCTCTGGACTTCAAATTAAATATAAAAATCATTCTTAGCTCTTGGGAAAAACAGCTGACAGAATGGATCTGGCCCTCAGGCCATTTGCCAACTGCCATTCTACAGGTGTGCCCCTCAACTATTTATTCCTCCCTCTCCACTGGAATTTTTCTTCCTGTTTAGCATATTTATTTTAAAATTAAAAGTTTTGTTTTGTGTGATTTCCTACAGGTAAAATTTTGTCTACCATGAGTTTTTGGAAAACAAATATGGACACAGCATTCCCATTTTCAGATAAGGAAGCTGAGGCCCAACTTGGAATTTATCAAGGAGTTAAGTCAGGCTGAAGCCAGCACTAGAGCCCAGTTTTCTGAAGTTCCAGACCAAAATCCTAGATGATTTGCCACAGAGATTGCCTGTCATGTGCAGTTCATTATCTTTCAACGCAGAAAAAGAGAAAATGTTATGGTTCTTCTTAAATGTATGATCCATATATTATATTGCATCCTAACTGCTACAAGTATGTTTTCTGGCCAATTTGATGACTGGTTGTGACTCTGCTTCTTAGGTTGGAAGCAAGGGTCAGTGGATGAGAAGAAACAAAGATTACTAAAGCACAGGCAAAGTTCCACAGACTTAACTGTAAAAAGAGAAGTAAAATGTTTTGGTGGGCATGGGAGGGTACTAGGGATTGAACACAGGCCTTAGTACTGAGCTACATTCCCAACTCATTCTTCATTTTATGGAGGTCTTGCTAAATGCTAACTTGTTCAGGCTGCCCCAGTCTCCCAGAATGCTGAGATTATAGATGTGCAACATCACACCTGGCCTGAAGTACAAATTTTCATAGGCATAATGAAAATTGAGATGACAGCTAACATAAGAGTTTTGGCACAGGAAGAGAGCTAAAGTCCTTTATTGCACTAAAAAGCAAGATACATCTGCTATTGGCTCTAGCGTATCAAAAAAGAATAGATTTTTCTCCTGTAGCTAATGTTTATTTTATCTTCTTAAATGTATTCCTTTAGAGTTCCTTAGAACTCATTCAGAATTCAGAATTGCTTTAAGAATATTAAAATATTCACTTAGTTTTTACGAAGTTATTAAGGTCACAGGTTCTTTCCAACTTCTTAAATTTTAGGTCTTTGAGAAATGTATCCATCCTTCCTTTGTTCACAGATTACATGTGTTTTTCAGTCATGGGCCAATTTGGCAGGGTGTATTTTAATGTTCATATTTTATATTATTTTGTTAATAGTTATTTTAAAGGAAGAACCTTACAAAAAAGCCCTAAATTATAAATATTGTTTTGCTTTGTGAAAAACAAAACAAAACAACAAATATACAAAAGAAAATGTTCAGCATTTGTTAAGTGCCATTAGGTAGAACACAATTGCAAGCATAAAATCATGAACAGGTATTATGATTCTACCCTCATTCCAATTTATACTTTTTAAATGCAATGTTATATTGACCTGGCTTATGCTTCTTTTGTTATTGTATTAACAGAAAACCCTTGAAGAATTTTGTTTCTAGGGGGTGTACTTCATCATAAGCAGAATTTTGGTCCTAATTAAAATGGGATTATCGTGGGCTACTATATCCAAGAAATAAGCTTCTGAGATGGTATTCTGTTATATATTTTTTTAAATGATATAATGAAAGGCAGAATGAATTATCCTTTTCCAAATAACAGCCCTTTGGAAAATATGTCTAGCTTTGGTAAATAGATTTCTGTCTCAGTGAAAGATTGAATTAGTCCTATGATGAGTGTTTAGAGAAATTCACTGTCAGAACCAAAGTAAAATAGTTTAGTATGTCCAGAAGTCTATTTTCTAAAGAAAATTGCCTTTTGCTTCTACAGTTTGACCATTCAGTACAGTGAGGTAAAATACTTTATAAGAAGATATCTTGTAAACTAATTTTGTAGGGTGCTCTAAGAAAAAGAGCCCAAAAATTTAGTGGCTCAAGGAATAATGAATATAGACAAATACCACATCTCACTCACATGGGAATGTTAAAAATGCTGATCTCATATAAGTAGAGACAAAGCAGGGCTTACTAGAGGTTGAGAAAAATGGCAAGGAGGAGGAATTGGAAAGAAGTTGGTTAAGAAGTAAACAAGAAGAATACATTCTAGTGTTCTACACCATAGTAGGTTGATTATATCAATAGTAATTTATTAGATATTTTAAAATAACTAGAAGAATTCTAAATGTTCGTTCTCACCATTAAAAGATTGTAAATGCTTGAGGTGGTAATTATGCTAATTACCAAGATTTGACTTTTACACATTGCATACAAGTGTCAAAATACCACATTGTATTCCATATGCTGTATATATAGAATAAATCTGTATCAAATTAAAATAAGACATTTTCTAAAAATGAAGTTTATTTTGTCTCTCAGGTAATAGTCCAGACAAATGCTTCATCTTAATGGGAGGCGCTTCTCCCATGTGTTGACCTGGTATGGTTTCTAGAGTTGCTCTGGTGGTCACCACTCCAGCTGGATGAGGAAAATGGAGAAAGTCTCTGGCCAGATAAGGAAGAGGCTCCTCAAGTTACTCATCCTCATATTCCACTGGCAACTGTCAGGTCACATGGCCACACCAAAAGAGTTTAAATGTGAAGTATCCCCCCCAAAAAACTTATGTATTGGGAGCTTGATCCCCAATGCAGCAATGTGCAGATATGGGCCTGAAGAGGTAACTGGGTCATGAGGACACTATCATCACTGATGGGTTAACTGACTGATGAGTTATGGCTGAATGGGCTATTCTGAGGTGAGGACAGGACAGAAGAAGTAGGTCACTAAAGGATGCCTTTGAAGGGTAAATCTTGTCCTTTGCTATTATGGCTTAGGTGTAAAATACTCCCCAAAGGCTCATCTTCAAAGATGGCACCTGCTTGGAAAGGGCAGGTCAACGGGGCCGTGACTAGGCATGGTGTCTCATCTCCAGACCCTTCTTTCTTTCTCTGCTTCCTAGCCGTCATTCAGTGGACAGCTTTCCTCTGCCACACCTTTCTGTCTTACAGCCAGCCAACCATGGAATGCAGCCCCTGAAACTGTGAGTTAAAACAAAGTACTTCTCTTTTAAATTGTGGGTATATTTTATATATATTTTGTTCCAGAAATAGAAAAATGACTAAAACTCTGACCTATCTTACCCCTCTCTCTGCTTCCTGGCTGCTATGAAGTGCACAGCTCTGTTAACCACACCCTCTCCCCCATGATCTGCTTCACCTCAGGAACAGAAACCATAGAAGTAGCCAATCACGGGCTGAAATTTCTGCAACTATGAGAAGAAATAATTTTTCTTCCTTTAAACTGATATTCCCAGGTATTCTGTCATAGCAGTGGAACTCTAACATATAAAATCACAAGGGAGACTGGAAAAGCCAGTCTCTCCATGAGTTCAGAAAGGAGCAGAAATAATGGGAAATTACACTCTCCATTTACTCTGATCAGAAAAACTATTTAAAAAAAATCCCAACAGTGTGCAATGCAAGGTCTCTACACTGCCATTCCAACACAATAAAGTGTAAGAAATAAGTTAATATGTTTCTATTATGAAAATATTCAACAAGGTAAAACCAAGGCAGACCTCTGATTTTGTCACCACATCAAAAGATTTGTTACCAAACACACAGAGGAAAGAGCCAAGAGAAAATAAATCATGTTCTAAAAGCTGGGAATTAATTTTCTCATGGAAACAATGTCCTGAAAATGGCCAGGTTCCAAAATTATTTCAAAAGAGCTTGTTTACCTTATGAGATACATCTGTAATGAAGAAGTAATTGGAAGACAATGCTGGACCATAGTACTCAAAATGGGAAAACTGTTGATGGCTAAACAAAAATGTGAAAGTATAGTTTTAATAAGGAAATGAACTTTAATTAGAGAAGGATGTGTTGGTGTGTGAGAAGGAAATGAATACTTCAGATTCCAAATGAACTTTCTGGAACATTGGGGCAGAGTTCTTTAATATAAACACACACCACAATGTGTTGGCTTTACGTCTTCCTTCCTTCAAAGTTTGTCAAAAGCCAAATGTGAAAGCTTATTAATCATGCATTGCAGGTAGATATGGGAAACAAACTAGGAGGGAGAAAATAATGATTATGAGTGTAAGAGTGGGAATTTTACAAAGCAACTAGGGAAGAGAGGAGATCTCTGTGTCTCCAAAAATGAAAAGAAGGAGGGTAGAAGAGAAAGATGACGTTGAGTGTTGGGGGAAGAGACAAAGATTGACGTAGGCACCATCTCTTTGGGGAAAGATGAGCAGATGAAAATAACTTTGAACTGAGCTTTTCCTGAAATTTTATTACTGCAATGACTACTGTGCAAGTGACTCCTTATAGAGAGAAACTCAGGGATAAACTGACCCGTTTCATTTTGCTTTAATTGGCACATAGAAAATTCATCATCTAACAGTAAGAAAAGGAAAGTATCTCAAAATGCAAACTAGATAAATCTTTATGGCAGAAGATTCTTAAATTGGTCTAGGGAAAGGAAAAGGCACCTCAGAACAGGTCTCTAATGAATATACCCAGCTTCATTGGGTCTTTTAAGTACACATTTGTTTTCTTCTTTCTAACTGTTCTGTTTCAGTTCAACTTGATCGTTTCCCTACTGCTTACAACATGACTTCTAAGGCTTCTTGATCTTGAGTAAAAAGGCAATTTTGAGCAGCTTGATCTGGGGGTGAGTTGCATCTTAAATACCATGGAGGGCTGTTCTCAGCAAGCCTGACTGAATGCTCAAAGCTCATCAACTGTGGAGCTCATCTAGGGATGCTGGTTTCTCTCACAATTGCACTCCCTGTATTCAGAGATATGACATTTGGGCTCCTCTAAAATGGCCTCAAATTGCTTAAAAGTCATCCTTGGTCTCACAATGGGATAGCCAGCCACAAACTTCAGCATGGGTATAGAGAAACTAGTCTTTACGGCCCAGACCAGGAATAAAGATTTATTTAACTGGTGAATGTAAAAGCTCCAACCCAAAAATAAACAAATTTTCATGCTGGCTGAAAACTATTTAATCAAATGTTTTGGGGGGTTTCCAGAGACACTAAGACAATGCCAACTATGTTGGTCAAATATTTGCCACCTATTTCTGTTATTCCAGCTTATTGCAAAATTAATTATTTTGCAAAGAGGTAAAAGTTGGTGAGGCAAAAGGTGGAAACAGTGGGAAGTTTGCTAAAATAAAAAACGGTAGAGAAGATTGTTAAGAATAATTATATTCTGTCTTAAGTCTTCACTCTGACCCCAATTAGCTGCATTATTTTAAACAGGTCACTAGACATCTGCAGATTTGATTCCTCGAGTGGAGAAGGAAGGGATTGGATGATGCAAGCTCTATGACTCCTTCCCTCAGCAGGTTCTGGCTATCATGTGTTTGGCTTTGGTTTTGCCATGACAAGGAACTTTATGGGCAGCGTCTGATTACACATGGATGGAGCATACTGTTTCATGCCTTTGCAACACTGCCCTGAACAGGTATCTCACAACTGTTTGGATTCTTCAGTTACAGGGGGCTGAGGTTGGAGTAAATGCCTTGATAATCTGTTCCCAGCTCTTGTAAAAGAGCCATATGACTTTTAAGATAGTTTTCCTGCCCAATCTGGGATGCTAAACCAACCAGCCAAAGTGACAAATGCAATCAGTCAACACCAAAACACCTTCTAAATATTACTGTCTTCCTTAGCCCTGCCCTGCCACCCAGAACAATAATGCCAAGTCTAGACTCAGATTCTAAATAAAACACACATTTAAAAAAATATATCGCAGGCTTACTTTATGAGTATTTTCACTTGCAAAAATATCTGAGTTAGGATATTCATCAGCAGAATCAACAAAAAACCAAATGCATACAGGAATGAAATGTCTCTGTCTAGTATTCACCACCTGGAGACTAACAGCCACTTTAGGTACTGGTATTTATCTCTAAATCACCACCAGGGCATCAAGTCCTTTCTTTTCATGCTTCTAGTAGTTGGATTTCTGGTCTCATACCCAACTCAGTGTCCTACCTCAAACCATCATACAAAAGAAACCCCTCGTTAAAAACCAGGCCTTCAACCTGAAGCTTTTGGTTTCAGCAGGCGTGCTAAGGCTAATAGTTAACACAATGTGGGTCAACTCCATGTCAAACACAGGTCCTTCATCCATCCCGTTTACTAAGTCCTTGGTATCATCATCTGTTTTAGCACTCACAGAAACATTAAACATTAAAATGCTCAAAGTAAGTCAGCACCAGTGCCACCACTAAAGACAGACACTGATGCCAGGTACTTGTGCTTCACAGCCTATCTGGGCCCATCCAGAATACTCTGTTCTCTTGCCTCCAAGGGTGGCATAAAAGGGACAAACAGCATCTTCTGAGATTTCATTCTCAAATATTCTGTCCTTTTGAATATTTGAGTTTCAGTTGTCTTGCTCCAGGCTGGGGTCTCTGAAGAGAGCTCTGAAAAGTGTATTAAATTGCTTTTCATTTATCTAACCAAAAACAAACAAAAAATCCCCCCTCAAGGATCTCTCATATATAGCACCCTCTGGCTATTGGAGAGTGGGTCTGAAACCCAGAAAATAACTCCAAGATGTCCATGTTCTTAGAAGGATTATAATCTGGTACCTATGGCTCTCCAAACCTCTTCCAAAACCATTGTACCTCCCAAAGCACACTGTTTTCTGTTAACCACCTATTTCTGTTAACAAAATAGGGTATTGATAAACAGACTATATGATCAAAACAGATCATGTTTAGAGATTTAAATTATAATCATTCATGCTAATCATATACTGTATAAAATTATCCTGAAGATTTCCTAGAGCTATCATAAGAAAATATTTATATGCAAAGTAGCTCCCTCTTTTTTGAGGGGGGAGTACTGGGAATTAAACTTAGGATCTTGTGTTTGCCAGGTGGGCACTTGTACCACTGAGCTGTATCCCCAGCCCAAGTAGCTCTCTCCTAAATCACTTCTTCCCTTTTCCACTTCCAGACTACCAGGAATGTGATAACTTGAAATCATCTGTTTTGACCAGTTCTGTCATTGGGTCTCCATTGTTTTTTGTTTTGTTTTGTTTTATCTGCACAGCATCGGGCTTGGTTGACTACCAACATGTAGTACTTTAGCTACCATATTTTTTAATGTTGTCATGGTTCGTGTCTGGATGTCCTCCCAGAGCCTCATGTGATTATGGTGGAGCGTGGCTTTTCAGAGATGGCTGAATCTAGATTTTGTGATTGATTGTTGGTCTAATGCTGAGATTATGGGTGTAAATGCTACATCCACCCTAGGGCAGGTAGCCTGCATACAACATAAGGGACAGAAATAGTCTTTTCCCCTCTTGTGACTTTCAGTATCTTCCACCACCATGAACAGTTGCCCCTCTGCCTTGAAGCCAGCTGATTGTTGACTGAAACCCCTAAATTATGAGCTAAATAAACTTTTCTTTCCTTATTTTGATGCACTGGGTATTTTGTCTCAGCAAAGAGTGAAAAATAACTAAGACAATCATCTTACATTTTTTTTTTTTGTACTGGGAATCAAACTCAGGACTTCATGCTTGCCAGGCAGGCACTGTGCCACTGAGCTATATCCCTGGCTCTTGCATTTTAAAGTTAAAATATTTTTCTAAAAACTTCATTTTTTTATTTGCTTCTGCATAACATTTCCAGGCAGGATGTGCATAGTTCAATCATCATGGTTCTTATATGATACAAGAGGGTAAGGAGAACGACGAACTACTCTTTCTTTCAATAGTTACTGACACTTGGATTCTCATAAATAGTGCTTTTGTTTAACCACCATTTCCTTAGGAATTATCAAGTGCTAAAATTAGAGCAACAACAAAATAAAAAAAAAATCTCTGCCCTGAGAGGAAGAAAATTTCTTTTTCTCAAATTCTTCTCTGAAAACTCCCCAGAACTGAATTGACTACCTCCTTCCACCTAGACTCACTGGAGTAGTGTTCAGCCATTCTTCTCAGTTTGATGTGATGTCCTGACCCCAATTAGTGTGTGGACTTCCCAGTTTTAAATACCAAGAGCAACAAGTAACATGGGGTCATGGGGTAGGATATCAATTGTTTTATTTATTCATTTGTTAGAAGACTGTAATGAGTAGTACACCTCATCAGATTTTTTAAAAAATCAGTGCTCAGAGATTAATATAGATTGAGTATTCCTCACGTGAAAGTCCAAAAGTCTCCCAAATCCAAAATGATACTATGAAAGATTCATTCTGGTGGTTAATGGTACACAAACTTCATTTCATGCACAAAATTATTTAAAAATACAGTATAACATTATCTTAATGCTATGCATAAAAATGTATATGAAACATAACTGAATTTTATGTTTTGGTGTGGGCCACTTTCCCAAGATACTGTACTATGTATACGCAAATGTTTCCCAACCCCCAAAATTCCAAAATCCAAAACACTTCCATTCTCAAGTACAGATACAGGATTCTCAAGTAACACAGATACAACAGATAAAGAATACCCGTCTTGCATATAAATTAAATGTTAGGAGTGAAATCATAGAATGAACTATAAAGTATTTAACAGAATTACATTCACTGCATATTATATTCCTAGTACAAATCCACCCTCAAGCTTTCCTAAATGGTTTTAGTTGGATTTTGAGGTATTTAGGTCATTCTTAGAAGCTGAAAGGGAACTGTTTCGCTATGTCTTTTCTCTTCAGATGGCACTAATTATTCTTATTATTCAGTTTCAGAATGTCAGAGCTAGGTATGACATTTGAAGCAATTTTGCAAGTCCTCGTAAGCACACAATGCACCTCCAAATGGTAATGCTGTCCTCCTGGAATAAACACAAAGCCTTGAGGGGTAACAGAGGGCAGGGGGAAGGAAAGGGACTTCCACTGGCCTGCAGGATCTGCCAGTCAATGCTAGGCTTAAAGGAAAGACACTACTGTCTGTATCATTGATCTGGCTTAGGGAAGTAGAGAAAGAAAAGGGACTTGTCCATGAACTAGGATCTTACCACATCATTTTCCTTGATGGTCCTTTACTTGATAAAGACACAAAATGTCCTTTAAAATGCTTATAACTTTCAAGGCATAGTCACTTTTTTCCCTCAATTTGCTTAGAAATTGACTTGGAAACATCCCAACCATTCTGAAATAAAGGAGGATGCTAACCTATTTTACCAGGGGAGCGGTCCACGATGAAGCATTGTTGCTGCTGAACCTGCCCGGGTCCTCATGTTCCACCCCTCAACACACTCTGGGCTATAATTTACATAACCCAGACCCTCAATCTGAAATTCTAGTTAACCTTTTCATCTTGACCCACACCAATTCTAAGTTTTGGGTTCTCTATTGTTTGACTCTTATGTCACTCTTTATCACAGTGGTAGTGTGCAGAGTTTGAAGTTGAACTTCATGGATTTGAATTCCAGCTCTACTATCTAACAGTGGAATCTTGAGCAAATTACTGAATGTCTCTATGCTTTGCCTTCCTAATCTATTCACATGGGTGGAAGAATAGAACCTACCTCATACAGTTGTTGTAAGGATTAAAAGAGTTAATATGTGAGCATTTATAACAATGCCTGGCGCAGATATACTGAAATAGAACACTGTAATTATTTGCTTTGATGAAAGTATCTTCTCACCTAAGAGCTTCCAAATACTAATTATGAGCATTAGTATAACAAACAGTATTTATGTACTAGGTACTGGCACATTTTATTTCATTTGATCTTCACATTAATATTATTTCTGTGCTATAAATATTATTTTGTACTTATTTGTTACAGATAAGAATATTAAGAGTAGAAAATTTAAACAACTTGCTTGTAGTCAGCCAAGCAGTAAAAAGCAGAGCCAAGATTTGAACCAAGATCTGTCTTGCTACCTTTCCAAGCTTTTCCAGAATCCAGAGTTTTCTTAAAATTCTGTTTTCTTTAATTTCTTGGCTCAACTCTCACACAGGCCAGGAAAGCTGGGATCTCTCAGAAGCTGAAGAGCAGCAGGAAGGGGTAAGGCTGGAACAAGGACAGTGGCACTGTCTTAACCAGCTCACCCCTCAGGTCCACCAAGCCACATGGGGCCCACGTATGGGACTGCTAGAGCCTACATCTGAGTCCTAGTCAACTGTGTATCATGTCAAGAGATACGGTTCCAATTCCAGCCAAAGTGGTAATATTTATCATTCCCCTATGAGTAGTTCCTGGGGCAATTTATTTTTGCCCCACCTTTAAGATAAAGAAAGTTTCTCTTCCTCAAGAATAAAATATAACACCCCCTCAAACACAATGACTTCCCTCTCCTCTTTTCAGAGTCTACAGTTGCTAGTAGTATCTTTCTCTACTTGCCCCACACCCAGTCATCTCAGTTCTTGATGTATCTTCCATTAGTATAAAATGATTTATGCTGCAGAAGGTTTGGGGCTGGCGAACAGCCTGGGAAGAGAAAAGAGGGCAGTCCTGCATTTGCTGAAACTGCCCCATGTACTGCTTTGTCCCTGCTCCTGCACCACCTCTGGGAGCTCCTCGTCTGCTTCTCTCACGGTTGTACTGCACCCAATGCAGCCCCAGGACACTCCTCTGAAATATAGCAATCCACTGTACAGGGTGGCCTCTGCTTACGACAGGGACCCACCAGCAGAAACCCTGCAAGGAATCCCCAAAAGGCTGAATTTAGGAAGGGGAAGGGTGGGAATGACTTCTACTTGGCGAATCCCTTACTGTCTGCCACCAAACTCATCACCATCTTTACCTGTCAAACTATTAGAAAATACCAGATAGATGCTTGTTAGGTGGGGTTGTGGAAGAGCTGTCTGAAGAGATGGAAGTATGAGTGCAAAGGAGACCAGGGGAGTTAGAAGTCCAGGACACAGCAAAGGATGTTGCCAGAGCAAAGACATGTAGACAAGTTCATTTCCAAAGCCAGTAGGAGACTGGCTTGTGCATTTGAGGACATACGCTTAGCCCAAGTGTCCCTTATCCCACCCCTGACTCTCTGAATCTACCCTCAATTTTTCTCACATCTGTGGTGTTTTCCCTGTTTGGGCACCTTTCCTTATTCCTAGGAGCTACCACCAGCTGCCATCATTTGGCATAAATTACAGTAGGGTGAGGGGAGACAGGGTTCCCAAGTCACCTGCTAGAAGAGGAAACATATTCCTGGCACAACTAGTTGTACCCTGAATATATTTTCTCTTAGATACAAGGTTGGACATATTTGGCCTCTGCTGTACTTTTCAGGATAATACAACAGTTGTTACAGAATTTAGAGGTGTTGGTGCTCTAAACAACATGTGACAGTGTTTTCTTGTGACTTGAATATTGTTGTTCTACTGGGACAACACATATCCCCAGCTGTAGCTAGTGCTGGTCGGTCTCTGAGATTTTCCTTGGCTCTTGGTGGAACAGAAGCTCTCTGGTCACCACCACCCTACTGCCAATGAGTAACTGCCAATGGATGCAAAAGGCTGGCCTCCTTGCTTCAAGGGAACCAGCTTCAGAGTTCAGTGGATCAAGCCCAAACTATTCTCCGGCAGGGACCATGTCCTTGCTTAGCTTTATCTTCCTGATGCATGCTTCCTTCTTTATTTTTCTCACCTGAATCTCTGTCTTGAGCTGTGCTTTCAGGGACTTTGACCAATACATGTCTTCAGTCCATATGTGCATTAGGGGCCTGCTGTTCTCACCAGAACCATCAATGTATCTAAAGGAAAACCAAGGGTGAAAGGAGAGTGGCTGGACAGGGCCCCTGTCTTCATTACTTTCTTGCTCCTGGGATATAATATCTGACACTCATAACTTAATGGAGGAGGGGTTCATCTTGGCTCATGGTTACAGTCCATGGTCAGCTGGCTCCAAGGCAGAAAATGGCATATCAGAGGGGCTTAGTGGAGGAAAAACTGCTCATGTCAAGGGGACCATGAGACAGAAAGAGAAGGGAGAAGCCTGGGAGGAAAGCAGCGACCTGCCTCTGCAGGGCAGGCCCCACCTCCTAGCACCAGATACAGCCCCCGTGGTCCAATCATTTCCACCAGGCCCATTACTGAGCACATGAGGCTTTAGAGGGACATTCCAGAAACAAACCACAACAACCCTCAAGTCGAACGCAGACACACCACCCAGCTCAATTTATAATGTTACTGGGTCAGTGCCTGAATTGCTCCCTGCTGACACAAACAGACCACAGTCTCTCAAACCCAAAATGAAGACTGATTCAATCATACTCTAAGCTAATTTTTTTTTAACTACAGGTGATGAATTACTACACTTACTGAAAGAATTTGCCATGTGACATTTATTATTAGCCATCAACATTTGTTATAATTCTTGAGACTGTAGCTGGGTGACTACAAATTTTTTCATAATAATTATTCTGGTCATGATAGTTAAATCTTACACTTCAAAAATCTGTTGTTATAGGGGTTTTTTTGTTTTGTTTTGTTTTTTTCCTCCATGAACTGTAAGCTTTGCTATCGAGAATGTCTGGATCCCTGATAAGGAGGTTCTCGTCAATCCAGCAGGACAATAAAATAGATCAGATTTCCCAGTGTGCAGCTAATAAAAATGTAATTAAATACATGAAGGCAAAGCACAGCATAATTTAATCTCTCTGCTATGATTCAGAAGTCATATCAGGGTCATCATTATAAACCTCAATTATAGTACTGCAGAAGTGTAGAAAGATGAGTGAGCGCCACTGGGGTTGAAAGAATGCTGGACAGACCGCATTTTACTGCCTGTATTTACAAGGATGCAACTTCATAACATCTGGTACCTTCTCCACTGTTTCCTCACAATATTTTTTACCTAGAGTAAGTTCCAGTAGTCCCCACATTAGACTCGGCTAACTAAATCTGTTCTTCCAGCCTACAATAAAAGGATCAAATCTTTTTAATTTTCATGGGATTATCCTTTTAAGCAACTTCCACCTTAAGAAGGATCCAATCATATTTTACATCTTACCTCTGAATACGTTTAGGCATATTCCTTTTGCTATAATATGTCATGGTTTCTATTTATAGCTTATACTTATTTGCTTTCCCATATTGTAATTTATTGCTTAGCAAAATATATTGATTATCATCCTCCTGCACTCTTGGCTTACTTAAGGGGTTGTTTATGATCTAGTGACTATAATTTAATTTTTAAGAAGAAACTCATTATATCAAATTTTTCTATAGGTCTGAAAACTGTTAGTTGATTCTCAAAAGACCCTTTACATTGGTTACTACAACACGATATTTATAGTTCATTTAAATGTGTCAGTATGTGAACAAGATTTTCATTTAGGAATGGGAAACAATACCATAGTTATTGCTTAATACATACATACACTGATGAGGAGAGGAAATAGGATTCTTGTGTTTCTAAACTTATAGTAAACAAAGGCTAAGTAATTCAGGCTGGCAAGCTCTAAATGACTCCACTTTTACAAAATGAAAAAAATATCATAATGAACAGAATTAGAGGAGGAGAAAATGCACATTATTTCACTCTCAAAAATAGGAAAATTATATGAATGTGTGTGTGTATATATATATATATATATATATATATATATAAATATATATCCAGACAGGGATTTAACCCCAAGAACGGTAGATGTAAGCTGGCTTTCTTAGGGTTAACATCCTGGTTTCAGTTCCATGGGTCATGGGAATGAATGTAGATTTAGCTGAGGTAACAAGTCACCATTTTGGCCATCTCACAGTCAAGCTAGTAATCCCAAAAATGATTTGACAAGTAATGAAGCCACTTGTCATCTCTTCCAACAAGTATTTTAATTCCATTCAGTCTCTAACATATGGCTAGAACTATGTCCATATCAATTTCTAGCCTCAAAGAAATGTCCCCTTCACCATGAAGTAGAAGCAAACAGAAACAGAAGGAGGCAGAGAAAAAGAGAAGGAGGGAAGGAGAGGAGGACAGGCAGTAAGAGAGAATGGAGAGAAAGGTGTGTGTGTGTGTGAGAGAGAGAGATCATTTAGCTGTTGTCTTTGATGACAGAGGAAAGAGCCACAAGCCAAGGGATGTAGATGGCACATAGACATTAGAAAGGCAAGGAAACAAGATTCTTCCTGCCAACTTCCAAAAGGAACATAGCCCACAATTTAATCTTAGATTTCCTACCTCAGGACTGCAAGATGGTAACTTCCAGTTTAACAACCAAATTTGAGGTAATCCGTACAAAAGGAAACTATGGCTTACATAGTAACTCATCTCCAGGTACAGTCACTTTCTGTTTGTTCCCACTGCTCTCTACATTGGTCTGTCACCTTTTGGACTTAGCCATCTTTTCAATCCACCTCTCAAGTTCTTTTTCTCAAAAATGAAATCTGATTATATCACAGATTTGAAGTACATGAATACTCACCCACCCTTTGTTAGGTGCTTTTCCGGGAATATAAGTACAAACAGGAATAAGGGTCCTTTACAAATTCCATCAAGGACATTTAATGTAATCTCAAGAAAGCTTAACAGGGACATGATTGTGGCTAAGAAAATGTGAAACAAATTACACTCTACTCAGAAGAAAGAATGCATTAACTAAATGAGGCTGATACAGGGAAAAGACTTTCCTGTTTATCCAGTACAGATGGAGGTAAATTCACCAATTTTGGCAACCATCAGTAAAACATATTCTGGCTTGGCGATGAGGACACCTCACCAGGTACTTGGATCTCAGGAAGGGGTTGTCCTAAACAGTGGCCAGGATTAGTCAATCAATAATTTTAATTCTATTAAATTCTGGTCAGATGAGAGGTGGCTGTCATGAGTCAGACAACTTGTTTACCTCTGGATTGAACATAAAATTGAGGTGGTGACCAACAGAAACTAGATTAAGGTCAAGCTACTCAGGAAGATTTTGAATTGTGGTTTAACAATAGCACCTGTGTTGCCTGCTATCACTCACCCTTGTTTCAGGAACTCCACAGAGGAGTAACTATCACAGCAAACAATGGAGGTAAATTCTAAAAAGAAAGGAGAGGTCAGTATTAGCAAACACCACAAAGGGCAGAAGAAGATGGAGATTAAATTTTTCCATTAGATCTGGTAACAAGATAGTGACTTATGTTCAGTGGAGCAAAAGGTTGACAGGGAATGACAAGTTACAGCAGTTAGAAGTTAGGACATATTCACCTTTAGGCAAAAAAAAAAAAACACTTCGAAAAGATTCTAAGTAGTTTAAGGGAGGGATGGCCTCCAGATTCACCTTTAAATCAGAGTCCCTAAACTTTTGCATTTGCTTGGAGAACTTTTCTCTCCACATCTTCCAAATGTTAACTTGCCAGATTAAGTCTTCCTACATACACTCTCATGCCAGTTTACCTCTGAGGCAGAGAAGTCGTGCAAAAACTGAAGGTCCAAAAGCAAGAAGAAATGAAGGGTCCAACAACAAAAATAAAAATTCAAAACCATGCAGGTCCTGAGTCAGATGAGCTGTAACAAGTTGCACTTCAAATTTAAAATCCTTGTTTTGAGAACAATCAAGTGCCTGGGAATTAAGTGTGGGGGCATTATATAATTGGAATGTTTTCTCCCATCTCATCCATTATCTGCACCCATCTCCCTTCAAATTAATAGCTGCTGTTGACTTGTGGGCAAGTGTGGGCACAAGCCTGGACCAAAAACTGAATTTTGTCCAGTGGCTAGAGTAATTGCATGACATCAAAAGGAAAAAAAAAATTAAGAGTGACAAACTACAGACATATCTCCATTTCCAGATGAAAGCAGCGATTTCCTTTCTTGATTATATGCTATTTTTAAGCGGGTGATGGGTCTGAATCTGAGCCCAGCTCTTTCTAAACTTTTGTTACTCACATCTGATTCATTCGCGTTTTTTCCCTCATCTTCTGCCTCTTGTCATGCTTGCTGCTAAGGGGGTCGCTGAATCACAGCTACTCCAGAGACGAAAAGTAATTCAAGCCAGTCCTTGGGGACAGAAAGGCTTTCTTTTTCTTTCTTTTTTCTTTTGCCTTTTCCTTCCTTTTTTCACTCCCTTTTCTGTCTGGGAAAAAAAACCTCCCACTTTCCGTGGTGACCACTGAGGGCTGGCAGTTGCACAAGTCTCGGCCCCAGGCTGTGGAAGACTTCGCGGGCCGCGAGCCTCCGGGAGACCCGTGCGCCCCCCGCGTCGCGAGCCCGGCTGCTCCTCCCGGACCGAGACCCGCGCGCGCCCCCCGCCGCCCGCGAGGCTCCCACAGTGCAGGGCCGCGGCCCGGTTCCGTTACCAGCTCGGCCCCGCGCGCGGGCCGGCGGGAGCACGGCTGTAACCCGAGCGCCTGCCGAGGGGGGCGCCCCCGCGCCGCTCCGCCCGCGCGCCCCGCCCGCGACCCGGCGAAGGGGCGGAGCAGCCCGGCCCCGGCCCGGCCCCCAGCCCGGCCCCGGCCCCGAGGCACCGGCCGCGGGAGCGAGCCGGACGCGGACTCGGCCGCCCGCCCCCCTCGCGCGCTTCGCGCAGCTCGCCGAGCCTCGCCGGTCCGCACTGCCGTGCGCAGCGCCGTCGCCGTGTTGGGGTGGCCTGAGGCCGGCGCGCCCCGCACCTCAGAACCCCTGGACTCCCCGGAACGTCGACCCCGCGTCCGCACTCACCGGCGCCCGCCGCCGAGGGGCGCAGAGGGCGCGGCGGAGCCGGGCCTCCCGCCGGGGAGAGGGCAGCGCGGCACCGACTCGGGCGCCGCCGCCGCCGCGGCCCCAGCGCCCGGCAGAGCTGTCGGCGGCCCGCGGGGCGGCGCCCTCGCGGAACTGAGTGAGTATTAACTTTCCTGGGCCGCCGGGGACCCTGGCCGGCGCCCCGGCCTCCGCCCGGCCCGCCGCGGGCTCCCGCCGCCGCCGCGCCGCCTCCCCCGGTGTCACCCTGCGCGCTTGTACCGAAAAGTGCTCGTGGCTCCGCTGCTTCTTCCTGGTGTCCTTGGCGAGGGAGTTTAGAGGCCACTTTTGTGGGGAAGGGAAACATACGCGTCTGGCTCCTCTCAGGTATGTGTTTTTCCCCCCTCCCGATGGAAGTCGGATGCTCGCCTGCTGGGTGGCGGTTGGGGAAACGCTTTTTTTTTTCCTCTTTAAAAAAAGAACGATTGGAGTATAAGGTTTTGAAATTGTGTTTGAACGCTGACCATCCTGCGTCCCTAGTCTGCCTGGTCGCCAGCCCCTCTAGGGAGGAGAGTTGGTAAGAGGGGACTTTGAAAGTAATTCCATTCTGCGGACTGAGAACTTTGAGAGGACAAACTGCAGGAAGCCTGGAAAGATTCAACTTTTTTTTTTAAGGCATGGGAGCTTTGAATGCGGATCGTTGTAGGGCCCTGGATTTTAACATCCAAACCTAGGTTCGTAATCCAGTGTTGCGTTGTTGTTTTAGCATCTGAGAACCTCCTGGTGTTGCTAAAGCACTACTTTCTCAGCATCAGATGGCATCTTGAGCAGAGCCATCGTAAGATGTAATTGTAGGTCAGTATTGCCTCTGATCTTCAGGGATTTGGAAGGGAAATAGATGCGGGGCACGTTCCCTAGCTGACTTAACCCTGTCAGGTTAGCCCTATCAGTACATCAAAGCGTCGCATTTTTTAAAATCATCCCAGCCTGGTGACAGGAAGGATGAACATTTATGGATTTTCCAGTAGGTTGTGGCTCAGCGATTCTTCATTAGATCTGTTTTCTCCCCAGGAAGCATCTTTATGTATGTATAGATCGCTGCTCTTCTGTGTACTTTTTCTGATAGGGAGTTTTCTTTTTTTTTTTTTCATTAAAAAAAGTCTTTCAATATGTAGTTTCAGGAGGTGAGATTATGTTATGAAGGAACAGAAACTGGGAAGCTTTCTTAATGGGTTTTCAGCATCCTGTCCCTTGCCTGAGTGAGGCAGTAGTGATGAATGCCCTCCAGTCCTCTGCAGGGAGAGATACGGCGACACACAAAAATCAGGACATAGGATACAGCAGTGTGTTAGTTGGGAAGTGGTTTGTGTGTTATTTATTTAATGGACATTTTAATGGTAGTTTTAATTTTACTCACTTCCATGGAGAATCCACCCCACACTGTCAAAATCACCTACTTTTAAGAAGACTGAAGATAATTGTATGGTAATTGTTCTATTGAAGGATCAGGTGTGACAAAATATACTTTGTAATATAAGGTGATTAAACCTTTCGGAAATCTCCCTTTTCTCTCCCGCACCCCCTTTAAGAGTCTCAAGGTGGTACTTTCCGTGATAGACACAATTGGCAGTAATGCACTGAATTCTTTGTGGGTTCATTGATCAAACTTTATTTTCTAGGATTCAGTAGCTCAGGGGGACATTAGAGATCCCCTAGAGGGAGCAAATCATGAGACTGTGCAAACAGAAAAGGCATTTCAGTTTTCAAAAGTGTGAATGCCATGCAGTGAAAAGGAGTTGTAGAAGAAAATATGTTTAAGTCATTTTTAGCGTGCATGTTTCCTACATTTGGCCCTTGGTTGAGATATTTGGAAATTGGAGATTTAAACTACATGTCTGTGGTGTCATTTTTGCCATTCTTTTTTATTTGTTAAAGGTGCAGCTTTTACATTTGAATACTTAATAGTTGTTTTTTGTAGCCTTCTGTAATTGGTGGCTTATACCAATTTTTGACTTGAATATCTTGCCTTTTGAGAAATGATTAGTTCTTCAGTTTCTTATTCATGATTTGATTTTTCTTATGTTAATGCATTATCATGACTGGGGAGTAAAATTGTTGTTCTCTGCTCTTTTCATTGTGGTTAACACGTGGCCTAATGGCTTTGTTAATTTATTATGTTAAGATCGTAGATATCTTGCTAGTGTTCAAAACACTACAAAACCCCTTGGTAGTGGCGTGGGCTCTATGGTTTGGATAGGGAAACTTTCTGCGCCATAAATCTACTCAAATTTTTAAAATAATTTATTACTTCTACTCTCCTTAGATACTAGCTTGATCCAACACTAAATAGATGTCAAAATTCAAAATATAAAAACAGTTTCCAAGTACTCTGTATACTGGAAAGAATGTTTACCCTCCTGTCAACAAGGCAGACTTGGGTATATCACTCCCAGGGTGAGTAAGCTTGAGGACGCTACTCAGCCTCTGTGATCTACAATTTGTTCTCTGTAAAATGGGAACACTACTATTAAAGGGGGTTCTGTGATGATTAGAACACCTCATATAGTGCCTGGCATACTTTAGATGACCAATAAATGGTAGCATCTCAGTTTTTTATAGAACCAAGCTTGTGACTGTTCAGTTTTTCAAACTGTTACTCATCTGTTTTTTAATTCATCTACCCAAGGTGTCACTTACTTTGCTCTTTTCTGAACTTTCAGGCTCTCCAACCCACTGTCACAAAGTCTGTCCATCTTTCTTGCTAAATCTCTTTCAAACCTGTCTGGTTTTCCAGTTTCTATTATGCTTCCCTCCTAGTTCAAGCCACTGTTGTCTTCCTCTGATTCTTTGGCTTCCTGCCCACACCCTGCTCTTTCCAGTGTGTTTTCCCACCAGAGGCCTGAAAAAGTCACTTGCTGTTTGCTTTTTTGTTTTACTTTGGTTTTTTGTTTAGTTGTTTTATGGTACTGGGTGTTGAACCCAAGGCTTTTTGTAATGAGCTGCATTCTCAGCCTTTGTTTTGTGTTTATTTGTTTGTTTTTGAAACAGCATCTTGCTTAATTACCCAAGTTAGGTCCAAAGTGATTCTACTGCCTCCACTTTTCCAGACTGCTGGAAATTCAAAAGTAGGAGACCACATCTGCTTTCATTTGCTGTTTTTAAGTCCTCAAGTCTGGCAGGAAACATAATTATTCTTGAGGTGAGATACAAAGTTGCATCTTCAGGACCCTATGTGATTCCATGCTTGCCCTCTGACCTCCATGTTTTGCCACCATTTTGGCCACATCTGCAGCAGTCTTGCCTTGGGCTTCTCCTTGCTGCTGTGGTTCTCATTTAGGACCATCTCCGGGAGTAACTTCCCATCTGGTACCAGCTCAAATATCCTTTCTTAGGAAGATTTTCTTTGAGAAGCCACTTCTTACCATTACTTTATTTTCCCTCTCAACGTATAATACTCTTTTGCATATTAATATTTACAGTAATTTGTAATTATGTATTGTTTTACTGGTTAGTATCTCTTTCTTGCCCTTGAGGGCAGTGATAATGCTTGGTTTATTCACCACTGCCTGGTATATATATTAGTTGCTCAATATATATTTGTTGATGTAACAAGGCAATAATATCAGTTTTGTATTTGTATCTTAACTGCCTTCTTTTTACTGTTAAACTTACTTTTTATGATAAAAAGGTCAGACTGACTTTCTCCTGTTTCTTCTCTGGTGGTTATATGAATAATAGGAAACAACCTTTGCAGATACCAGCTAAAATTAATACATTCAGCTCTGAAAAATTCATAGTAATAAGACACTCTAATTAGTGTTACTGTGTGATTCTTTGTTGGAGATAATCCTTTTTCTAAGTACATAATTAAAATGATTTTTTTTTCACCAGAATGGGATTACTGTAAGGAAAAGAAAAACCTTACTATGCCACCAGACTTACACAGTGTCACATGGTAACATGCCAGTCAGCTGCTGGTCACTGCTAGTGCCAGACTTCAAAGACGGCTGGGAAATCTGCAGTAAAAAAATGACCAGGAGATGACATGATGACATCCCTAGACATCCTTTGACCAGACAATTAAGACTAAAAATTTAAAAATAGGAACCACCTAGAGGGGAAGTCCTTTTTTCTCCCATCTCACTAAACCATTCCTTGTTTTAGTGAAAAAAGTCTCATGACCTCCCCAGGCAAAGGAAGTCTTGAAGTTTTGCTCAGGTAGTTTGCTCATGTGGCTGCCCTTTGGTGTCATAGCTCTGAGGTACTGTACTTAATATTATTATTATTATTTTGGTACCAGGGATCAAACTCACAACCATGTGAGCTTGAAAGGGGGCGCTTATGCCGCTGAGCTAAATCCATGGCTTACTTTTATTATTGATGCTTGTATCTTTACTTCATATATAATCATGTGTTTTCCCTTGACTTCGTTTTGGGGACTGTTGTTTTCCTTTAGAGTTTTCCCCTCACATCCTTAGAGTATATGTAAGTCCAGTTTCTTTGTGGCTTTTGCCCAATCACTATGTTTAAAGGGGAATTAGAGTTAATTCTAATGTCTTCAGAACTTATTCCTCAGCCCTCAACCACCAAGTTTTCCTGGACTGTGATACATATGAATGGTCTGGACCTCAAGCTTTTGCCAGCTTGAGTGCTGTTGGGTTGGAGAACAGGGAAGATATAGCTGCGTTTTTGATAGACTAAGCCCTGTGCTGGGGGTTCCTGCAAAACGGGGGTGTGCATTTCACCTGTGATGGTCATAAAAAAGGAAGCTTCGCTTTCATACATTTCAGTTCACTCCAGGCAGTTCTCCTTGTACCCTCATTTCCCCACTCCTTATTTTTTAAGCAGGAAGATGCAGATACTTCCCCTTTAGTCAGACCCTTTATCTTAGTGCTTATTTAGACCCAATTTTTACCTGTATAAAAATACACAGGAATATGGCTGCAGAGGGGCACACTGTGTAATTTGCTTTGTGCAGGGCTCTGTACCCTCAGGACATTTGCACAAGTAGTCACCCTATAGAGGAAAGTTATGCTTGGGAGCTCTTGTTATTTGACTCGGTTATGGATGCCTATTGGTTAAGCAGGTGACCTTGAACAAATTGCCTGGAGCTTCTTAGCACCAATAACATTTATTACCTGTTTATTTCACAGCCTTGGTATAGGATTTAGAGGAATTATTTTTAGCAGGTTCTTTTTTTTTATCACATTCAAATATATCACAAACCTCATTATAATTAACTCCTGGGCTGTCCAAGTTTTATGCATTAAGAACACTGCCTTATTCACTAGCATATGTTTTGCTCTTTGTTTTGAAAATAGATCAGATATAAATGTAGGTTCATAACAAGAGAGAGCTGTGATCATCTCCCACCAGGTTTCACTCATGTAGGTGATAATTTTGTTGTTCTTATTAACTGTCATTGGCATGTGAGTGCTGCATTGTGTCTGTCCTTAATCATAGCATTGTATTATTGGAAAATTACTTATGATTATTCTTTGTAATATACGTTGAAACAATTAGAGATGTAATGGTTAGCCGAGAAATAAGAATTCATTCATATTTTTGCTTAAATTATTTGATATATTTGTAATCTATGAAATTCTATAGAAATACCATTGAGAAATAGGTAGAGAATATTTTGTAATGTTTCTACAAAAGGTTCCAATAGCTAATACATTAGATGTTAGAAAACCTTAAGGTAATTTATTTGAGATTTATTTTCCTTACTTTCTAAGTGTGATTTCCTTCCATTATATTTTTTGTTTTAACAGCTTTATTGGGATATAGTTGGCATGCAGTATACTGTATGTACTTAGCTGTATGATTTTACAAGTTTTGGCATATGTACCTACATGTATGTATGCAATCAACACCTTGATCAAGATAATGAACATATACATAACACCCCTACAGTTTTTCATTTTCCTAATTTCTCTCCTTTCAATGCTTTTCTGTCCTTCAAATTCTCTGTTCTGCTTTCTGTCACCATAGAGTAGCTTATATTTTTCAGAGTTTGATATTAATGGAATCATGTAATACATGTGTTTTTGTTGTTGTTTGTTTTGTGATCTTGCTTTTTTTCACTTAGAATAACTATTTGGTGATTTCTTCATATTGATGTATGTGGCAGTAGTTTATTGCTGTTTGTTGCTGAGTAGTATTCATATATATATATATATATATATATATATATATAACAATTTGTTTTGTTCATGAACATTGGTTTGCTTCTACTTTTGAGTACTTCAAATAGAGCTCTTGTGAATATTTTGATTTAACTTAAGTGCTTAGGAATAGAATGGTGGAATCATGAGATTGATGTATGTTTAGCTTTTTAAGGACCTACCAAACTGTTTCCAAACCAATTGTACCATTTCCCATTTTTAATAGCAGTGTATCCATGCTGATTCTTCCACTTCCTTGTGAACATTGATATAATCAGTCAATTTAGTTTTAGTCATTTATGTATTTTTATGATTAAATTTACATTTGTTTAATAGCCAGTGATACTGAGCTCTTTACAATGTATATTTTTCTGTTTTTATATCTTTTGTGAATTGTCTGTGTCTTTTGTCAGTATTTTCATTGGGTTCATGTTTTCTTAGATTGAATTTTGAGTTTTTTGTATATTCTGCATATAAGTTCATCAGATATATGTTTCACAAAGAGTTTATTGCAGTTTGTGTGGCTTGTTTATTCACTCTCTTGATGATTTTTTTTCTTTTTTTTTCTTTTTTTTTTTTGCAGTGGGACAGGGTCTTCCTAAATAGTTTAGACTGACCTTGAACTCACTGTGTAACCCATTGTTGGTGAATTTGGAAAAGCAGAAATTTTAAATTTTAATGAAGTCTGGCTTATGAATTTGCTCTTACATAGATTGTGCTTCTGGTATGGTATTTAAAAAAATCTTTGCCTAACCTCAGGATACAAACATTTTCTCTTTTTTTATTACAACTTTTATATCTTTAGATTTAGATACTTATATATTTTTTCTTGGTACTAGGGATCAAACCCACAACCTCATGCTTACCAGGCAGGTGCTTATGCCACTAAGCTAAATCCCTGGCCTTAGATTTAGATATAAATGTATCTACTTTGTGTTCATTTTATATGATATGACTTAGGAATCTATGCTCATTTTCTGCATATAAAAATCCAGTTGTTCCAGTTGTAATTGTTAAAAAGAGTATGTTTGTCTTCAGTGAATTGCCTTTGCCCATCTTTAAAATCAGTTTGCATGCCTTTTTTGTGTCAGGTGACATTCATACCCGACTAACACAAAATAAATGAAAAGCAACTAAATCTGTTTCATGATAATGTTTTTGTCATGTTTGCTTTAATAAAGTTTCTATATGGTAGCCTTTATGAAAACCTTCCCTACTCAAACATTCCTTCCCCCTTGTTCCTTTCTCTTTTTGTTATTTGCTCTGCTATTATAATAATAAAGTCAATGGTGACGGCACATAATATATTTTGCCCATTCTTGTAGTCAGGAGTTGGAAGGAGAACAATTAGAATCAGGATACAGAATTTATAAAATTATTTTATGATGGTCACCTAGAGTTAACACAAGAAAGTACAGGAAATCCGTTCGCAACACTAAAGTCATAGAATATTCGGCCAAGGGCCTGGATCCCACAGCTGTGTCCTACATGAGTCCAGATGAAAAGCTAGAGCCCATGACAGTGCCTTTCACTAGTCCAACTGGAGGTCTAGAGCCCACGAGAAGGACTCGCACCAATCTGTTTTATGGATCCATGCTGGGAAGGCCCAAAGGTCAGTGGTGGAAGCTAGAAAGTTTGTGCCAGCAGGGTGAAGGAGCTGTGTGGGTAGGTTGAGGTTTCTACACTGGAGCCGAGAAGTAATGCCCATAATAAAGACCAGGGCTGCCCTAAAAAGCACCATAGCCATCCTCAGCAACACGGAGGTCCTGAGATTAAACAGCACATGTCTTCCCCTCCAGAGCCAGGAAGCGATGCTCAGTATAAGGACCAGAGCTCCCCCAAAGTGAACCACAGCCACTCTCACCAACAAGGTCCTGTGCTCCTCCAGTGACAATAGTCAAACTCACACTAGGGAAGCTAGTCATGACGAACTTCCCCAGGAGAACCAACGGCTCAAACCACAACACATAGGAGAATCCACAACACCACGCTTCTCCTTCTCCGCGTCTCTATTTATGCTGGCATCTTTCCTGAGGTGGAACATCCACGCTCAGCACCATGCTGATTTAATCCAGCTGGCATTAAGTTGACCACCAGTTTTTAATTCATAACACTCATTTAACCAGTTTCTTATTATTGCCTGTAAATGACAATTATTTCACTGTTTTCTCTCTTTGATAATCTCCCAAACTTGTTCATTCCCTTCATTATAATATATTGAGTATATTATGTGAGGAGGGCACATAATATACTTTGCCCATTTAACCAGTTTTTTGTTATTGCCTGTTAATGACAATTATTTTAGCATTTTCTCTCTTTAATAATCTCCCAAACTTGCTCACTCCCTTCATTATAATGTCTCTAGTTTTGACTCTTCCTCTGTGGAATTCCTGAGTAAGGGACATAAGATACACAGTGAAAAAGAGAGTGCCTACTTAAGTTAAAAGCTTGGCTTGCCTGGGTAGCCTTGGAGACCTTAGGACATATATTGAGCTCAAGCTCCCAATCTTTAAGTTGGGCTACTAATTTATCACTCAGCACTGTTCTGATATAAGGGGTGTTTATATTCTCCATCTATGGAAATGCTTACATACCAAGTCTCTCCCTGGGGACTCAATGCCTTTTTCTCTCCACCACATCCCCTGGGCTCCATCTGCTCATTCTGTCCGAGCTGGGAGTCTGCACAGGGCTCGTTGCTCTTTGAGGAGGACATGCGCTGGCTGTCTGCAGTATGTCTAGTCCAATGGTTCTGATGAACACCAGTGTTAGACACAGCACAGTCCAGTCACCCTAGGTTATCTAGAGGGACAGAAGTTTGCTCCTTTACCTGGAAAACCCTCCTTATTCCCTATGTGTTGTAGTCTGCCACCTCCAAGGCCTTTCCCATCAGTAATCCTTTCTCATTGCAGAATTTTAGTCCCAGTTTCTTTTGGCTCCTCGTGCCAAGTCTGCAAACAGTATGTTCATCTCTGTGCACTGCTGTTCCTTCTGGCTGTTTCCTTTCTCAGCCAAATGTCTACAGGCATTTTCTGTACTTACCTATTGCTTCCTCTGCCTCGCTTGCCCACTCAGTCTTCAGCCAGATCCTGTACCTATTTATTTATGTGTTTATTTTACCTGTATCTTTTTTTAGCTATATTTCCAGCAACAAGCACCAGTAAGTTAGCCATGGCTGTCAATGGAAGCTTCATAGTCCTAATGAACCTGACCTTTTTGCAACATATTTGCACTTTGAGTGACCTCCCCTGTCTTGCAACATCTCTTCCTTAGTGCCAGACTTTCTTTGTACATTCTGTTCTTTACTCATTCACTTAAAACTGAACCTCTTCAAATTTCGCACTTGGGATTTTAGCAGGCAAAAACAAAGCAACTGACTCCATGAAGCATACACTGTAATGGGAGAGTTAGGTGATAACAAATATGCTCTTTCACATGTGTATATGATGATAAGTGCTTTAGAGGAAAATATATAGCAAAGAGTGGAATTGAAAATATTGGGAGTGGAAGTGGGGACGATATCTGTGTACTTGCTATTTGATGGGCAGGACATCCTCACTAAGAACAGCATATTTGAGTGAAGACTTTAATGAAGTGAACGGAGCCATATTTGTAGTTACCAGGAAAGAACAGTCTAGAGAGAGGACACAACTCTGTTCAGTGCAGAGCCCTAGAACAGGTGCCTATAACTGTGTCCATGTGGTAGCAACCAGAGAAGTGAAGCTGGAGGGGAGGTGAAAGAGATACTAGGGTACCTGCTCCTAGAGCTGATTGCCTGTGATGAGGATTTTCATCTTTATTCTGAGTAAGGAGACAGTTGAGGGACTTAAACAGAGGAATGAATGAAGTAGACAACGGCTTGGAGCAGTAAGCAGGAGGGCAGAGTCTCAGCTTGGCTCCTGGGCTATAAAGTCCCAGGGCTCTGTTTAACCATGGATTAGTTCCATAGTTTCTCTGTGTCTCATCAGTTACATGGAAATGGTAATGACACATACAGTGTTGTTATGAGTACCAAGAAGTCAATTTTTATACAGAATAGAGCGTGGTAGGTAGTATTGGGGGTGGGGTGGTCAGGTAGTATTACAGAAGTGCTTGTTAAATAAAATTAGCTAAATTTAAAAGGCCTGCTATGCTGCTGTTTAAAAAGTAATGTGCCAAGGAGAAGTAAGGATTGAAGCAGAAAGACCCATTAGAAGATGAATGCAGTAATCCATCCATCTGATGGCTTAGATGAGATACTGCTGGTCAAAAGCAGGGCTGGTCCTGGGTATGTTTAGCCTGCTGCCTAAAGGATTGGATCTGCTTTTCTTCCTCTCTCTGATCTTTCTTCTCTCACTCTTTAGGGGTTCTCAAGTGAGTTGGTACCATTTGGAAGTATATTGAGGCATTTTTAGTTATCACAAACGGAGATCTTGATATTTCTGGTATTTTAGAAGTCAGGGCTGGGCCAGAAGTACTCGGTATTCTATATGGTGGAGACTTGTCCTTCATAATTTGCTGGTAGCATCCTTATTGAGAAATGTTGTTTTAGGCCCTGTTCCAGCCCTCAGCCCTGCCAACACCTTCCTTCCCTAGACCCATGATTACTTAACTTTGGGTCTCAGTGCAGGTAACAGGGAACTTACATGGTTCCTCATATTTTTTTCTCAAGGTACTTGATTATGTGCTTTGCCTTTCCTTTTCTTTCTTTCTTCCTTTCTTTCTTTCATTCATCTTTTCATGAGAGGTTGCAGAATTCGAGTTTTGAAAGGGTCCCTTATCCTAAGAATGTAAGAATTCTGTTCCGAGTGGTCTCACCCACTTTCACTGTTTTTACTCCAGTCTTGTCTGTGGGGTGATGGACATCAAAGTCCATGCTCTGCCCTGGGTTTCATACTCAGCCTGCTGAACTGCATATCAGTGCCTCAGGGTCAGCATGTCTCAACTTCTTCCCAATTTCCTGCCTGGGATTGTTGTATGACCATCTGTCTTACTCCAGTCTTGCCTTTCCTGTGCCACCTCACCTTGACTGATTCACCTCATCCTTCTCATTTTACCTTTTGGACAGCTGAGGACATTTTCTCTGCCTCTCATGATTCACTACCCCGATTTATCATGTCTCACTTACAGTGTTGCCTGTTAATTACCCTCCCTACCGGAGACCCTCTTGGATACACAAATCTCACTGTGTCACTGACTGGCTAAGAGAAGTTCAGCTCTGTCCATACATGAGGACTGAATTTAAACTCTTGATGCACACAGGATTTGTATCATCTGGCTGCAGTCTTCTGCCCCTTGCTGACTAGGTGGCCATCTGGCCTCCCTCCCTGTCTACTCATCCCTGGGTGTCCAACTCTAGCAGGACTAAATTAACAAGCCATTATGGGTTGATGGCAGAATGTCTGAATGTACTGTTTGATCACACACAAAATGAACTCCACCCCTCCTTTGCCTGCCAAGGTACTCTGTAGCCCTCAAGCCACCTGGCTGTCTTTTTTCTCCTGAAGGAGAAGCTCAATCCCATGGGAGCTGGTCCTGCCTTCTTTCTATGCCATATGCACAGCTAGTGCTCGTACTCCTTTGCATTGTAATTTTCAATGCTCTCTACTTCAAACAGGTGAGCTTCTGAGGGGCTCTTCTTAAGCTCATTTGTTCACAAGTTCAAAGTGACTAAGAGGGCTTTAAACTCACAGTCCCCTGATACAGTTCAAGGAATGTAAGTTGATTCTTTGAAGCTTTATGCCCAGTTATGCCCTTGCTGCTGGATATTCTGTGGAGCATTTTTTTTTCCTGAAGTGTAGTAGTTCCTTCTACATTGAAAAATCTTTTGAGGCCTGTAGTGTCTTCATGATTTCAGTGAGAGCCTGAGGAGCGCCTCAGCAGCCTTCATGTCAGGTTCACCCTTCACCTCTTGAACTGCAGGAGCTTTGGTGGGCTTCACCCTGGCTATGCTCAGGCTTTCTGTTCTCAATTTCCTGGCACACTTTTGGCATTGATGATGCTGTTGCATATTCAGAATGGAAAAACTGAAGCTGTTAGGTTTTAGCTCATCATTCCTGCTTATATTTCATCCTTGCCAGCTTGAGGGTCTTCCCAGTGGATTTTCACTCCTTAGGTGAAAGAAAAGGAGGTAAGGAGGAAAGAGAAAAAGAAAAAACATATTTTTCCACTCAGCTTTTTTTTTAGGTCTCTTTTTGTTTCTGTTATTATCATGCATCTCTTTTTATTAGTACTTTAAGAAAATGTACTGTGATTTTTGCAGTGGCAGATGCAGAGGGGCTAATAATGTTTGTAAACCCTTCACAGCATATTTTAAACACTGCAGACCCACACATTCACAGACTAATGGATTGAAAGCACCCACTCAGTTCAAGTTTTCAGTTTGTCTCTGGAATGTATTATCTGTTCCTGTCTGTGCAGTTGTGATTTGAAAGCTCTGGAGGAAGATTCAAGTTACCTTGCCTGCTAGACTGTAGGTCTTCTTGAAAGCAGCACCCATATTTATCTGCTGGCTGTAATGGCAGGGGTTATTGGATTCTCAATAGATTCCCAGGGCTTGGCATAGCCAGATGTTGAATAAATTCAGTATGCTATCTAGTGTTGTATGCACTCAAGCAGAACTACAGTAAACTGCCTATAAGCATTTAGCTGTTGCAGACTAAACAGTTTGGAACATAAATGACTAAAACATTCATGTTAGTCATAATGACTAAGTCATTCATAGATGTATGTCTAAGGTGATCCTGAAATCTAGATTGGTGGAATAGAGGTTTAGTTAGCTTTTGAAAACACTTCAACAAAGTAAATACTTGATGATGTTTCAGAAACTGACCAAGGGTTCTGTAGGGGATGTGAGGGTGACATGGTCTGACTTTGGGGAAGCTTATTGTTGAACATTGAGGATGTGGTAAGTACATATATAATTTCACAAGACTATAATATAGTAAGTGAATAAATCAGAGTAAAGAATGTGGCTAAAAACCTTAAAGGATAAGGATAATCATTACAGAAATATTTATAATAACAAACATTGGAAACACT
The DNA here is from genome assembly GCA_004027455.1 of Hydrochoerus hydrochaeris. Lineage (NCBI taxonomy): Eukaryota > Metazoa > Chordata > Mammalia > Rodentia > Hydrochaeridae > Hydrochoerus > Hydrochoerus hydrochaeris. The sequence goes on from PVLA01001183.1 coordinate 94,358, forward strand.
TAAATAATTGATGTTAGAGCACTATTTAGATAAATTGTGATGCAGGCACTGAAGAGGGCTGCTACACCCCTTAAAAGTAGTATTTAAAGTATTTATGAAAAACTTAACAATAATTTGGGTAAATGTTTACATGTTTTTGTGAGGTGCAGTGGCAAAGTGCAAAATTACATATGTGGTGTTCGTGATTTTTATTTTTAAATAGTCATAACAAAGGGGGGAAAAGCATCAGAATGAGAACACACCAAAATGTTGACATTGTTTTTAGCTTCAAATATATGTGTTTGCATCTACAGATGTGTGTGTATGTGTCCACATATGGATAAAAACGCAGTTCGCTGAATTTTTACACACTGGACATAGCAATGCAGGAAATACCAGGTCAGGGAATAGAAACTTATCAGCATCACTCAGCTATACCCCCACCAGCATTCATTTTTTTGAAAGAAGCAAAGACAAGTTTACGTGTTAAAATGCTTGAGTAGGTACAATCAGCAGGTTTAGCTAGACCATGGGATGAGGTAAAGGAGAACTGAAAAAACAAACTAGGGGTATCCTGAAGCAGATGTGGCTTAGCACAGTGTGGACTTAGGGTCAGGAAAGCCAGATTCTCTTGGTAGTTAGAAGACTCTGCATACATCCTTTATTCTCCTTGGTGCTAGTTGGCTTGTCCAGTGATCAACTGGGTACAAAGCTGTCTTCCTTATAGACCAATCATGAGGATTAACTCGAGTCTGTGAGACACCTGAGGTCTAAACTTAATTTAAAGATTAATGAGGATGGTGCTTAGGGAGGAAAGTGCTACATACAATCTGAGTGGTTGTATCTTCTTGGAATTTGTATATTGAAATCCTAACCCCCATAATAATAGTATTGGGTAGTGGATCCTTTGTGAGGTTATTAGATCACAGAAACAGAGCCCTTGTGAATGTGATTAATGCTGTTATGAAAGAGGAAAGCTAGTTTCTTCCACGTCAGGACACAGCAGGAAGGTGCTAGGAACCAGAAAGTGGACATGGTGGAATTTCTCCAGCCTTGGGAAATACAGCCTTCCATTGCTTGTAAGCTAACCACTTTACAGTATTTTCTTATAGCAGCCCACATTGAACAAAACAAAACCCATGTCCATTTGGCACAGATTTCTCTACAAAGTGTTGGATAAGGAAAAGCAGTTATCTAAAAGTAAAAGCAGGTGGCATTTAGGTTGGAGTTTGAGCACAACAGAAGCTTTGAGGCAAGCAGACCCTAAGTGTTCTGTGAACTTGGGGATCCTAGAAGAAGGAAGAGAGAACTCAGCAGTGTGAGAGCCAAGCTAAGATTGGAGCAGAAATGTAAATATAAATATAAATATAAATATAGTGTGTAATTTCCCCCCAGAAGATTTGTTTTTTCTTTATTTATTTAGACTAATATTAGGCCCTTACCCCATATCCAGACAACTTCTGTAGCTGAGGGGAACCTTGGCTGACCTTCCCTTGCACCTGAAGGACCTCAGCTGATAACAGGCTTGTGGACCACCATTCCTCCCACTTGAAAGACCTCAGCAGCCCACAGACCATCAGGGACTCCTTCTACCACCTGCAGTACTTTGGTGGGCTGGTGGGAGATTCAGCAACCTGTCCCCTACACAGAGGACCTTGAAGGACCTCCGATAGTGTAGTCAGTTTTCCCCTCAAGTAGAGGACCTTGGTGGGTCAACATGAGCCTCAGTGAACCCTTCTCCCAACTGTAGCACCTTGGAGAGCTGATAAGAGTGTGGGTGAGTCCCTTTTCCATACGGAGAACCTGGTGGGTTACTGAAAGTGCCAACAACAACCTGGAGGAACCAGAAAGGGCCTAAGAGACCCCCAGTGACATAGTAGAGTCCAAGCTGAGGTGGACAGTGTAGCCATGTAAATCTGGCAACCTGGAACTGCCTCAATCCATAGTAACAATAGGAGAGGAGGGTTGGTTTACATCAGTACTCTGAGGTTAGCCAACCTAGGAAAACTATCAGATTTAACAGGCCCTACAGGAGGAATTCAGGTAACTGGCCCTTCCCCTACACTATAGGACCCAGCAATTGGGTGAACATCAGCCATACCCTGAGACACACACAACAGACAGTTGAGACTAGTGGGGTTGAAAAGACCAAAATATTAACACAAGGGGTGAAAATGACAAAACAGAAAAGCAAAATACAGTCTCAAACTCTCCCAGTCCATCAGGAACAAGTATAGGAGACATCGAAATAGAGGACATTGGAAGTCATACACCTGAAATTTCTGAAAAGATAGCAAGTGAAATAAAGAAACAAATCTATGAGGCTATAGAGGAAATCAGATTAGAGATAATTACTCAGGTAAAGAAAGAAAGAAAGGACAACCTTAATAAAAGAGTTGCTCAGCATATCTAGAGAAGATATAGATTAAAAAAAAATACTGGAGCATGGGAAAATGATAGAAACCGTGAATGAACATTATAGGAAAGAAATAGAATACATGAAACAAAATCTTTTTCCTTTTTTTTTATCAGTACCAGGGATCGAACTCACGACCAGGCACTTGCAAGGCAGGCCCTTATGCCGCTGAGCTAAATCCCCAGCCCTGCATGAAACAAATTCAGTGAGCTATCCAGGAAATTAAAAATTCCATTGAAAGCTGGCAAAACCACTTGAATGAAATTGAAGATAGACTTTCAGACCTTCTAGACAGGATCACAACTAGCAATCATGAAATGAAAGAACTTTTAAAAATAGCAAGCAAGCATGAAATAACAATTTATCAGCTTCACGACGACATAAAGTGAAGCAACATAAGACTGATAGGCATGAATGAAAATGTAGGAGTCAATGCAGATGACAAAAAAATAACTATGCACAGAAGTAATAGTGGAAAATTTCCCAAACATAAGAAAGGAATTGGATATACAGATCAGAGAGGCTTATAGACTATCAAACATTTATAACCAAAATAAATATACACCCAGACATATAATAATTAAGATCCCAGAAATCAGCATAAAAACAAAATACTAAAAGCTGTTAGAGAAAAGACACAAGTCACCTATCAAGGAAAGCCCATTAAAATCACGGCAGACTTATCAACACAAATCCTCAAGATAAGCTTGGAGTAAAGTATTTCAAGCCCTAAAAGAAAACAACTTTCAGCCCAGATTGATGTACCCTGCAAAACTTTCTTTGAAACTTAATGAAGAAATAAAATATTTTCATGACAAAGAACAACAGAAGAAGTTCATGTTCACCCAACCAACCCTAGATAGAGCTAAAATTGACAACAGTTCCCAGAACAATAACAGAAAGAAACCAGAAGGGAGGGCAAGGAATTAAACAAGAGGGAAAAAAAACAGGGAACCAACAACAGGAAAATAACATGACAAAGTTGAGCCAATACATGTCAATTAGAACCATCAACGTAAATGGCCTCAGTTCACCAATTAAAAGAAATAGTTTGACAGAATGGATCAAGAAACAGGATCCAACAGTATGCTGTATACAAGAAACACATCTGACTCAAAAGGAAACTCACAGACTGAAAGTCAAAAGTTGGATAATAATATCCCATGTGACGGAATCCCAGAAAAAAGCAAGGGTAGCCATTTTGTTTGTAGACAGTGTGAGCTTCAAACCAAGAATGATCAAAAGAAATAAAGAAGGTCACTACATACTTGTTAGGGGAAAAAATTCAAGAGAAAGAGATAACAGTCATAAAAATATATGCACCAAATACAAGAGCACCCAACTATATGAGACAAATACTAATAGACATGAAAAACCAAATGTGCAGTAACACAATTGTAACAGGGGACTTTAAAACCCCATAAGAGATAGATCAACTAGACATAAAGTCAGCAAAGAAATAACAGAATTGAGTCAAACCTGTGAACAATGAACTTACTAGATGTTTACAGAGTGTTCCACCCAACATCAGAATACACATTTTTCTCAGTTGCACATGGGATATTCTCTAAAATAGACCATATATTAGCCCATAAAACATGCTTAAGTAAATGCAAAGGGATTAAAATTATCCCATGCATATTATCTGGCCATAGTGCACTGAAATTGGAAATTAATGATAAAACTGCAAAACCTACATAAACACGTGGAAATTAACACCCTTCTGAAAAACCAGTGGGTAACAGAAAATTAAAGAAGAAACTAAACAATACCTACAATTCAATGAAAATGCAGATACACCATTCTGAAACCTGTGGGACACAGTGAAAGCAATCCTAAGAGGGAAATATATAGATAGCAATGAAGTACCACATCAGGAAAACAGAATGAGCACAAATAAACAACCTGTTACTGTACCTCAAGCTCCTAGAGAAAAAAGAGCAAGCCAAGCCTAAAGCTCATAGAAGAGAGAAAATTATAAAGATCAGAGCAAGAATTAACACAATTGAGGCTAAGAAAACAATACAAAGAATTAATGAATCAAAGAGTTAGTTCTTTGGAAGAGTAATAAAATTGATAAACATCTAGCCAACCTTATCAAGAAAAAAAAACCTCATGCAAAAAAAAAATTCATGCAAGAAGGAATGAAAAGGATGAAATTACTACAGATCCCATGGAAATTCAGAAGATCATGAATGCCTACTTTGAAAATCTTTACTCACAAAGGCTAGAGAACACAGAAGAAATGGACAGATTCTTAGAAACATGAATTATCAAAAGTGACTCGTTATAAAAATTTTCAATAACCCAATATTAGTTACTGAAATTGCAAATGTAATTTAAAACTTAACAAAGAAAAGCCCACATCCTGATTGATTACACAGCTGAATTCTACAAGAAATTTAGAGAAAATTTAACACAAATACTCCTCAATTTCTATAATGAAATAGAAAGGGAAGCAATTCTCCCAACTCATTCCTGGAGGCAAGTGTTACTCTGATACCAAAACCAGAGAAAGAGACGACCAAAAAGAAGAACTGTAGGGCAATCTCCCTCATAAACATTGATGCAAAAATTCTCAGTAAAATACCAGCAAATAGAATGTAGCAAATCATCAAGAAGATTATATATCATGATCAAGTGGGATTTATCCCAGGAATGCTGGGGACGGTTCAACATACACAGATCAATAAATGTAATACACCACATCAACAGAGCCAAAGACAGATGCAGTATGGGGCTGGGGATTTAGCTCAGTGGCATAAGTGCCTGCCTTGCAAGCACGTGGTCATGAATTCAATCCCTGGTACCGATTAAAAAAAAAATAGATGCAGTAAAAGCTTTTGATAATATCCAACATTTGTTCATGATTTTAAAAAAACCTACAGAAAATTGGAATAGATGGTCTGTACCCCAGTCCGATAAAAGCCCTCTATAACAACCAGCAGCCAACCATCATACTAAATGGACAAAAACTGAAAGCTTTCACTCTAAAGTCAAGAACAAGACGAGGATACCCATTATCACCACTCCTATTCAGTATAATTCTGGAAACATTAGCCAGAGCAATTAAGAGAAAAAAATAAAAGAAATAAGGATAGGAAAGGAAGAAGTTAAATTGTCACTATTTGTAGATGACAATGATATTCTACATAGAAGACCCCAAAATCTCCATCAAAAGACTACTAGAGTTAATAAGCAAATTCAGCAATGGATACAAATTCAGTACTCAAAAATCAATAGCATTCCTGTACAAAAACAGTAAACTCAGAGAGAAATTATGGAAATAACATCTTTCACAACAGCATCCCAAAAAATGAAATACTTAAGAATCAACCTAACAAAGGATGTAAAAGACCTATACAGTGAAAACTATTGTACTCTTAAAAAGGAGATTGAAAAGGATGTCAGAAAATGGAAAGGTATCCCTTGCTTTTGGTTGGGAGTAACCAACATAGTAAAAATGGCCATACTCCCAAAACTGGTATACAGATTTAATGCAATTCCAATCAGAATGTCACTACCTCACAGATCTAGAGAAAACATTCCCTAAACTCATTTGGGAATAGAAGAAACCTAGAATAGCAAAGGCAGTTTTGAGCAACAAAGACAAGGCAGGAGGCATCAAAATCCCTGACTTAAAATTTAACTACAAAGCTACTGTGATAAAATTAGTATGGTACTGGCAAAACAACAGAACTGAGGATCAGTGGAACAGATTTGAAAATACAGACACAGCTCAAAAAAACCCAACCACCTTATCTTTGACAAAGGGGCTAACCATGTTCACTTAAGAAAGATAGCCTCCGTAGTAATGCAGTTGGAAAAACTGGCTTTTCACATACTGAAGACTGAAATTAGACCCATGCCTATCACCATGCACTAAACTAGAGTCAAAATGGACCAAAGATCTAAATATTAAAATAGAAACAATAATTTACTGAAAGAAAAGGTAAATAGAAATGTTGAAGACATAGTGGTAGGCAAAGAGTTCATGAACAAAATGTAAACTGCACAGGAAGTACTTCAAAGAATCAACAACTGGGATCTCATCTCATGAAAAAGTTTTTAGGACTGGGGATTTAGCTCAGTGGCTTAAATGCCTGCCTGGCAAGTGCAAGGTCATGAGTTCAATCCCTGGTACCAAAAAAAAAAAAAAAAACGTTTTTACATGTCAAAAGAATCACCAGCAGAGTGAAAAGAAAACCCATAGACTTTTAGCCAGCAGTTCCTCAGGCAAAGGACTTATAGCTAGAACATAAAAAGAACTGAAAAACATGAAGCCCCACAATTCAAAGATCAAACCCAAAAATGGGCATATCAAATGAATATATACTTCTCAGATGAAGAAATACAAGTGGCAAATAAATACATGAAGAAATCTTCAACATCACTGGTCATTCGAGACATGCAAATTAAAAACAACATTGAGATTCCATCTCACTCCGGAAAGAATGGCTGCCATCGAGAAATCAACCAATAACAAATGTTGGCAGGACTGTGGGGAAAAAGGAACACTCTTCCACTGTTGGTGGGAGTGTAGACTGCTACAGCCACTGTGGAAATCAGTGTAGAGATTCCTCAGAAAACGAGGATTGGAAGTCCCATTCAATCCAGCTATTCTTCTAAGTATTTTCCCAGAAAAATTGAAAATAACATGTTACAACAATATATGTGTGCCCATGTTTATGGCAGCACAATTTATAATAGCTAAATCTTGGAAGCAACCCAAATACCCATCAACCATGGAATGGATAAAAAAGATATAGTATTTTTATACAGTGAAATATTACTCAGCTATAAAGAAGAATAATCTTGAGGCTTTTATAGGTAAATGGTAACTTGAGACCATACTCATATAAGTGAAATAAACTCTCATTTGTAAATATCATGTTTTCTCCCTAATGTAAAAAAAAAAAAAAACCTGAAAGAGTAATAATATCCAAAATATACAGTAGATATTGTGATAATGAAAGAGCAAGAAATTGCTCAAAAGGAAAGAACAACTGGGATAGGGAAAAGGACAAAAAGGAAGAAGGGAAAAGATTATATGTAGATAGATAATGTGTGTATGTACATATATATGTACAAGATAGATAGCTATACTACTACTATTCTCCGTTAGTTCATCCAAAAGAACAGTTTGTGTTTTCACTGATTGATCATTTTTTGTGCCTAAATCTTGAAACCTGAATACCTACTTCTAAGATAACAATGCAATATATTACATAGTGTTAATTTCCTACTATTTTTTTGAAATTTTATCCTTTTTCTTGTTTTACTTTTTTAAAATAAAAAATTTTTTTCTGCTTGTACAAATGGGGGAGGTAAAAACAGAAAAAGGTAGAGGGAGAAAGTGTCATGCTAAAAGTGAGCAATGTCATAGCTAATCTACCAACAGGGCAGTGGTGTTTGAGATAACCTCTGATTCCATAGGGAAGTATCATGGAAGTCTGCAATGAAGTGGAACATTTCCCAGAGATATTTACTCTAAAAGAGAGGGCTAAGCCTTTAGTCCAAGGAACAGACAGGAAATTGTGACTATTTACCAGCTTAATACTATGTTTTCTAAACATAACTGTATCGGAAGGCACTGAATGAGCCTGTTAATTTTAAAGCAATCCCAACATTCTCAGTGTAAAATCTGAGTTAGTAGAACTTCTGATTTCTCTTAGTACAATTTTCAGGATTTTAGGTCCTTCAAAATTCAGTAGGGCTGGATAAATGGGATTCTGTTCATTGATGATATCATTATTTCTGTTGGGAATATCACTCAGCTGCAGTAAGAACTGCTGAAGATGCATTGCAGCTGGGATTCCTCTTCCAGATGTAGTGGTGACCCTAAAGAATGTGGACAGGTTAGCAGTGTGTCGATAGTTGATGTTGATAGATGGAGCAATGCCACTATTTGTTACTTGTTCCACTATTGAGTACTTCTGAGCTGGATATTCAAAGATAAAGAACCATTCTTGTCTTCCAGATATTTGTTGGCATGAAGAGTCAGGTATTTGAATAAGTAATTTTGGGAACGTGATAATATGTAGGCTCCGTCAGTGAAGTTGGAATTGAATTCTTCTGAAAAGATGTTCCTCAATCTGCCTGAGGATGTCAGGGAACCTTTATGAAGAGAGTTCAGTCTTCAGCTAGTACTCACAGATGGATGAAGAGGCATTTTTCTGGGAGGCCACTCCATGCAAGTAGAACAGTGGGCACAAAGGCACAGGGTGGGAGAGAGAACATGGTCCATGAGGAACTACAGATAGCTTCTTTGTTATTAAAGTTACACGTGCTCAGTGGACTGGAGGGGTGACAGGAGTTGAGGTAAAGAGTAATTTTCTACCCAGGAGGTAAAGAACATCACTCTGTCCTAAAGTTTGTTTAGCTTTTGGCTGATAGTAAGATTGGCTGTGAGAACCATATTTTTACTTTAAATGTGATGGTTCTGAATTATTCAGATTTTACCTTTTCTTTAGACTTAGCCTGTCTTAAAGTATTTCTTAGTGTCTTTGAGTACCATGTGTATTGAGATCACTTTGTTTATATTTACTCCACAAATATTATGGAGCATATGTTATGTTGAAGGAACTGTACTGAGTAGTGGTTGGTTCAACAAAGACAAAAATGGTATCTGCTTATTAATAAGCTTATAGTTGGGCTAGGGATTTAGCTCAGTGGCATAAACACCTGCCTGGCAAGTGTGAGGTCATGAGTTCGATCCTCGGTACCATTAAAAAAAAAAAAAAGAAGCAGCAGCAGCTTATAGTTTAGCAAAGCAAAAGCTGAACTTTAGCATGTATATTTGGCATCACAAAGTCTTTGGTTCAATCCCCAACACTAAAAACAAGCAAACACCATGTTACAGAATTAAAGATCAGTGTAATAGGAAAGAAGAGAAACTGAAGAATTTGTTACAACTACTGTGGGAAGTAGAGAAAGGTAGTTAGAAGATAATATATGCTGACCAGGAACCAGAGGATCAAAAGAAATACCAGCAGTAGACAGTGGTACAAAGGTGGGTGAGAAGTAATAGGGAAACTGGGCAGAGGCCACCACTGCCTGATGCCATGGCAGAAACTGACCCAGGAGTATGGATGTGCAGAGAACCTTTGGGAGGTCGCCCAATATCCAGGATCATTTAATGTGGGATGTAGTGCTGAAAACAGAAATGGAGATGAAAATGTGGCTAGGACCAGCTGCAGAGGGTCTTACATGCTGCCCTGAGAAATGTGTACTTCATTCCAAGACATAGCTTTTGTGAGCAAATATTCTGCTGGTCTCTCCTTGACACAGTCTGCTGCCATCTCCTTTCTCTCCCACCTGACATACTCAGAACAAACCTGGTATATTACACCTAATGCTGATGCCGAGTGATTGGGCTTCTGGTTTTGCAGAGATTACCAAGTAAGTGATGGTACTGGTCTAGAAAGGTTAAGGTTATTCACTCAGATTTGGTTCTTCTTACTTAGGTTTTTGTCAGAACACTAGTTTTTCAGCCACTTTTGTGCCTATCCATATCAAATTTGACTCTTAACAACCATTAGCAATAATCAAGTCTGGCAATTTACAGTCAGGGAAATTAGCTTAGGAAACCCAAGTGAATAGCCCAAGATCATTCAGTAGTGAATGCTCAAATTGAGAGTAGAAGTGGTGTCTTGATCACCTTGTTCACTTAGGGTTTCTTCCATGATGTCAGAACATGGCACCCTTCCACTTGAGTGATTCTAATTTATTATCAATGAGTACATGCCAACTGTGTTATGGTTCGTTGAGGTGGTTGTATGGGTTCATTCCTGTTAGACTGTAGCTTAAATACAGTACTTTGAAATGACTGAGAGTATGAGATGTAATCACAACCATTGCACAGAGAGAAACTAGCAGTTTGTGTGGAAATTTGCCCGTAAGCATCTTGTTATTTATCCTGTATTTGTGGGACAACCTAACTTCATGGTAAATCTCTTCCATTCAGCTGATCACTGGATCTTTTTTTTTGAAAATCAGCCCAAATCATTGCAGTTTGTATTCTTTCAGATATTTAGCAAGCTAACAAAATTGTGTGTACTAATTTAATAAATTTAATTGGCAGTGTCACTTGCCAACTTAAGTGCACAAATTAAAACATTTATAAGACACACATTTGGGAACCTTGCTTTACAATTATACCTTTTGATTTTGCCAAAGTTAGCCTTTTAAAATCATACAGAGAACAATTAGGTTGTCAGACAGATATAGTAAGGGCAGAGATACTGGCGTTTGTAACTGAGGACCATTGACATCAAATAGCCTGTATGATTCCTATACAGACGTGGTAGTTGCCTTGGTTACCTTTCTTGTTGATGAGACAAAATACCCAACACCTGAGGTTAAGGAAGGAAAGATTTATTTCAGCTCACAGTTTATAAAGGTTTCAGTCCATAGTGAGGCTGGTTCCAGGACAGGGTAGCATGGCAGAGGGGCATCACAGAGGAAAATAGTACCTGGCATGGCAGAGCAGACAAAAAGCAGAAAATTAATAAGAAACAAACAAGAGCAGCAACACTCTTTCTGTTCCTTATATTTTATTCAGGCTATACACTGTTACGGTGGGTAGCACTCACCATTATTCACATCCAGAACTGTGCGAAACCGATCAGTGGACTAATTTAGTAATCACACACCCTTGATCCTTGCATCACACATTCAGATCCAGTAGCCTTTGAAAAGCTCCAGCTGTTAACACATGAGGCCTTGGGGGAACATCTAGATACACACTGTAACAGTAGTCTTGGCACCGGGAGACCACTGAGAGGTCATTGCACCATATTGTTTTTCAGAAGAATGACCACTGAAGATGTAGAAAATCATGTGGTTAGTGGTAAAATGAGGGACTAGTATTTGTGGCCCTGCTGATCAGATCCTCAGCTGCTCTCTTTTTGGACCCTCAGCTTGGCCCTTCTGTCTCCTTTGATTAGATTGAACAAGTACAATTTATGACATTGTATTAATGGCAGTAAGTTTCATAGCTTTCATGGAAATAATGATGAAACTCTTCTAACCCTACTAAAATATATAGTAGAATCCAGGTGTCTTGTGAGCCTGTGATCTAGAGAGCCATTCTGGAGCACTATTTAATTCTAAGATCAAATCAAGTTATTTTTAAGCTTCTAGAGGACTAGGGCTGGCCTAAATATAACTGCCTTACATATTCTGTAAGTCCATCTGGCCAGCTTGACATGTCTCAGAATTAGAGTACCTGCCTTGGTGGTTCAGAAACCTCCACACTGTTTCATTCTTGTCTGTGTTAATCCTTACTTAATATTAGGTTAACTGTATGCGTTCTACATATAATTATTTTAATACTATATGTCAATTATTAATAATTATTGCTTTTCACATTTCCAGCCTAGATTGTTTTAGATTTTAGACAGAGGCATGCATTTATGTGCGAGCACACTGTGTTTCAGAATTACAGAGGGGTTTCAGAAACAACAGAATGCAGGCTTAAGAACAGGTGCACAGATAAAACTAACATTTAAGAAAGACATGGAACAACATCTTTCTATTTCACAGTATAAGCCTGAAAAGATTGAGTAATACTGAACATGGTTTCCAGGTCATTTTCACGTCCTTTCAGTGATGTGAATGTTACAGTGAGCCTGTAGACTAGCCATCATTCACATTCTCTGTGCTGCTGCATTTACAGATGATGTCTAGATAAATATTCACGAGCAAGTAGCACAGAAGACAGAGCTGGTTTGTTAATTTGATGATGGCTCAGATTTCTGTTTTCAGGTGTTCTGACACATCTTCTAAGGAACACTGGTGTAAGAAAGCATGATAGGGGAGATATTTTTGACCAACATTTTTGACTATCCTTTCACCATCAAGGATTCATATGCCATCAGATTATGTGTATATAAAAAAATGGAAGGAGGTAGGAGTGTCTGTTAGACACTATAGCACACCTACAATATGAGCCAGTTTGGAAGATCTTCAAGTATTTTTTTCAAAGAAGCCGTACATCTGAATTTTTGGGTGCTTTCCACCCTTTAAAAAGATGCTTGTCAAATAAAACATTTAATGAAAGCTAGAGTTCGTACTTTACAATTCTGTCATTGTTTCCTGTCAGCTAATGGGACAAGGTGGTACTACGTTATAAAGCCTAAGAAAAAGAATTTTTTTCTTTCTTTTTTATTTTTTGGAACCCAGGTCTCCCTATATAGTTCAGGCTGACCTTGAACTCACTGTATAGTCCAGGCTGGCCTAGAACTCATGGTGATCCTCCTGCCTCAACCTCTTAAATGCTGGGATTACAGGCATGTGCTGCCATGCCCCACGTGAGAGGATTTCTTGCCTGAGTATCTTCAGTCACCTACTGAGCAGGTCTGATCAAGGCAAAGGCCATAGTTCTTGAATGCCCTGTGCATTAGGTGGATGTTGAGACAGACTCATTAGAAGAATCATTTAAAATCACTAGCTAAGAAAATTCATAAAAAGATTTAATTCATTGAATTTTTAAAGAAATTTTAAATTTGTTAAAAGCTTTCATTTTAAGAATGAAGTCTATCAAACTATCTGCTTTAACAAATAGTATACTAAAGAAAATATTTTGTGGGCTGAGGGACATTATTAGCCTATTTGGCTATAAAGATGCTTTCTGTAAAAAGTAGGCAGAGATGGGTACTTTTTGGGTAGTATAAGGTAAGGTGCTGAAATTGTTTTGTTTAAAAAGAGGGATGTGATATGTGACAGGGTAAACTATATCCTAGTTTATTGGGTCGGTCTTGGTCCTTCTATTGTTCTGGTGTAATAATGGAATCTTTGGGCCTGAGTGACAAATTACATGGTCACCATATATAACATTAAATGTTGTTTAGTTACTGGTCTTTTTCTGCTAGAGGTGGAATGAGGTAGGTTTGCTGAATGGACCTCTTCCTGCTTGTAAATCAGTCACTCAAACACAGGCTAAACCTCAGAATGACCTTCAGCCTTCCCTGAAAGATCAAGCTGTTGCTGTTAAGAGTTTTTGAAAGAGTTTTTGCCCTAGAAAAAATTACAAGACATTATGGCAGTGGAAGGCCAACTCAGAGATGTTTACCCTGAGGTCACTTCCTCCTTCCCCTATTACAACTTCCTTTTTCCTTTCCCAGTGGGCATGAAGAAAATTCCAATCAGCTCCTTGCATGTCATCAATGCCCACCCTAAGCACCACCCCCGGTCAGAGGTTACAGATACCCTATACCCCATATCCAGGATAGAGAAAAAAACCCAGACCACTCTTGGTTATGGGCTCCTCTCCACATCTTTAGAATAGGGGCCACTTTTACTTTTATATTCTCCTTTGTTACGCCAAAAAACTCATAACAGTTTTTACCTGTCAGCACCACTTGAAGCATGATTTGATTATTTCTATGTCATAGTTTTCAAAGCCATCTTTCTTGTTAACGCTAACCTATTCTTTTGTCTGTATCAAATTGAATTTGTGGTATGTGAGAGAGGGATATCAGTTCTTGTTTCAAAGAGATACACTAAAACTTCTTCGTAAGCATCTGAAAACTACTCTTGGGTAAAGCTGAATATATCACTGATTTTTTTTAAAAGCTCATTTCCAAACCAATATGTTTTTTAATATGAAATTGAAAGTACTGGGTGTTACTTTCCAAATTTATCCTTTTTTTGGGAGGAGGGAATTGTCTTAAAATGACTTACATGATGTTTCATGTTGTTTACAACTTGGAATAAAAATACAGAAGGTATGTTAATTAGTTTTGAATGAAAATGTTTGGAAATACAGATATTTTAAAATGAGCAACTGAAAAAACAGTTTACAACAATGGCCAGCTATCAAAAACTAGTTAGTTAAAATATGAATTTCTGCATTCAGATTAAAAACAGCAGGTATGTGAGTGGTCAGATGTGGAATCCAGGGCTGGGCAGCTGAAATCAGTAGGTGGGGAGAGAAGGACCGGAAATCAAGCTGTCAGCTGGGCAGTGGGCTTTGCAGCCCTGGCACGGTCAGGAGCACAGGCCTCAGTTGACAGGGCTGGATTCACAGGCAAGAGGCCAATTCCTCACTGGGAGACCAGGGCCCTAAGTAATGTAAATACCCTGTTCCTCTTACTTCATCAGAAAATCAGGAAAATCCCTTATTCATGGGATTGTTCAGGAGAAATAAATGAATTACTGTAAAGTACAAAGTCAGTGGCATGGCACATAGAGCAATACAAGTGAAATTTTGGGGAATTTTGTTAATACTGGTTTGTAGCAAGTGATTCTCTTGATCTCTGTGACCCAGTAGCAGAGCTGCCCTCAGTCAGAAAAGGAATAAAGTTATTAAATCCATTCTGGTTTCCACCCTCCCAAATTGGATTCACCCAGAAGATAGATTTGGCTTTCAGTCACATTCATCAGCTCTTCCTTCACTTGCATCACCTGGGGCCAGAGATGTGCAGATGGCTGTTTATGAAAGACACAGCAGGTGTACCTATTCCCAAGAGCTTGCTCTGCAAATGATTAAAATGAGGCTAAAGAAAGTTAGGCTGCCCCCAGTCCACATCACAACAGAAGGTTCAGAGGTCAAGGTCTTTTTCTCCTTGGAGTCTGATTTCAGGCAGTGTGGGTAGAACCTTGTTTCTTCGCTCCGCTGGACTCTCAGGACTCAGGTTCCCTGTACCCTTTTGGTACCTTCGATGTCCAGACTTCCCCCAACTGTACTGAAGGGCACCCTCCTTCCTCTGAGCACCTCTATTGGCTGTTTGCTCAATTTCTTTGTCTTCTTTCCTCCCCCTTCAGAAGTGGGGATTGAACTCAGGGTCTTCTCACTGAGCTACATTGCCACCTCCAACCTTTAATTTTTTTTTTCTTTCTTTTTGAGACAGGGTCTTACAAAGTTGCTAAGTTGCCCACTTGGGCTCAAATTTGCAGTTCTGCCTTAGGTCCCAGAGTCCTGGGATTAAAGGTGTTGCCACCACACCTTTCTTTCATCCAGGTTCTTTCTGAAGCATGTAGGATCAGATAGCTAATGTCTTCTTCAGCATGTATTTCCTGTTAGTTTTGACCGGTCCTTTCCAGCACTCATTGTCTTTTCATGACTCTGATAAGGGTCTTACTTATTGCCTCATCTCCCGCTTTTGTCACTTCTTTAGTTGCTTTTGTTTCATTCTTTCCCTTCTTCTCTTACTTGTTCTTAAACACTTGTCCCTGTGTGTTTTCTACCATTTTTCGAGTGTCTGGGGCATGGTTGGCTATTCATAATAGAAACTGACCACAATCGCAGTATAGCCCAAATTGTTTACTAGCTTTCTTTTGACTGTCTTGGGGCTAAATTGAGCATTATAGTCAATAATAGCATATGATTTCAACAAGGGGAAAGAACATGCCAAAATTGAGCCCAAAACTGTGGGGTATACCATAACTCCAGAAACTGTCAAAGGACTAAGGACTTCCATTCATTCAGGCACTAACTACAGCAGGAAATAAGGTTTCAGACATGTGAAGTATAATCTGCACTAGTCCTGGGCTTAACTGGTATTTAAACCTAAAGATACTTCTTTTTTAAACTGGAGATAGTTTTATTGTTTATGCTCTTTGAACTAAAATAAGGACATTTATTCATGATTTACATACATTACACAACAGCTCAATTTACGAATTAGGTAAGTGTTCAAAACATACTTGAATATGCCAACATACTGTAGTAATTTTTATTCACTAGGTGATATTCTTTACCATACATAGAGCATGTATATGGCATAATATGGATGTTAAAGATTTTCTGTCAGCTCTTGTTTTACAAAAGAAAGAAAATCTTTGTTACTTAAAATTAGTGTTTTTAAAAACAAATCCTTAACACTTAAATTTTCTCTTCTGTGAATTTTTTAAATTAGTTTTCTGAGGCCATTAGGACATAAAAATAGGAGATAGTCAAAACTGAAAATTACAAGCAATCTTAGTATTCTTGTTATCTGATATTGGTATTATTGAACATATGGTTAATTTTCATGGTAAAGCTGGATACATAAATCTGATAAGCTAAGATGTTAACTAGAGCAATCTGTAGTATTTAGAAAAGTTTCCAGATTGATTGGGGGAATGGTGCCTATAGTCAATATTTGGGATGTCATTTGTGTTACTACTAAGACACAACATATAGCTACAAGCTTTTTTTTTTAATGTTTTTTGATGCAAATAGGTTTTTTTCTTTCATTTAATAAAAATAGTACTCCCACACCCCAAACAACCTTCCTAGAAGGGGAGGAGAAGAGATTTTTATCAGTTAGCCTCTGGTACTGCCTTTTCAGGAAAGAGCAGGTTAGGTTACAGGGTTGTCAGGACACTGCTCCAGACCTTCCCCTGGTCCTTGTGATACAGGGGAATGAAACTCCCAACCTACTATATGTCTGGTTTGAGTTCATGTTCTCTAAAATTGAAGAATGAATTTTAGGAACAATGGAGATTAAGAGCAGAATATATTTATTTAGAGAAAGCTTCTGTCTGAGAGACAGAAGGGGTCCCAAGCGCGTTGCCAAAGACTCGGATAACACAGCAAGTAAGGAAACCTCCACAGGATCCTGTTAGTTTTTCAAAGAAACTGCATCTCTGAAGGATGCTTTACACATTCAGTTATATAATTACCTTTAGAGTTTATTACCTTTAGAGTTTACTCCATTTAAGTTAAAAATCTAGATAATGCCTTTGAAAGTTTCCTGGTTTTAGAAAGTAACTCTGTGAGGGGGTATGTCCCCCCAGATTCCACTACAAACTCACTATGCCTCCAGAAAAACTGTTTACTTTGAGTGTCAGTAAAACAGCTTTACGATGTTTTCTTTTCAGAAAGACCCTCCTTCTCTATGCTTCAAGTGTCTTTGTCACTGTATATTTCACCTGTTTGAATGTTTGCTTTTAAATCTGTGACCTAGCCATTTTTTTTAATAATCAGTGGACCTCACCATTGACCATATTTTTTTTTAATATAGTGTTGGCTTCATATAACCTTTTAATATCTAGGGTCATGTGAGTGTTCTATCATGAACTGGTTTCTACTTGTATAATCATGTTTGTCTTAATCTATATGCATTTACCATACCTTCCTTTCCCATTCTGTCCTGCCTTCCCTTTCTTCTCTATTGATTGAAATTGGAGTAATAGATCTTCAGCAGAAGATACCTAGATAATTTGATGAATAGTGATCAAAACTCTAAAACCACAGCTGTTCTGAAAACAGCTCTGTCTGACAGATGGGATCTTGACGTTGTTAGGCAGAGGAAAGAGACCCTAGCCAAATAATTATCCAGAAAAGTTTATGAATATTTCAGGCTAGTTTAAACAAAAATGATTGTTCAACTATTTAAAAAACAGTTGATCATATCCCTTTCTTGTCTTATCCTCTAATGCTTTCCTGATTTCTTAAATGACATTTATTAATACAGATCATAATACCAGCAAGGGTGTATTTCAATTCCTTCAGGCCTATGGATCCGTGTACAGTGTTAGGCTGGAAGGGGATGCAGGAGAGTGTCAATATATTACTCTGAACAATAGGGGATAACCTAGGATAGGAATCTGAGCTCCTGTTAGGATTCCACCGTTTATTTGCCATATGAACATGAAAAGATATTAAGTATTTCCAAAATCTTGCTTTCCACATCCTTGAAATGAGAACCATTATAGAACATATGTGAACGGGCATAAAGTGGTATCTGGCAGTAATTTGCCGAGTGTCTATTGATCCTTTTAAATGACTATTATTACTTTTAAACACCAGTAACAGCATTCTAATCAAGTCACCTAATCTTTGTGATCCTCAACTTTGTCACCTGAATAATGGGACTGTTAATACATTACACTGTAATACATTACATTACATTACTTTGTAACATAATGCATTGCAAAGACACTTAGAAAAAGTTATAGTCATCACAAATGTACAAAGCATATTTCATGAACATTTAATGAATAGTCACCAGCCACAAAAGCAATTTCTTCCTTGTATAAACTGTATTTCAACTTTTTTTCAAGTGTCTTTGGTATATACCAGACATTTATTTGGTATTTTTGTTACTAGATACTAGTTACATCTGATAAATGTTGCAGAGATGGTAGAAAGAAATCCATAGCTTTGTTTTTAAAATCCCTGCACTATTTTAAGTATACATACTTGGTAAAAGCATGAAAGGTAGATAATAGGAGTAGGGAGATAGGTCTTTCTCATAGCAGAAGGGAATTAAGAAGTGGAAGGAAGGGGAAGCATAGAGAATGAAAAAAGGAATTAAGATGTGTTATGACATGTACCAACTCCATACAAAGAATGTAGACCTTATGTACTCCTAACATGTACTAATAAATAAAAACAAATTAAAAATATAGATATGTGAGCTTGGTAAATGTCTACTATATAATTAATTTTTGTTATTACTCTTTCTGCTTTGCAAATAGTGCATCCATGTAGCATCACTTACTTTCATGAAAAGTTTTCCTTATTTCAGAATCATTTTATTATTTTAACATTTTATAAGGAATGTATAAAGCCTTAAAAACCTTTCTTACTAACATTCCTTATTGATTTTGGCAGAATGACATTATATTTTGAAACTATATACGTTTTGGGGTCAAGAAAGCAAAAAAAGCACCTGAGTGTTCCCCAGCCTTTTCTCTGTTAGAAACCAAACATTTAGGAATATTTCAGGCTTGTATAATATTTATAGCTTTAATTTATTTTGTAGAAACAAAACAGTATCATTTATGAAAATGAACTGTTACATTTCTCTATACTCAGATATTTAAAAATTCAGATATATTCTCTTTCCAATAAAAAGAAATGTGCTTGTTTTGTTTTTTTTATTTTAAACTTTTCAGTCATTTGGAGTATAAAAGGATAGAGAATAGCTAGTTTTCTCTAAACCTTACTAGACCTTTTCATATCTGACCTAGAATACTTGAACAACCAGAGAAATAAACTTTTCTCATTTCTATAGTAATAGAAATCCCACTTTTGTTCATCCCTTGTCTCTCCTGGTGGGCCTACTTTGGAGTAAGGGAACAGACCCAGCAATTAACTAGTAGTAATTAGAAGACATCTGTCAGGAAATGAAGGGCTTGTATCCTTTACAACTCTTTGGTGAAAATAGAAAACATTTTGCTTTTGAATTGTTCTCAACATTCTCTTTTGCTTATGTTTTGTGTTTAGGAATTGCAATACCTCAACATTGTGTTAACTAACATCAGTTACTTCTGTTAGCATTCTTATGAATTACTTGTGTGGGTTGTGTGAGTGATAATAGGTATTTTAATTATATATTGCCAAATAACAAGGTATACCAAACCTAGGGTCTTAAAATGATAACTTTTAAAATCTTGACTAGTTTTTTGCAATCAGGAATCCAGGAATGGCCTAGATGGATGATTCTGGCTTAGGATCTTTTGTAAAGATTAGGTCCAAGTGTCACTTATACCAGGTTGTATGTAGTTCATATGAATGTTTCACTGGAGTTGGAGCATCCACTTTGAAGGTGGTTCACCCAGCTATGTGGCACATTTGTGCTGGTGGTTGGTAAGAGGCCTCAGTTTCTCACTGTATGTTATGGCTTGTGTCTAGATGTCCCCCCCCAGAGCCTCATGTGGTCATAGATGAGGCTATTTCCAAGGTTGCTGGATCTAGCATATGTGGTGCAGGAATTCATTCATGGTGCAATGTTAGAATCAAAGGCACTAGGATTAAGAGTGTAAGTGCTCCTTGCCCTGAGTAGCCTGGATAAGATATAAGGAATAGAAAGAGCTGTGGTCTTCTCTTCTTGCTTTGCTACCTTCTGCACACCATAGACTGTATCTCCTCTGTAAATCGTGTCTACAGTGCTACCCTGCCTTGGAGCCAGCTGGTTATGGACTCAAATCTCTACAAACTGTGAGCTCAATCTTTCCACCTTTAATTTTGGGTATCAGATATTTTGTATCAGCAATGAGAAAAATAACTAAGACCTAATGTAGACCATTCCATAAGGCTGCTTGAACTTCTTTCTGTCCAATATATTGGCTAGCTTATCTTATGGCATGTAATAAAAGAACAAGATGGAAATTACCATGTCTTCTCAAACATTTCCACCATATCCTACTAGCTACGCAATTGAACTCTTCTCATTGTGGGAGAATACACAAGGATATAAATACCGTAAGACTTGGATCTTGGGTAGCTATATTAGATACATGGTCATAGAAGAATTACATCTTGGTAAAAGGGATAATTAATGCTGAGATAACCTTAGCATTACTGATCAGCCTACTGTCATTCTGTAAAGCCCTCAAGTTCACTGAGCTTTCAGTGAACATTTCTTGAACAACTCTCATACATGAAATAATATGAATGCAAGTATCAGTGCAAAGTGTCTCTGCCATCAAGAAGAGGCAACTATTTAATTATAATTTGTACTAAGTATTATTACACAACTACAGCTGTTGGGATCATGGGCTCAGACATCAATTTGTTTGACTTTAATTTCTGGCTCCCCTCTTAATTATTGGTATCCCTTTCTCTTCTTTAGTTTTCTCTTCCCTTTCTCTTCTGGTGAATCCCTTGTTACAGCTTACATACCCTGTTGTGAGGATTCAGTAACAGTGCCAATAAGTACTAAGTGTTGGCCACTTGAGAATAAGTAACTAATTCAGGTGAGGAAAAGTTCCAGGGTATGGTGCATGGTAAGAAGAAATGTCAGGTCTCTCTTGGAGAGCAACTTAGATTTTGGCTAATACAAAGAGTTGTCAGTCCAGGGAATAGGGTGCCACCATGAAGTGGAGTTTGGGGCAGGGAAGCTGAGCAGATGTGAGGCTGTGGCATGCCAAGTGGTGGCCTCAGAAGACCAACTGGAGATGGTGGCCTAAGAAGGTGCCAAAGTTCTCAAACAGAGCATCCTCTACATCAAGTTTTCTGAGATCATTTCCACTTAAATTTCAGATATCTTATTCTAACCTTCTTTAAGAACTCTTAAAATTGTTAGAACTTTTATTTGTATTTTGTAGTTACAGTTTACAAAAGTTATGGAAAGCAAAAGTGTGGGCTTTCTTTGGAAGACTTTCAAAAGCAATCAAATGTGACAGGATTTGATCTCTTTGGTTTGTCTCTGTAAAATTACCTGGTAAAAGGGGGAATAGTGCATTGAGTAGTTAGAAGGTGTAATAATCAAGAAGAAAAATGATGCCTTAGGAACTGGGAGGAGGAGATGGGTAGATAAGAACAGAAGAACTTTCCCATCAGGTTTGGAACTTCCCAAAGGGCATCCCTAAAGCACATTCCAGGGCCCTGCAGAACTGAGATATCCCAGCCTACTTCAGAGAGCCTTGACCTGTTTAGTCTTTTGTAATAAAAATACAAAAAAGGAGAGATTTTAATCTCAGCATATATGTAAACAAGTACATTTTGGATTGTACATGAGGAAATACACATCATAATCTTCTTGATCTTTAATGGCCTTTAATAATCTTATTTTGCAAACAAAAGACAATAAAGATTATGTCAATTTAGATACTCCCTTTCAACTGCTCACTTTTCATTTCCAAAAGTTTCCTTGAAAACAACTCAGAAAGAGAGATGAGTGTTTAAAGAAGAGAAGATGAATAGGAAGATATTTTGACTTAGGTCTTTAAGAGTATTTTTGCCCACCAGGCCCAAGGATGGGAGATAGTGTAGTTCACTCTAGGCAGCCTCTTCTCAGTTGGTCCTGAAGTCTTCTATAACAGAAGCGACCCTCCTTTGCCGTTTGGACATCACTTTCATTTGACATGCTCTTTTGCCAAGTCACTTCAAACTCCAATGTGTGAATGTCTTCCAGTTTCTTTAGGAGATGGATAGATCTAGTTAAAGCCAGAAGCTCTCCCTCAACATCTGGTATAATAGGATAAAACAAATTCTGTGATATCTAGTTGACTTAAAGCCTATTTATTTTCACTAGGAAAAAAAAAATGTGACCACCCTACACTTTTTTCCTTTAAAATTTGGAAGCAGACACTCTTGCAACTGTAACTCTACAGAGGGGGGGAAAAAAAGGAAGCCAGTGGCAATTTTGTAAGCAATATTAAGTTATATGAAGTGTTAGGCTAATTAGCTTAGTAACTGGAGTTGGAGACAATGTCTCTATTCAGGGGCTGTGTAGGGAGAAATCCACTGTGCAATGGACCCACTTCCCCCTTCCTAAATTGTATTTGAAATTTATGTATTTTCTTCCATTTCATCAGACTGGGGGGGTGGTCTACCTTATTTTTTCTTTCCTTGTGCTTTTTGTAATTTCATGACTACAATTTAAGAACCACGACATTTTTGAGTGGTTTTTTTAAATTCATATTAAAAGTAGCTCAGTGTCTGGATATATTTTAAAAAGTGCTTGATAGAAGCTAGTCTTGTTACTAAAGTAAACTTTTCTATAAATAAATGCAGAAACATCTGTGAAGGGCAGAGTCTGAATGTGGCAGACATATGAATTGCATCAATTTTCGTTTGTGGCCAAGATTTCTTTCTTAGGCTTTCCTATGGCTAATGTGGCAGAGCTACGCATTCTCACGGCACTGGGCAATAACGTGGTCGAAAGCAATGGTACTGCGTCGCCTCTTTCTTTAGCCAGTCAGTGGTAATTTGTACTAACCAAGGAAAACTGTGGTATGTTTTTGTTATTTTTCAGGACTGAAAACCTGAGCTCTCTCATTCAACTTCATTTTTAGCTCTGGCTTTAGGCAATTTTCCAAATGTCTAACTGCTAACTGCTTTCAAGAAATTATGGTGGTATTTCAGGGAGCTTTAGTCAATAGAAAAAGAAGGCAAGAAGCCTTCCTAGAACATGAAAGGCTCATCAGATGCCCTTTTTAAAAAAACAACTGAAATTCCTTTTTCAAAGGCACATAAATGCTAATTGAAACCAAACAGAAAACAAACTCACCCTACAAGTATTGCAGCTCAAATGACCTAAAAGAGGGTGGAGGGGGAAATTATTTTTTGCAAAACCCATACTCTAAGCTGCTGAATTTGCTCTTTGAAAACTATTAAGTTTAAGTTGAATAATTTAGCATTTCTAAGATAAAGATTAGCTGGGACTGTGAGAACATTGCGTGCCTTTCCAGGTACCCGCAAGGATCCTCCTAGAATACCTGCCTGTCTGGTGCTGTGCCAGTCCTCGGGGCTACCTCATACTGGCCCTGACTTGGAGAGTCCAGTGTGCTGAGGTGAGTCAGAAAACTTGTGCTCCTGACCTGCATCGTGCAAGTGTAGTATGTGTTACTCTCAGTGACTAAAAAAACTTCCAGAATTTGGAGAGACATTTATAGGTATATTTACTGGTGAACTCAGGAGTCATTTAAGATGTTTTTATCTAGAGAAGTAAAGCTAGTGATATTTTGCTACTGTTATAGAATTCCTAGATCTAAATCTGTGTTGACACTAAAAGCACTTTAAAATATGCTAAGGATTCAAATTTGGAGCCTGAAGCAAGTGTTTTCAGAGTAGTGGGTTACTGCTCTTGCATTCTTTGGAAGAGCACTCTTCTGATGCTTCGAATTTGGGTGTGGGTTTCTCTTCTAAAGTAGGGGTCTCTTTTAAGGCAGACAAGTCTTTCAAGCAGAGAAAGTTTAGAAAGTCTTTGATGGTTAACCAAATTTTCTGACAGTTCTTTGTGATGGTCTGGGGTAAGTCTGGAATGTCTTATGATTTCAGCTTCCATCTCTTCAGTAATATCTATAATTGACTTAAATAAAAGAGCAAAAATCTGATTACATGAAGATACATGACTAAGTTATGTTTCACTTGGTTTTAGTATGCTTGCTTACATGTTATCTTTTGTCTCTCAAATATTTAAGTGACTTACTGGTCCCAAAAGAGAGAGTAATTTGACCTTGTTTGTAGTAAATGAATTACTTATGAATAAACTATTCACATTTTATACAGGTGAATAAAATCTTTAAGGGCACCAACCAGTATGCTGTCTCATAAATTCCTTAGTCCCTCATTTGCAAAAGTTATGTGCTTGTATTTTCTACTAGATGACTCTCAAAATTCTCACATAAATTAATCCTCCCCTGAATAATAAAGCATAACATTAGAACCTTCAAATAATTGTTAGATTATTTGGGGGAACAGAGCTCCTGAAACCATGAATCCATATCCTCAGTGGTTTAGTTCTTATGTAGACCCTGCTGGACATTGTTTGCGACCTTAGCAAAAACTGTAACTACAAGGTCACAAGTATTGAGAGTGAAAGATAGTGGTTCTAATAAGGCAATTTTGTTACATCTGTGTAAGAACTGAAGTCATATTCAAGCCCTGTTCTTAATGTGCTGCTATTTGTAATATGATTTGAAAAAGAAAAACATTAAAAATGTACTAGTTTAACTAAGGTTCTGTGATTGGACAGTCACTTAAATTTTAGCTTCCATTACCATGAAGCTGTGCTGTGAAGTTTTTTTTAACATGTAAATTATTTTCTACTTAGGAAGATTTATGTGTGAGTCATATCACGAGGAACTGTAGAGTTTAGGCTTGTTGTTTAGGGTTACTGTGGATTTGAGTTTGAACATTTCAATTATTTGTTTTCTCTGGGTCACTTACAGTTATATAGATGGGGATTGTGTGAGTTGGTGTGAGATCCCATTTTTTGCTGTTTCTTCTCAAATGCTCATTATTCCCAAGTTTAGCAGTCTTTGATTTTTGACTTTCATAGTGCAGAAACTATTTTAGCTTGCTGAGTTGTCTTTTTCAGATGAACTTCTGTGTGTTTTAGTACATGTTTGTGGTCCATAATGTTTACATTCTTTGTGTAGAGTTGACACATGTGCATAACGTATCTTGGTTCCTTTTTCCATCATCTTCCTCTCCCCTCCCTCAATCTCTTGATCCCCTTCCCATCTGAGGAAGACCTATCTCCCTGTTTTTATTATCTTTTATTTTGTTCTTTATTTATAATTTGGGTTTCTCATATAAGAGAAACCATATTTTATATAAATCAAGAGTCTGCCCAGGGCTAGGGTGTAGATATACATCAAAACTTCCAAACCTCTATTGGATACTGAGGTAATAATCCTGCTTAACTCACAAAAGGTGACTTCCCTAAGCCTTTGTTATGAAACATCTACTTTCAGTACTGTAATGTTAATTTTGATGAGTAACAAAATCAGCTTTGAAGTCTCATTATTGCTACATTGAAGAATTGTCTGTCATTTTTTTCCCATTGAGCTACTTTTAATTTTTAATGTCCAACAACCACAAGATCTCTACTTCATCACATTTTCTCCATGAAGATGCAGTTTTTCTTGAGTCCATTTTTCTTATAGAAAATGATAGAGGATAATTTGCACTCTATCACAAGGCACCTTTGTGAGGTTTATAAATTTGAAACTGTGAAAACAAATTTTAAAGTTTGTATTTTTGTGAAAAGACATTGGTACAACAGAATACCTTTTACAGATTATTTGCTTTCTCTTGTGTTGGAAATAAGACTACAATCTTCTCACAGCCCCTTTTCTGGTACCTTTCTATAAAAAGCATTACTGAGGAGAAAATAGTGATAAACAGGACTTAGCTCCATAATCTTCTTTCAAAACTGCCCTGCTAGTAATTTCACATAGTTTTTGGAATGAAGCATATGGTGGCAATATACTATACCTCTGATAATGAGAAGCAGTTTTGGAATACTCTTAAGTATTTTATATTTAAGTGTGTGTGTGTGTGTGTGTGTGTGTGTGTGTGTGTAGTTTCAGTCTCTTGATGATCTAATGGAAAATACTTATTTTATGATTATACTTGGTTTTAAGGGTTTAGATGAGAGCATTTCTGAATAAAGCTTGTAAGGAGATGTTTATTGTTGTTGCAGATAATTTGTGCACACAGATCTTAGAAGGCTTGAAATGGTCTGCCCGAGAAATCAACTTGGTAGAAAGGGGGGGTGCATTTTCTGTTATTTAAGTTGTCATAGTAACTTGCATTCAAGACATTTACTTGGAATCCAGGCCTAAAGAATTTCAGCAACAATAAACATTCCAATTGTATTCATCATCCTTTCTTCTCTCTTTTTTTCTTTCCTCCTTTTTTAACCAAGAAAAGAGCTACCCATTGTGACCTAATTATGATATTTCTGTTTTTAGAACATGGGGAGCAGTTTGCCTGTTTTAGCAATTTGGAACTTCTTTGGTGGACTAAAACTGCAGAGCTTAGTTGTTTATGTTTAAGATGGACATTTTCTGATAATGTGTCCCACAGTATTTCAGATTTTGACATAGGTTCAGTGTCATGGTTCCTTAATGAAATATGAAAGAAACAGTATTTGATAAGAATTGACAGAATTGCTGCACATACTGGTTGACATGCAGTGCTGCTATTAAGAGTATTAAAATCTGATTTAAGGAGCACTGATTTAGGAATGTTACTACTTTCTTAATGTCAACTTGTTCATGTTTTTATGTCATAGAATTCAGTCTTAAGAATAAATATGTTTTGGTAAAAAAGATGAGATACACTTTAAAGTATAAATTGAGAAACTATATCAAGATACTATTTTTAGGTATCCTTACAAAGTAGGATGTTTCTAAAGAAAAGGCTTTCCTTAGAATTTGCTTCTCTCTTGCCCTCTTAATTGCTAACAAAGATTATTTGGATTTTAAAACACTCTTCTTAAGGAACATTAGAAAAAATGCAGAGGGAGAGACAAAAATATGCATAAATTCATGTGTACATATGTGTCCATTCACTTGAGAAAGTTTGCAAAATAAATTCATGGCCAGGATCATTAATGAAAAATGCACAAATTGTTTACTGGGAAAATGTATAGGAGAATAAAATCACTTATTATCTCACTGTTTTACAGATACTTCACTATTAGTATTTTATGAGAAGTATCTATAATTTTATGAGCAAAATTGAGATTAAGGTGTTTATAGCTGAAATACTAATAGTGGTGAATGCTAGAATTGTATCCCCATCAGTGTTAGCACCATCCATGCTGTCACCACTTCTAAGAATGTCCAGCCAGCACATTAAGAGACGAAACCAGATGAAAGAGCTATTGGAAAGGAAAATAAAATTATTCCCAGATGAAAGTCAACTGAAACCAAAAGTTTAGTAAGTTTTTATTGTAATATAAAAATGATTTTGATATATAATCAATTTGAAAATATGAGATACATCATCATTTTGAAACTATGAGAAAGAATCTTTATATGGCAAAATAAAATATGCTAAAAATTAAGCTTTGCATGCACAAGAGATGCAAATGACCCATGGGAAGGAAGCAGACTACTCTTCTAAGGATGAAAAGACTCAGCATTTCTGGCTAGAAAAACAATTAATTGTTAATCTATTTATATTTATTTGTGAGTTAATATGATACAAATCAAAAATCTCTGCAGGGATTTTTCACAGGTAAGTGATTCTGAGTTTCATTTTTATAGACCTAAAATAAAAATGTTTGTGAAGAAGAATAAAGGAAAAGTTGTAGTGGTAAATATTTATTTTAAAATAGGGGGTACATGAAGCCCTGGTTTGGTTCCCAGGACCACATAAAGGGTGTATTTCATGGATAGAGTGTCTGCTTAGCATGTGCAAAGCTCTAGATTCAATCCTCAGTGTCCCCAAAAATAAATACATAGAAATAGTATGATGCTGATAAAAGAAATACTTGGAACTGCATAAAAAACTCAAGAGAATGTTAAATTTCTAAAAATACTATTGCAAAGAATGAATATAAAAATACAACAATAGACTAGGAGACAATGAATATTATAAAGCTGATTTTTTTCTGTACTGAAGTACAGAAGAAAAAGCTAAAACAAGGAAATGATTCAATATGTAATTATAATTAAAAAATAATTAAATTTTGCATATATCAAATGACAAGGAAAACAGTTACATAGGAAAAGTATTCAGTTTATATATTCATATTTTCAGATTGATAGGTAGATAAAATATATAATTGTTATTGTAAAATATATGGTATAATTATATAATGAATAGAATTAATGCCCCTATATAATTACCTCTTATCACATGATACCTCATTAGTATATATAACTTTTATGTTTCATTTAAAAATAAAACTTTATTTTAGCTCAGTAAGAAAATAATCCTCAATTAAAAAATTTGTTTGTGACTCTTAGTAGTTTTTAAAAATACAAATCGATGTAGACTTAAGAATTTGTTCAATCCAAATAATTAAAAAAAGAAATGTATATATGATATATCATTATTGAGGATTCAAAAACATGTATGAAAACGCCATTAAAAACCTATATGTAAAATGTAATGTATGGAGACCTGTGAATTCCTGATAATGGCAATGAGAGAAGTAAGATCAGAGGGCTCATGTTGTGCAACTAGAAGACAGTATATTATACAGTCCATAAAATAATTTTGTATCTACTTATTCAGGGATTTTTATATTATTCATTAAATGAGAAATTTATAGTAACCAAAAAAGTACAATGCCAGGATATAATGTAAATTGTTACTCTGTTTTTACCCCTTGATTCTGGGGTTGAACTCAGGGCTTTTTCACTGAACTACTTCTCATTATTTTGAGACAGGATCTCACTAATTTGCCTAGGCTGGGCTCACACTTGTAGTCCTCCTGCATCAGCCTACAGAGAACTGGGATTGTAAATGTGTGCTGCCATGCCTGATCTAACTTTATTCTTTAAATTATCTATATACTCAAAACTGTTGGAGAAAATATAACAAACCATTAATGATGATTATCTCCAAATGATAGAACCATAGGAAAATAATTTCAGTTTTCATTTAAAACATCCAGAGTCTATAAAACAAATATGTATTACATTTGTGACTATATATTTGGAAAAAGGTTGTTCTTTAAAAAAAAAAGAAAAAAAAAAACTAAGGTCGACTTAAATGTAAACAGATAATAAATTTCTCAATAGAAGATATAACCTGACTGAATCATGTAAAAGAAAAAACACACACACATCAATAAGACCCATCAGTATACTGCCTAAGGAAACTCACTTCTTTAGCCAGTAAACATAAATGTAGTTTGGAAGGGAAAATACCACATAAGAAAGAAGCAAAGGAAAGCAAGAGTAGTGTCTATATTATATAGGATAAAAAGAATGTAAGTCAATACCTGTAAAAAAATAATAAAGGATCAATTATACAAAAAAAAATAAATATATATGCACATAATGATGTAACGCCCATTTATGTAAAGTAGCATAATTGGATCTGAAGGAGAAAAAGACTTTAATACAATAATGGTTTAGAACCTGAGCACCCCATTTTCATCAGTGAACCCATCATGTAGACAAATAAATAAATAAACATCTGAATTAAACCATTTTATAGGCCAAATGGATCTAACAGACATGTACAGAAGATTTCATCCAACACCTGCAAAATGTATTCTTAACAGCATGTGCAGCATTCTCTAGGCAGACCATATGTATTGAGCTACTAAGACAAATCCCAATAGATTTTTTTTTTAATTGAAATCATAGCATTTGTCTTCTCTGATCACTATGGAATAAAACTATAGGTCAACATGAAGAACTTTAGAAATTGTGAAAATAAAAAAATTAAGAATTTTATTGAAAATCAATAGGTAAATGAAGAAATCAAAAGGAAATTTAAAGTTTTCTTGAAACAAAGGAAAATGAAAATACAGCATCGAAACCAGTGGGATACAGCAAAAGTAATACTAAGAGAAGTGTTTATAGCCGAATATGTGTACATGCATACAAACAAATCAAATAGCAAAAGGAGTTCAGTACAGCTCAAGGAACAAGAATAGCAAGAACAAAACAAACTCAAAATCAATAGGAAAAAATAACATATCAGAGCAGAGATGAATGAAATAAAGGCTAAATAAATAAAGGGTCAGCAAAGTAAGAAGTTGGTTTTGTTAAAGATAAAATTGATAAACCTTTAGCTTTGGTAGCCAAGAAAAAAGGGGAGAAGACCCAAAAATTAAAATCACAGATAAAAAGAAGACATTATACCTATTACTGCAGAAATACAAAAGATTATTACCTATTACTGCAGAAATACAAAAGATTATTAGAAACTATTCAGAACAGTGTATATTCTAACAAATTGGAAAACTTAGAAGAAATAGATAAATTTCTGGACATACTACTTACCAACCAAAATTGAACAGTAAACATAGTCATAGAAAATCTCAACAGACCAAAAATAACTAACAAGATTAAGTAGGTAATAGCAATCCTCCCAACAAAGGAGAGCTCAGGACCAGACAGCTTCATTA
This sequence comes from Hydrochoerus hydrochaeris, assembly GCA_004027455.1. NCBI lineage: Eukaryota > Metazoa > Chordata > Mammalia > Rodentia > Hydrochaeridae > Hydrochoerus > Hydrochoerus hydrochaeris. The sequence continues at coordinate 124,964 of PVLA01001183.1, forward strand.
TTGAATTTTATCAAGCTTTTAAAGAACTAGCACCAGCTGTCTCCAGACTATTCCATAGTATTAAAAGAGGCCAATCTCTGAGGTCAGCATTGTCCTGTAACCAAAACTAGACAAGGATATAACAGTAAACTACCAACCATTAATCCCTAATGCAAAAATCCTCAACAAAATACTAGCCAGTTTAATCCAGTAACAACAACAACAAAAAGATTATGTTCCGTGATTTAAGAAATCCTCAGAATAATATACATAGAAGGAATATAGCTCAACATAAAGGATACGTATAACAGACTCACAGCCTATATCATATTGAAGGAGAAAAGCTGTCATCATTCCCTCTAAAATCAAGAAGAACCCCAAAATGCTCACATATAACATTTTTATTGTATATATTACTTTATATCTTGGCCTGATTAGTGAGGCAGAATAAATCAGGGCACCTAAATAGGTAAAGAAGTGATCTAACTATCGCTGTTTGAAGATGATCCGACTTTACATATGGAAAATCCTAATGACTCTACCAAATAAAAATTAGAACTGATGGGGCTGCAGATTTATCTCAGTGGCATAAGCACTGCCTGGCAAGTGCAAGGTCAACAGATCCCCAGTACCAAAAATAAATAAATAAATAAATAAATAGAACTGACAAATAAATTTGGTGAAAAATCAACATATAGGAATCAGTAGAATTTTTGTATACCAAAAATGAAACTGCTAAGAAATTGAAGCAATCTAATAGTAGCTATCAAAATAAATAAAACTCTTAAAAACAAATTTAACCAAGGAAATTCAGTCTTTACAAGGAAAATTACAAATCATTAATGAATGAAATTGAAGAGAGCATACACACACACAGACACACACATATACACACAAAATGACATTCAGTATTTGTGGATTGGAAGAATTAGTGTTGTTAAAAATGTCCATACTATCCAACATGATCTGTAGGTTCAGTCTAATTCCTATCAGAATGCCAATTACATTTTTCACAAACATATGGGGAAAAAAAGCTCTTAAAATTTGTTTGGGGCTATAGAAAACTCAATAAAGTAATCTTGAGCAAATGAAGAACAAAGGCATTATAATACTTGATTTCAAAACATACCACATGATACTATCATAAAAACAGATAAATAGACTAAAAGAACAGAATAAAGAATCCAGAAATAAATCCATGTATGTAGCCAATTGATTTTCAACAAAGGAAGCAAAAACATTCATTGAAGAAAGGACAGTCTTTTCAGTAATTGATGCATGGAAAACTGAATATCCATATGCAGGAGAAAGAAACTAGTTCCTGTCACCATACATAAAAGTCAACTCAAATGGATGAAAGTTTTAGTTTTTTTAATTTGGGGGGTTTTGTTTTGTTTTGTTTTTTAAAGGCCTGAAACTATGAAACTTCTAGAAGAAAGCAAAGGAAATGTTTCAGGATGTTGGTTTGGAAAACATATTTTAGATATAGCCCTAAAAGCAAAGAATAAAAGCAAAAGTTGACAAATGATATGTGAAACTGAAAATTTCTGCACAGCAAATGAAACAGTGAACAGAGTGAATCATACAGTGAGACAAAAGTGTTTTCAAACTAGTTAATTCAACAAAGAATTAATTTTCGCAATACACAGTGTACAGAACTCAGCTCAGCAAGAAATATTTGTCATCATCATTTTACAATTAAAAAATGACTGAGTGTTCTGAATAGACATTTCTCAAAATGAGGATGTAGAAATGACCAAAAAGTGCAAGAAAAATGCTTAGTATCAATCATTAGGAAATGTAAATCAAAATCTCACTGAAATATAACTGTATTATTAAGACAACTGTTATCAAAAAGATTATCAGCTACTGATGAGATGAAGAAAGTGAAATCTCATAAACTGTTGTTGGGAATATAAATTAGTACATCAGTTATGAAAATAGTCTGAACATTCTTCAAAACACTCAAAATAGAACTACTGTAATATCCAGAAATCCTGCTACTGGATATATATCCAAAGGAACTGAAATCATTATGTAAAGACCATCTATACTCACTTGTTTATTGTGGCTATTCATAAAAGCCAAGGCAGAAAATAAACCTAGGTGTCCACTGACCAGTTGATAATTTTTGAAGGTGCTATATTTGTATAATGGAAAAGTAGGGGTAAAAAAATGGAATTGTTACTTGCATAAATATGAATGGAACTGGAGGTTATAATGTTACTTGAAAAAAGTCAGACACAAAAAGACAAATGCTACATGTTCTTACTTATATATGGAAGGCAAAAATTTATTTCAAAGAAATAGAGAATTAAATAGTGGTTATTGGGGCCTAGGAAAGATGTTGAAGAAGGAGGATAGAAAAAAGATGATTAACAGGTGTCAAGGGGGCAGGTAGATACAATGAAAAATAACTATGGCTGACAATAATTACTTTTAGTATTTCAAAATAGCTAAAAGAGAGGATTTTTTTATTTAAAGAAAATGAAACAGAAAGAGGGTAGGAATAATACAAAATCTCAAAAAAAAAAAACACAAATAATAACCAGTAAGAAATCACTAGTTGATAATTACATATTTTCCTCTTAGAAGTAGTTGTTCAAGTTACAAAAGTAAAGCCTACAAAGTAGACATTTAAACAATGATACTGCAACCAGTTCTGTTCATCTATCCAACAAAAACTTAGTAATATGGTTATCAATCCTACACACTTAAATATACATGCAGTTATATCCTTTAGAATACTTTCTTTTCCTCTCTTTTTTCTTTACAATAACTATAATCCATTCTTGTAAACTGTGTAGAAGTTCTACACATGTATAAGTCTCTACATGTATACCTAGCCTTTCTGTATTAGCGAAACAAATCAAAACAAGTCAACAATACAAATTCCTAGAGAAATATGAGAAGGACATATAAAAACTACAATACTAGGTGATCTATGGTAGTTACTATGATGTCTCTTGTTATTTTCAATAAAATTGTCTATATCGTCAGACATAGAATAATTAAACTTAGCAGTATATAACACTATTAATAAAAACTAAACATTGGAGACATTATAAGACTTCAAAGGCAGTTAATAATCAAACCAGAATGGGTATCCTGTTGAATCTTGGCATCTTCAAATTAGTTGCCTCTTCTCTCAGACTTGATACTCTCAAGCATACCAGATTCGAATAAAGTCAGTCAAGACAAAACAGCGATATAGCAAATTTTTTCTGCCTCATCTCTGCTATGCTATTTTTCTGTCATTGTTGTTTACTTTTCTCCTAGAAGAGAGGATTTGAGGTATTTTTCAACTCAAAGAAATGATGAATGAGGTGGTAGATATGCTAGTTACCCTGATCTGATTCTTATACATTGTATACTTGATTTGAGTATCACTCTGTACTCTATAAATGTATATAGTTTTTAAAGACCACAAAAGTATTTGGTTGACCAGATGTCTTAGAGTTTATTATTTGACTCTTCTGTGGAAAAATAAACTTTGCCATAAAGATTTATTCATTTGCTATAAAGATTTAGTCTTATAATGTCTCCAATGTTTGGTTTTTATTAATAGTGAATTTATTCACAGAATTGAACAGCAACAGGATCACCAGAGCCTGTGGATAGGGAAAATCAAACTGAACTCCTGGGCTGATTCAAAAGTAATAATAATACAAATTAACCTAGACTTAAAAGCTTGTTCAGTGTTAATATTGTGATGAATATGTGCATAACCAGCATCATGCTCCTAAAGGGCCAGGGACCAGCATCCCTCGGAATGATGAACAGAAACGTATCTTTGTCTTGGTCTGTTTTGTGCTATTGTAACAGAACATTTGAGGGTAGGTAATCTATAATAAGGAGAAATTCATTGCCTGATAGTTCTGGAGAAAGCCAATATTAAGGTGCTGGCATTTGATGAGCACCTTTTTGCTGTTATCAGCACATGTTAGGTGAAGGTAAAAGGTGACCCACTCATAAATAAGGTGCTTGCACTAATGCATTCGTGAGGACAAACACATGGCCTAAGCGATTCCAGCTCTTAATACTGTGGTAGTGGCAGTTAAATTTCAATATGTGAAGGCTGCAGATGTTCAAATCCTAGCAATCTCTATGTTTAAATCCCTACCCCTTTCCCTGTAACTCTTACATTGGATATCACAGTGTAAATGGTCAAATGTTGTCAATGACATTGAATCAAACTTACAAAGTCTTTATGGATTAAATGAGGTAATTAGGATGGTTACTTTAGTTCTGTAGCTTTAGTTTTGTAGCCAATGGTGTGTATTATTTACTTTCCCTGTAACTATTATATCAAATGTCACTTCAGTTTAAAAGTCAAATATTGATTGTCAATGACATTGAATCAAACTTAAAAGTCTTTATGGATTAAATGAGGTAATTAGGACAGTTATTTTAGTTCCATAGTCATTGGTGTATACTGTTTCCTTGTTCACCTCCTTTCCTTTGACTTCCCTATTTTGAATTAGCAGTTTCATCTGGGCAAGGCATACAAGTAATTTTTAGAAAATATATCCAGATTGAGATACTATACCTTCAAAGTGTATTACTTTAATATATTTGTGGTATTCCTTCTGAATATAGCTGTTACAATGCTTTTGGCTTTCTCCTGGCAGTGTTGATGAGTTTGTAGACATTTCTAGCCCCTTTGTGACTAGGATTAACTTTGGACTTCGTGATGCATAGTCTGAGGAACAGTCAGATACAGCTCTGGTGGTCTTGGACCTCTCTCAACACAGGATATAAATCAGTGAGAATGAGCATGGTCAGATGACTGCCAGCAACAAAGAGCATCCTGGCCTGCTCTTTAAAGAGTTGCAGTTCATTACAAATGAGCCACTTTTGATCTTAAATAAAATTTGATTTTACACTGCTTGAAACAGTTTGCAAGTTTAGTTTCCTCCTTACAAGGCAAAGATTATTGAAAAATTTTCTTCTCTATTATGTTTGACACCTGCTCTTTTCTTGAAAGTCTGGAAAAGAGGTTTTTAGAAAAAGCAATGCAGTATCTAAAACGTATGGAAAGATAAAAAATGAACAATAAGATTATATCCTTTTTCATTGTGCTTCCTCTACCCAAATGTAACCATTATTAGCAAGTAGTTTCTTTGCAAAACAATTAATGTTACATATAGCATGTATATGTGTCTTCAAATTTATATTGTGTGTTTTACAGTAGATTCTTCGTAGATTGACTCATTTAATCAGAATAATCTTAAAGACAAATATGATTATTAGATCACTGGATGAATTAGTTTACATTCAATGGACATTATTTGTTGGTTTGTATTCTTCCATTCATTTAACTGAGTTTGTAGAAAATGAGGTCAACATACAATTTTCCAATACATGTGTGACTGTGATTTATTTTGCTCCTAATCACACCAGTAACTATTGTCTTAGGTCATTCTCTGTTTTCCATCCCTGGTTATTGAGACAATGTTTATATTCATCTGAATGAAGTAAAAAATATATAAAAATAAAACAGGGTCAGAATACAGATTTTTTTAATAATATCTAATAAGATAAATTTTCAGAGATGTTAGGGTTTTGATTTTATCATGATTCGTTTTCCTTCTTGTTTTTGTTTGGATGTTATTGTTATTGTTGTTTCTGCTTTTGCAGGAATTGAGAGTTAATCCAGGACCTTACACATCCTAGAAAAGTATTTTACTACTCAGCTGCACCTTCGGCCTAAAAATTGTATCTTCATCTAAAGTGGGCCTTTTGATTATCATAAAAGTAGAATGGGGTTTCTGCCTTGGAGGAACATCATGATCTCATTAAGACAGTTCACAACAATTAGAACTGCAGCTTTCATTGCCTTGTAATACCATGTTATATTAACTCTTGTACTCTCTCTGTCTTTCATCTCTTCTAGTTTGCCTCTCAGATTTCAGCTAAGACATACCTGCTTTTTAGAAAGTTTCAGGAAACTTACCTTGAATCTCAGATTTCAACACTGTGGTCATCTTCCCATGATCTTGCTAAGTCTAGAGTTCTTTCAAGTGAGCAGCCCCTCCTGTGTCTGACTTGCTTCCAGGTCAGGTCCTCAGTTTTGCCCAGCATTGAACCTTACTGTGGATAATGACACTAGGATCATAGAATAAATCATTATTGTTCTAGGTAGGCCAGAACTCTTGGTCACTCAACCGGTACTTCTAGTGTCCCACTCATGATAAGTGCTCAAAGAACCAGGGTCCTTTGACCACTGAGCCAGGAATATGGAGTGGTAGGTATATAGGACATGGTGATGTCACATTCACCTTTCTGAGCTTTAGTTTTTACTCATTAAATTGAGGTACACAAGGCCTATCTCCAGGGTAGCTTCATAAAAGCATGGAGAATGTCTGGAAACTGGATACCCGTTAATGTTACCTGTTTCTGACTCCAGATTGAGTCCTTTTACTCTTCTCAGAATTATGGAATCAGTAACAAGACTATACCAATTAATCAGGGACAGTGACTTTAATTCTTGGCCAGTAATAGAAGTGGGAGATGAAACTTGCAAATCAACTTCTCAAGCCATTGGGCATCAGGAGGTTATGGTTATAGGTAAAGGAAATGAAGAGAGAGATACCTTGATAAAGCTAAGGAATACTTGTGTCTTTTATAGAAATGGGCAGAAATATTCTAGGAACTCCAGGATGTCACTTTTCATTCTTTTCATGGTTCTTTCTACTGCATGTCATGATAACTGTCAATTATCATGGTGTGCATGGTACATCATTTAGCATATGGAAGAGGTTATAATCAAGATAGAGATTGTCTGGTGGCTACTGTGACAGCCATCTGAGATCCAACCACCTGAAGAGGGACTTCTGGCTTATAGACACCCTGTCCTTAAAGGTAAGATCCGGGTGGGATAGAAATTCATCTAGGTCAAGTAAGTAGGACAAGAGAATGGCAGAATAACATGAATTCCCCATTCCATCCCTGAAAATGACCTTAGCTGCACAGATGGGTAATTTTTATGTAGGGATGTTTCTGCTGTGTGATTCATGTTGCATACTTTCTTAGAGTATTCCTGTAGTCTATTTTATTGGACAGAACATAATTCTGGCACATAGTAACCATAAGTAGCTACATAATTCCTCAGTTTACAGTAGAAGGTTGATCTTTATTATTTGACTCAAGTACATCCTGACACTGAAAGGCATGAGTCCTAGTTCAGTAATACACCCAGTTTCATTATAAATACCCACTTTGTGATATGCTTTATTTTGTGTGTTCCTATTCTTTGGATAAGTTGCATAAATTGGTGAAAAACCATTTCGTAAATATTCAAGTATGAATTTGTATGCACATGTTATAAAGAGATTTTGTGTGAATCAAAGGCACTTATTTTATTGTATCAGCTGCCCAAATGAGTTTCTTTTGCCTTGAATTTGAAAAGTAATTGACTACTTAGTCACATACATACCAGATACAGTTTTCTTGTAATATATAAATAATTTCTGCTGACAGTACCAAATAGGTAACATACCTCAAGGTTTAGATCTTTTGTAAAAGAAGCAGAGCCTTTTAACCATTTTTTCCCATAGTTTTCTTCCTTAGCAGTCTTCATTCAGAAGTGAATAAAGTGTTTAGGCTTAAAAGACAAGTCTACTGGGTGGAAGTAGAGGACAGACAGGTAGCAAATGATCAATGTCATGTCAGCAGTTCTGTAGTTGTGGAATGATAAAGCCCCATGGGAAGATAATTTAACTGTGCAGAGGTAAAGGAAGGCTTCTTATAGAGACAAGTATGCAGAGGTGAGAAGTTCTACTTCTTCTTAAGACCTGCTTATGACCACCTAAGAGGGAAGTGGCATCTGCAAAGCCTAGAAAGAGAAGGGAAGTAGAGCGCTTGGAAGAAGGCAGGTACAGCTGGGTGTGGATATTAGTGTGGATGGGCCTGAGATGTCTCCTGTAAAAGCATCGTTCTTCTTCTATTTTCTTTTGTTAGGGTCACTGGGTGGGCCTACGGGTAATTAAGGGATCAAAGCTACTTACAAATAAGGCACTATTTGAAGGATAAAGAAAAATAAAAGTTTTAGTTAAAGGATACATTATCTCTCTAAGTACAAAAGTCACTCATGCTATTTATTCTTATTTCATTATAATCTCAAGAAATTAAATATTTAACATATCTTCATTCTCCAGAAGGCTGCTGCACTTAAAAATATTCTTTAAAACAGTAAATGTAAATAGATAACAAAGGCTGTGCTACTCAGCCAGTTGATTGAATGTTATTCCATTCATTTAACTACGTTCTGTGAGCTCTTCTAGCTAATAGGCAATTTTTAGCATGCGAGCTCTTTGCAAACTTTGCTGGTAAGAAAGGGAACTATGTGCACAAAATACAAGTATTAAAGGTCATCTCTTTTTTGGGGTAGAACAGATAGTGCTTTTCAGAAAGTACAGGATAATATTTATTGCCATTTCCATTTCATTTTTCTCCAAGGAACCATTTGAATGTGTACCCCTTACTCTTAATTATATCAAAAAATAGAAATGCAATAATTTTTACTGTTAATAAAATAGTTTCATATAGTAATATTCATATTTGCATTTGAAAAATAAAATAATGTCATGTGAGTAGCTTTACCTGCACTTTCTAGTACTATTAAAACCTACTTCTGTTTGTAGTTTTTCATGAAAGCATACTGCAAGCACATATATAGAATTCTAATTCTCTTTTGAGAAAAGTATTTTAGAGATTCAGATTTGAGGCTGAAAAAACCAAGACAGAGTTGGAGACTGAAGACACTCATTCTGGTCTTTCTGAATCAAAAAATATTTATATACATCTTGGTAGTCCTAGTGTGTAGCTAGTAGATAAAAGTCTACTCTATCTACTATTTGTTGAATGAACAAATACATCTTTATTCATGGAACCTGAATAATAACTCAGATCTTATAATTTTTCAGTCAGTCCAGTATTCTTTCCTGTACAATGGTAGTTAGTTTTCCATCTTCTTTTCAGTTGCAAAATGAATTTATATAGCAGCAGTCCTAGGGTTTCAAATTATGTAAAAGGTTTGTCTGTCAGCTTTCATAACTCCACCCTTTAGTCCCAAGAAATCCAAGCTCACCAACATGTTAAGACAACTATAGTATAGATGTTAGGGACTTACTATAAATAAAGGACAGAACAAGTAATGGAGACCTAGTAAACACTAAAACGGCACAGAGCAAGGAAAACGGAAAAGGATCCAATGAAGTATGTAGGAGGAAACAAGAAAGTTCTCAGTGGCCTGGAAGGGTATCAGGAGCAAGGAGGGATAAATAGTCTCATTTAGCAAAGTAAAGGTGATTGGTGACCTTGATAAGAGAGTTTTGGTTGAATGGTGGGGGCAAAAGCCTAGCATGAATGAGCCTGGTAGAAAATGGAAGGTAAAAAAATGAACACAACCATTATAAGTAACTTTCAAGGAATTTTGCTGTGAAGAGAAAAAAAAGAGGATAGCTCTTGTGGAAATACAGTCAGAAGAAATCTGTGTTGTGTTGTGTTGTGTTGTGTTGTGTTGTGTTGTGTTTAAGATGGGTACAATAGCCTTATATCTGCCTTTTAACCTGACATGTACAATGATGAGAAGGATGGTGGCTGTGGAATAAGCATAAGGGCTCGCATCCTGACTATCCTCAGGGCTCCAGTGCCTGCGATTCCAGCCTTCCAGGCCTCCATGCAGAGCCAACTAAATTGTGAAGCTCTGGCTCCAGAAGGCTTTCTCCATCTCCAGGCTTATGCATAGGAGAGTTGATCAGGCACCAGTCAAAGGTTTGCATTTTGGTTAGAAATTAAATTGGAAATTAATGGGGAATTAGAAAAGATGGTAGAACTAATTAATATCTTCTCAATAGGCAGTGGCTTACCTTCTTGTCCACTGGTATCTTTACCAAATTGGATCAAGACCTTTATAGTAAGGCATGTGTTGTACCTACTCAATGTAAGAAGACATCACTCCTTACACTTCTGTTTTTGGAGATAACAGGAAAACTCTTTCCCTATCTCTTTTCACAATACCAGTTGGAGATTAATGTAATACGCTTTAATCTGTTACCATCCTTTTCCCTTAATAGCCAATTGACTGAAGCTGCTCTGAGGAATGGGAAGAAGAGAAGAAGGAATGCATATGGGCTAAAAAGTTCTGTCACCAGTGATTGGAGAGAACAGGATGACTGATTGAGGTCCTTTGAAGAACCAGGAAGCAGCTTAAGGGAGTTCTACCAAGATGTGAGAGAGGAGGGAATGGGTAATAAAAAGGAGACTAGTTAGGCTCACTATTGGTCATGAAGACTGGAGTAAAAGTAGCTCCTAACTAAATACTTTTGTCATTTGTGTTTTAAGGACCCCAGTACCATTTTATCTTTCTTTCCTTAGAATCTAAAGGTGATCATTATTACCACTTGTTAATGCTAGGATTCTGCTCAGTGCAAATCTAAGAAAGATCTCTTGCAGTCCTCTGAGCAAAATGCCCATCTTTATACCTTAGAAACCAAGGAAAACCTTACAGTAGCATCTGTACAACTCAGAAAACAAGTCTCAAGGCAGAAGCTTTTATTTTATTCTTTGGGATAGGTACTAATGCTGTGTTAGTTTCTGTTCATATCCGTTATGCCTAAAATGAGTCAGTCATATGTCCGTGGAAAGAAATGTCCATTGAAAATAGTAAGCACTGACTCAAAGTGAGTGTTGCACAATCAATCCCTTTTGAGAATTTCCTTGGGACTCACTTTCCAAAAAGACTAGTTAGATGTTTCCCAGAAGAGGTCTTCTTTTTCTTATGAGCAATCTTGTTTTTGGTAGGGGATTGCTCTTGTAGTCCTTATTTCCTCTCTGCCTGTAACCCCGTAAACACTTGAGTCAATTCATATGTTGAAATCTCAGTTTATATGTTGAAATCTAATCCACCAAGGTGAGTGTAACAGGAGGTAGGGCCTTTGGGAGAGGATTAGGTCATGAGGGGTCATAACTAAGATTAGTACCCTAATAAAAGAGGTGCCAGAGAGCTGCCTTTCCCCTTTCACCATATGAGTGAGGACATAGTGGAAAGGCACTGTCTGTGACCAAGAAAGCAGGCCTTTAGCAGAATAGAAAGCCAGTGGTGTCTTCATCTTGGACTTCCTGACCTCCAGAGCTATAATAAATAAGTTTTGGTTGTTTGTAAGCCCGCATTTTATGATACTTTGTTATAGTAGCCCAAATAGACTCATACTCTGTCCCATGAACTTAATTTAAACCCAGTATCTTTAAAGCATACCACATAGTAGCTCTTTAATAGATGCTTTTTAAACAATTAGGTATCCTGCATATTCTACTTAATGGCTTAGTTTCGTAGATAGTAAAGTATATTAGTTAAAGCTCTGATTCCAGAATGCCTGAATTACAGTTGGCTTTTTCTCTAATGAGGTTATGGTCATGGGTAACTGCTCTGGGATATGGTCTCTTCCAGAAAGTAAGGATAATAGTAATACCTTCCTCATAAGATTATTAAGTCAACTAAATAAATGGATACAGATAAAGAACTAAGAACACCGTCTGGCATATGGTAACACTTTACAAATGACTATAACAAAAGCTGTCAGCCATTTAATGAGAGTGAGAAAAACAAATTTCCACTCTTTCCTCAAATAGCACTCCAACTGGCAAAGAATATTGCAGTGCTGGTTGTGTGAGATGTAGTTATTTAGCCTTTTGCAATGACTGAAAATGGCTTCTTGTGTTCCCGAAGATGGAGGTATAGTCATCCTCCTCATATCCAATTAGATCGGTATGTCACGGTGGACACCTGAACATAACTTCCTCTCTGCCTTAATTTCACAAACACTCGAGTCAAGTAAATGTGATAACCTGGTATTGTTAATTAATTGAAACTGATTGCTATGGTCTGAATGTTTGTGTACCCCTCAAATTCATGTGTTGAAATTTAACTACCAGTGCAATGGTATCAGGCAGGAAGTGGGGCTTTTGGGAGATGATTAGAATGGAACTTTACTGCTTTTACCTCCTAATATATAGTATACAAATAATATAACTTTTTTATTATTGCTAAACATGTGAGTTGAATTTTTCAAAATATGTGAGGGTCTATGATTAGCATCCAGATGTGTCTTCTTGACCATCATGGATCCATGATGCTTCCTTGAGTTTTAAGAGCTATGCAGTTTGTTCCATCTTCTTATTCTGTTCATAGAGCAAGATTTATAGCATCCAAATAAAGAAGAATGTATCTTCCAGAATAAGTAGCCGGGCCAGGTTTCCATATAGTGAGCAGTGTGATTCCCCAGGATTCTTCTCCGTCATAGGCTCTGTCTTCAGGGAGTTGGCAGTTCAGTAAAGGCGGGCAGAGTTCTCGGAGTATGGTTGCCCGAGGACTCCCTGTCACCTTCTCTTTTCTAGTAAGCTGACTGTGTTTTATAAACCTGTGGAGAACTGTGTCTTCTCTTTTGATAGTTTCCCAGTGAGGGATAGCACTTTACAGTTTGTAAGACACTTTTTTAAAAAAAATTTTTTTAGTACTGGGGGTTGAAACCAGAGCAATATCCCTATTCCCTTTTTAACTTTTTATTTTGAGACAGAGTCTCACTAGGTTGTCAGAACTGGGTTTGGAACTTGAGATCCTCCTACCTCAACCTCCCAGAGTGCTGGAGTTACAGGGCAGTGCTACCATGCCCACTAGACACTTCTCAGTAGGTGAGTCTAGTCTGATGCTCCAGTGTCCTGAAGAAGAAATAGGTCTCTATGTGTTTAAGACTTAGGATTACAGTTAAAATGAGCTGTGAACCCACATCTACTGACTCCTTAAATCCTGTGTCCTTGTGATTTTACTGCCTTTTAATCAGCTCACTAAAATCATAACAGGATGTGGAATGGTAAATAGGAATCATAAATGTGGAGTTAAGAATTTCAAATAGTATTGTAAGATTTGATACTTGTTAACTGTCAAATTTTTCTTTTTTATAATAAAAAAGACCTATTTTCCTTTTAGCTGTACTGTCCATTCTTACTGATTATAGCCAGTGAAAGATTATTTATATAACCTCTTTTATAATTTTATATATGTAATATATATGTATAAAATGTATGTATATATGTATGTACATGAAGCATTTTGAAACTTACCTTTTTTATTTTTTTAATGATGTTTTTTCTGTATTTGTATACTTCAACATTAAAGTAAGTTTCATGTAGTAGGAGTTCTTTTTTCTTTTAATGTGGTTAGAGTTGCATAGGCCCACATTAAGACTCTCTGTGAAACTCTCACAGGGTGTAATCACTAGTTTTTATCCTATACTTGATAGGTAGATAATAGTCCCAAGAAGAAGAAAATGGTTCTATTTTTGTAACTATTATTTTTCTAAACCTCATCTGAGTAAATGGCACATTTCTGCATTTCATGATCAAAACTAGGGTGTGTAGTAGTGTGTAGTAGCACTGGTTTTAGGAATGTGGAGTATGAGCCTTTGTAGCTTTGTAAAGTAAGATTCTTGTGCCCTGCTCAAATTGCCAGTGCCTCTGCTCCACACATGGACAGCCTCAGCTGGCTGGTGTCTGGGTCCACCAGACTGTATTACTCAACACAGTAGCCAGCTGTGGTGGAGACCTGCCCTGCCTGGGTCAAGACAGGTTCAGTGATTGCTCGATGTCGTAACCTCTGGAAAATTCAAACTTTAATGCTGGTACTAATGAGAGTTATTACTTATTAGGTAATTGTGACACATCAGACTATATTCATGTTATTTTATGCCTGGGAAATTTAAGGATCACTATCCCACTTTAGAGCTACAGATACTAGTGTGGTAATTTGTCTAAAATTACATGGCTAAGACATGATAAAGCCAGGATTTCAGCCCAAGGCTGTTGACTAAAATGTGGTAACGATATATATATATTTTTTTTAAACTAGGGCTGGTAAAATATGTCCTGCATATGCTACCTGTGCCCATAGCTGACATATTTGATCATGGCACATGGTTATTCAGAGCCTGATAATCCTTTCAGCATCTCATTCTTGTCATCTAGCAGTCTGACTTAGTAGGCAATTAAGATATAGTCTATCTCTAAATGTCTGTAAGTTTCTCCTAAATTTCAGTGGTATTATGAAATTAGACCAATATGTTTTGGGGAAATAATAAATAAATTATTGCTTTCTTTTATAGAGAGAGTAAATAGACAGCATCTTTTCTGAATAGGTCTTGATCAGTGTGGACAATTGAATTTAATACAGGTTTTTTCCATTTTGTCTCCATATCAAAATTTTTTCAAGACAAGTTGGTTGTTGATTCATAATATTTATTTATTTGAAAATTATTCCTCAAATGGATATTTTAAATAGGAAACAAATGTTGACAATGCTCGTAGAACTTTCAATAATGAAATTAGATTTCTTTTTATATAGTCAGTAGAAACTGTCTGTGAAGTCTTCATTAAATTCTAATCTTACATGAAAACAGCAATCCTTTAAGAATTGAATTAAAAACTCTGTTAAGGCTGTAACTGTAGAAATAAAGACATTAGATTACTATTAAAGCTTTTTTGTTGTTGTTCTTTTCTGAGATTTTATCCTATGAAGGCAGCAGCATCTTTTAAAAATTCCATAGAAGTCAAATAGATGTTTTAATCCCTCTCCTGATGCCTTGGTCTAAGGGGCTACATTCACCAAATGATTATTGAAGAGCATCTTGGCACAGAGACCAGGATGTAAGGGTTTGCCTGACGACCATGCCTACAGTAATAATCATTCCTATTTACTGCTTAGTCTTTCAGTTTCTAGAAAAAGCTGTCCTTGTTTTCCTCCTCTGAAGTCTGAAACACAAAACTGGGAAATAGAAAATAATTTATATCAAAATATATTTCCAAAGACCACCTGACCAGTGAAGAGTTTGAGGTAAAATGTAATTCAAATTAATGCATGAAGATATAGGTAACTTTAAAGTCAGGATTGTGTTTTATTTATCTCAACTTGCAAAGAGGTAGTTTTTCTTATTTTTAGAAAAAATAACCAAAACTAGACTATACATAGTCTATCATAAGAAATGCTGATCGAATGTGTTTTGTAAAAATAAATGAAGTGAAATAACTTCTCAGCACTAATCATTTCTTTTTGTCTTTATTGATAAGGTCCTAGCTATACATACTTTACAAACAGAAGACAATACTTCTCTGTAACTCTGTGACCTCCAACTCAACTAACTCAGACTAATGGTCACTTACAGCTGGTCTGTGGTAGTTGGAGTTTGTCATTTGTTACCGAGTCACTGATTATCTTCTTTTTCATCCTGCACTTTGCCTGTCCAGCATCCTATTCTCCAAAATTGGAGTCAGAATTAAACACTGTGTAGTGAGTCAGGAAGAACCTGTTTTCCCTTGATGTGCATGGAAAATTCATTCATCTTTGTTTTAAACTTTCAAAAACCTGAAAGATATTAAGTGATTTTTTTCTTGTTGTTTTTTATTTGTTTGGTTTTTTCCTCTTGTTGTTTTATTTGTTTTAGATTATCTACCGTCTCCCTGGTTTTATATACTAACTAGCACTTTGCTTTGCAGTTTTCATGTTTCTTTTTTTTTTTTTTTTCGGATTTTTTTTTTCTTGGTGCATGTTTGTAGTACCTAATGTTTACGTTTCTTGTGTGGATTTGGTACATGTACTTAACACATCTTCCTTTTTTCATTTCCTTTCCTTTCTACCCCACTGCATCTGTTGTTCCCTTTCTTGTTTGTTTTTCGGGGTTTGTGTGCCTGTTTACAGTGTATACTGTTTACGTTCCTTCTGTGGAGTTGGTAGTCCTGTGCCTTGAGTCTCCCCTTGGCTTCATGTTGTAAGATCTCTCTATGGTCTTTCACTGGAGTCTTCATGTCTGGATATTTTTTCTTGTGATGTTATATTATCCTGCATATTTTTGCTGTTTATTCTAAAGTCACAGTTTAGAACTAAGACATAGGAAAGAAGGACATCTTTTTAGTTGATACTACTATGTACACATAAAGGGTTTTGAGAAAGAGCTTTATAAATTGCAGCGTTCTGTACAAGTTTTATATTGAGTGAGCAAATTAAAAGGTTAAATTTTGCCAGGTATAATGGCACATACCTGTAATCCCATCACTCAGAAGACTGAGGTAGGAGAATCACTGAGTTTGAGGCCAGCCTGGATTACACAGTGAGTTTAAAGCTAGCCTGAACTACTTAGTGAGACCCTGTTTCAAAAAATAAATACATAAATATTAAATTTTATAATTGTTATAAAATTAAAATTTTCTAAAAATTAACAGACTTCTTTCAGAGTACAGAGTGCTATCAGATACTATTATGCTATTATGTAAGGTGATCATAATAGCCACTACTGCTAAATCTGAGATCATATGTTTGAAGAAGTCCTCTCTTGGAACTCAAATCTGTATCATCTTGGAAAGGGTCATTGGTGGCAGACAAATCCCTTTGGTGCAGAATATCTTGCCAGAGGTACGCTACTAAGAAGACTACTGCTGACTTTTATATACTGTAGGAACTGGGCTCAAGGGACCTGAACTCCAAGGAAACCACCCATGCCACAGAGCTGCTAAACAGCATGCCAGGAAACAGAACACTGGTGTGGCCTCTCCAGGGGCTCTCTGGGCCTCTTTTGACAAAACCTCATGGGATATAATTATACATGGACAAATATTTAAGATCCCACCTCTTTTTTCATAAAATAAATCAAGAGGATGAAGCTGGAGGTTAGAAGCAAAAATCAATATAAACACAACCTAAAAAAATTCTTCATGATGAGAAGTGCCTTCCCTTTCCTGTGAACTATCATATGATACTTAAAGTAGTTTGATTTCCTTTCTACTGAAATGCCTATAAGAGGTATATGAATTGTTAAAGATACTGGTTTATTCAACTTCTAATGAAAAATTTATTTGGAATATATCTACAGTCTTGGGATGAATCTATGAGACCTTCAACATCAATATAGAAAACTGTTTAAGAGTTACTTTATTTCATCATAGTTCTTAGCCATATCCATTAGAACATAGAAATGATTCACAGCAATTGAGTAGTCACCTGTGAAGACTCATTCTTTCTTAAAATATTTTTGGAAATAGCTCTAGAACCTAATTTTTAAACAAATCATTTTTTTTAATTTAAAAATTCTTACTGCTGTATAACATTGAAAATGTTTAACATTCTACTTTAATGTTTTGTTATTGACAGAAATAAAATTTATGTGCTAAATAGTAAAACTAAAAAGAACACTTTATAAAACCAAATATGGGTTCTGCCATAGGATGGGTTCATGTTAGGATGCTGCCCCCCTCCCCAAGCCTCATGCAATCCTGGAGGTGGCTGAATCCAGGGTTTGTGATTGGTTCATTGTCTAGCACTGGGACTGGTGATGTGAGTGCTGCACCCACTCAGTGGCAGAGAGCTGACATACCATATAAGGGCAGGATGGAGGCTACTTTCCCTTTTTTGCCCTTCTCACTCTTGCTACTTGCAACTACCATGAATGGCTGCCCCTCAGCCATGCCACCCTGCCTTGGAGCCAGTTAAGTATGGACTGAAACTTCCAAAACTATGAGAAATAAACCTTTCCTTCTTTCATGTTGGGCTTCTGGTATTTTATCTCAACAGTAAGAGAAAAAACCAAGACACGTAGTCAGCCCACAGAACTGCTGTTGGCCTTTTGGCAATCAGTTAAGTTATTTAGAACACCAGTAGCTTAAATTGCTATATTCACTTTCATCCAGTAAGCCTTTCTTATCTCAAGTAGTAGCCTAAATTCCATTGCATATTGAGACTCTTGACTTTTGTTGACTGGGGTGGCCATAGTGGTGGGGTAGCATTCTGGCCTTTTATCAAGTTGGTACTTAAAGGGGATCTTTCAGGTTACAGGTGGTATGGGGATAGCTTGTACAAAGGTGGCTAGAAATTTGGTCAGCTTAGGTTATTGTGAGATAGTCACAGCTGTCCTTTGGTGAGTGTCTCCAGCACACTCAGTTACAGTTTGCATTGCACCAGTGTTGATGGTAGTGTGCTCACTAGAGCTGTGTTATGCTGTGTTCTTTCAATATTATCCCAGTAATTACAAAAATATTGTCATGGAGATAAGCTTGCATTTTAAAAATTAGAGATTATATCTTGCATTCAGCTATTGCTTGAGTGAGTTTAGGAATATTGTTTTGAAAGAAAGAATAACCTTTAAAATACAATTTTAAGTGGGTATAATAAACTGATACACAACAAATTTCAAAAAGAGTTCAGATATATCTTCAGAAATAGCAAAATATGAAGAAGTAAATGTTTTCCAAATCTCCTGCCTTAATGGGTTCAGCACTCATGTACATACAAAGGATATGAAACTGTATTTTAAAGAAAAATGTAGTCCACTACATTACAGCCGTAACTCTTAGAAATGGCTTTGGTGCAGCAAAATGTAAATTTTATTATGCATCCCATAACAGACTAGATAACAAATAACATTAATATTCCTCCTGAGTAGGCTTGTTTGGAAATGTAGAAATGTACATGTATATTATCAAATTGAATTTTAAAAGGAAGCTTGAATTTAAGATGATTTCTGAAGCTAGAAAAAAAAATTGGTCATTTTGCACATGAGCACTGAGGTTTTTTTAAAATGTCTAAATTCGATAACATACTAATTTCATTGTACAGTTTTCATTTTAGTAACATTTTAACTGTGACTTTGTAGATAATTCTCTTATACAAAGAAATTTTATTTTAATGGATATGAATTAATTGATAATGATTTTCAAACTGTGTGTCTTTGGAGGTCCCTCTGAGCAGCAGCTTAAAATTTGTACTTTTGCATCATCTTTCTAAGATGTAACCAAAGAAAATAATATAAAGATTACATCTGTTACATATTTTAGGTATATTCCTTTCACCTTGTATGGCAAACTAAAGATACAGACAGGTGGATCTAGTGCATTATCTTGGTCAGTCTTGTATACTGTATCAATAAAGAACAAAAATTACATGATCATTTAATAGATGCAGAAAAGACATTTGGCAGAAATTCAGCACCTCTTCATGATAGCATATATTCAAAAAATTAGAGCTAGCAAACTCAACCTAATGAATGGCATTTAGGAAAAACCCATAGCTAACATCATACTGAATGCTAAATGATGCCTGCTCCCTAAGATCAGAAGTAAAACAAGGATTTTCATTTCTGCCACTTATGTTCAGCATTACCCTGGATTTTCTAGTGAGGAGAATTAGGGAAGAAAATAAAATGAAACCTTAAGATTGGAAAGGAAGAAGCTGAAAGAACCACCTCTTATTTGTGGATAAAATGACCTTTAATAATAAATCTGAAAGAATCTGCTAAATGATGATTAAAACAATTCAAGGCTGCTAAATACAAGATCAGTATAAAGGCACTGTTGTTTTCCTACACACTAGCAATAAGCAAAAAAATTAGGAAAAAAATGAAATTAAGAAAAAATTTCTACTGATAACAGCATCAGAAAGAATTAAGTGTTTAGGAATATATCTCATAAAAGAATTATAAAAATTAGAGACCAAAATTGTAGAACATTACTGAAAGAAATTAAAGATGTCAAAAGAAAGGATAGCCCATATTTACAGATCCACTGTTTAGCCACATGAAAAACAAGTTATTCCTTTATCTCACATCATGCATTAAAATTAAGTAGATCAAAGATTTAAATGTAAGAAGTATAACTATAAAACTCTCATTAGAGGTAAACTTAGCCGTAAATCCTCTTGAATCTGAATTACATAATGCTTCCTTAGATATGATGTAAAAAAACCACAAGCAACAAATTTTTAAAAACTATGAACTGGATATCATTCGACTTTAAAATTGTGTTTCAAGCGATGCCATCAAAGAAGAATAAATATAACTTCTTTGATAAGGGTCTTTTTTCTAGACAATATAAGACCTCTTATTATTTAGTAATTAAAAAGACAGGTAGCCCATTTAGACAATAGGCAAAGGATCTATTTGTTGCAAATAAGATGTGCAAAAGACCAACAGCCGGTACTTTATTAACACTGTTTCTCAGAGATACACAGCTCAGAACCAAAATGAGGTATCACTTCATACCTATGAAGTTGTCTGTAACCAAAAACAGACAATGAGAAGTGTTGGGGAGATTGTAAAGAAGAGGACTGTCATACACTACTTGTAGGAGTGTAAAATGGTGTAGTCACTTTGAAAAGCAGGCTGGCGGTTCCTTAAAATGTTAATTATGAGGTACTGTATCACCCACCAATTTATTCCAAGGGTAGTTAAACCTTATGTTTGTATAAAAATTGTACATGAATGTTGATAGCAGAGTTTATTCATAAATGCCAAGTAATTTGAATGTCCTGAATAGATAATTATCTTAGTTACTTTTTTTTTTAAGATTTTATTTAAAGAGAAACAAAAGCTTAATGTAAAGGGTAGTCATAATACAGAATTCCAACAAAAAAAAAGATAAACCATAAGAAATCACTAGTTAATAAATTATGTATTGTCCTCTTAGAAATAGTTGTTCAAGTTACAAAATAAAAGCATACAAAGTAGATAGTCAAACAGTGGGAGTGTAAATAGCTACGCATGCATGAATCTCTACGTGTATTTCTATCCTTTCTGTATTAGAGGGAAAGACAAAACTTAGCAAGACAAAACAAAGCAAATTCCTATAAAAACATGAAACTAAAAAGTCATATAAAACCACAGTTCAAGGTGATCTACAGTGATTATTGTCTTGTTTCTTATTATTTTCAGTACAATGTCTATATCATCAGGCATAAGTGAATATAACAGTATAATTGAGTATAGCAGTAAATAACAATATTAGTAAAATAAAACATTGTAGACAGTATGAAACTTCAAAGGCAGGTAATAATCAAACCAGAGTGGATATTCTAGTGGATCTTGTCATCTTAATCAAACCAGAGTGGATATTCTAGTGGATCTTGTCATCTTAATGCAGTTGCCTATACTCTCAGACTTGATACTATCAATCATAACAGTTTTGAATAAAATCTATCAATACAAAACAGCGATCCAACAAACCAGATTCGATTATGATCAGTCATGGTAAAACAGTGTAGGTTTTACAGTTTTAGATTAATAGGAAATTAAGGATGATTACCATACTAAATCCTGTTATTTTCAGGATTACTGTCTGTGCCCTCAAATCTAGTACAGGTAGAATGACTGGAACAGAATATAATACATCTAAGCAGAGTAGTGTGAGTAATGTGTGTTTTAAATCTTGGTGCACTATTAACAATATAACGTATCAAGGCCATCTGTGGAGTTTCTAGTTATCCTTCTCTGCCTTATTTCTGCTATGCTACTTTTCTGGCTTTATTTAGTTTTCTCCTTCATTCTACTGCCTGCCCCACTCATTGAGGCCTTTCTGCCACTGTTTCTAAAATCCTGGTATTTTTTTTCTCTCTCTCTAGAATGTCCTTCAGCATTCTCTGCAGGGTTGGATTGGTGGTCACAAACTCCCCCAGTTCCTCTTTACCATGGAAGCATCTTGTTTTTCCATTAATTTCTAGTGACAGTTTTGCAGGGTGCATCAATCTGGGCTGGAGGCCACCTTCCTTCAGGACTTGGAAGACTTCACTCCAAGCTTTTTTTGATCTGGTCTGTGTTGAGAAGTCAGCTGTGAATCTGATGGGCTTAGCCTTATAGGTAATCTGTTTCTTTTCTGTGACGGCTTTTAATATTCTGTTTTTATACTGAATTTCTGGTATCTTGATTATTATATTTCTGAGGGTAGCTCTGTTTTGGTTGTAGGTGGCTGGAGTTCTGTATGCCTCACACAACCAAATGTCATTTTCTTTTCCCATGCTTGGGAAGTTTTCCTTAATTATTTCTGTGAATAGCCTTTGTAATTTGCCTATATGTATTCCTGCTTCTTCATTCACATTTGTTATTTTTAAATTGTAGATTCTCTTGTCATCTTCTAGCCTTTGTATTGTTACTGCCTGTTTCCTTGTTATTTTTAAGAGATCTTTCCTTTCATGATCACACATTGCAAATTTGTCTTCAAGTTTTGATAGTCTATCCTTAGTTTCTTTTAAGGCATTTTGCCAGCTTTCAATGGAGTTTTTAATTTCCTGGTAGTCTCTTTGAATCTGCTTCATGTATTCTATATTTTATTTATATTCTTTATCGAATGTTTCTCTCCTTTTTTTGTGTTCCTCCCCTCTTCTGTCTGTATCATCCTGAGAGATGCTTCCTGAGAGCATTTCTTTTATTACTCTACTCATATCCTGCTTTACCTGATTTAATATTTCAGTTTTGAGCTCGTCTACAAGGTCCCGAAGATATCTCTTAGTGTGCATTGAAGCCATGTCTGATGTTGCATGTTTGCCGCCCTCAGTTTCCCTTGTTTTTCCTTCTCCTGGATAGGGCTCTCAGGGTTCTGGGCTGGGGTCCTCCTCCTGCCTCTCTCTCCTGTCATGGCCCTAGCTTCCTCCACACAGGTTACAGTGCAGGTCCCAGCCCCTTTCCCCGTTGGCCAGGTTTCCTCCGAAGCACGCTGGCGAGGGACCTCCACCCTCTCCTGCCTGCTCTTGTCACTGAGGTGTAAGCAGCTTCTGCGTGTGCCTGCCCCTCCCCAGCGGGCCAGCCAAACTTCAGGGGCCTTCACCAGGTTAGTGCATGTTAGGCACAAGAAATCAATTTGGGATGGCTCGTTGAGTTCCAGCCAGGGGCGCAGCCCAGTCCAAGCAAATCCCATGAATCTGCTCTGGGGAGGGAGCAACCAACTGAAGTCACTGTCACTCCCAGTTCAGGCTCCTCCTGGCTGATTCCAACATGTCGCCCACCTGGTCGCGCCCTTCCCTTGGGGAGGGGGGTCTCCCAGCACTGACCATGGATCAATGAAGGTCCCTTCACTGGCTCCGCTCTCCATTGGGCTCACCAACCCGACTTCAGCGCTGCTGTGATTCCTGTGAGTGGCGGTGGGAACGAGTTTGCGCAGCTCTGCCTGCCGGCACAGATTCAAGCTGGTGCAATCTTGGCGGTTCATTGTGAAAACACTGTGTCCCTTTAGTTTTTAGCTGTTTCAGTTGTAGTCCCGAAGTATTTGAGAAGCTTTTTTAAGTTTTAATTTCTTCCTGTGTCAAGAGGATCCATCTCCCTCTGTCTGGGTCTCTCCAGGGTGTTTTATTCTGGCATATGAATTATTTCTACTGGGAGGCTTTGTATTCTGTTGCTCACTGATCATCTTGTCTTCTTCCTCCTTTTTTTTTTTTTAATCGGTACCAGGGAACGAACTCACAACCACATGCTTGCAAGGCAGGCATTCATGCCACTGAGCTAAATCCCTAGCCCCTCGTTACTTTTCTCATTGCTGAGACAAAATACCCAATACCCAAGACTAAAGGAGACAATGTTTATTTAGCTCACAGTTTGTACAGGTTTCTGTCCATAATGAGCTGGCTCCAAGGCAGGGTGGCATGGTAGAGGGGTAATTGTTCATGGCAATGCAAGACACTTACAAGAGAGGAAGGGGGTGGAGAGACAAGCTTCTTTCTGTCCCTCATATTGTATCCAGGGTTAGGGCAGTACCAATCTAGTCAGTGGACTGATCCAGAAATCACCTACCCTTAATCCCAGCATTGCACTACAAATCAGTCACACACACTAGATTAAGCCAGCTGTAAGAAATAACTCTATGACCCCATGAGGTTTTGGGGAAGCACCTAGACATAAACTATAACAGTAATAAAACATGGTCTATCTCTACAGTAAAGTATGTGGCAATAAGAGGAAATGAAGTAGCATTATTTGTTTAAACAGATGAATTTTGAAAACATGCTAAGAAAAAGAAACTTCACAGAAGATTACGTGTAAGATTTTGTTCATATGAAATGTCCAAGGATAAACTAATCTTTGAAACAAAAAAGCAGATTAATTGTTGCCTAGGGCTAGGGCTTTGTTGGGAAAGTTAATGGGCATTAAGTTCCTTTTGGGGGGTAATGAAAATATTCCAAAATAATTTTGGTGATGGTTGCACAATTTTGTGAATATATTAGAAACAAGTTGTACACATTAATTGGCACATTGTTTAACAGCTAACCCTAACAGCTAGTAAAGCTGTTAAACAATTGGACAGAAACCGGATATTGCAGATGATTCAGAGCATGGCTATGATTTAGGGAAGACAGACACTAATGGATCAGCAGACCCTTAAGAGAAGGCTTAAACTCTAAAAGTATTGCCAAATGAATGGACATTTATTTAAAGTTCAACATATAAAATGCTTATTTGTCATGTTTTTATGATTCACTGCTTTCACTCACTTGTGTGATTGACCAGCTAGTTACCAGTCTCCACTGTGGTAGATAAGAGACTTAATGCCTTGTATTTTTTTTTCTGCCTTTGGGAGCTGAGAACTTCCTGGAGATTACAGTTGGAAATTATTAATCATTAAGTCATCAATAAAATTAATATTTGTTAAATGCCTTGTTAGGTGTTAGGCACATCAGCCAGGCAGCTAGTAGTTGATATCAGGAGAGTAATTTTATTCATCCAGGAAGAAGGGGTGGAAATGAGAAGCTTAGAAAATGTATCCAGAGATTCACTGATGTTAGCCTGAAAAAGAACAGCCCAATATAATGACAGGGGACGTGATCAGCTAGGCAGGAGAAACATGAAAGGAGAGCACAAGAAATAAAACAGGTGTGGTCAGCAAATGCTGCACAGACTTCAAAGAAAGTACAGGGAAAGAGTGAACGGTTTGTGTATTAGTCAGTTTCCCGTTGTTGGACAAAACACTTGATACCCACCACTTAAAGGAAGTGAGGTTTATTTGGCTCAGTTTCAGAGGATTCAGTCCATGATCAGCTGGCTCCAAGGTAGAAACATCATGGCGGCAGGCTGTGGCATAGCGGTGCTGTTCATTTCATGGCAGCCTGGAAGCAAAGCAGGGGAAGAGGACTAGGAAGAGCTCAGAGACAAGATGGTACCTGAAGTCAGGACCTCTGTGACCCACCCAGACCCACCCAGAAGTGTGCTTTGCTCATCTCCTAGCTAGTCCCAAGCCTATCAAGTTGATAGTCAAGCATCATGAATGCAGTATAGAAACATGGCCCAGCCATGTTGCTGGTGAACCTGTCATAATCATTTCATTGGTTAAGGGGAACAGATGTTCATTAATTTGGAGATAGATGTAGATGAACTCTAAAGAAGTTGAAACTGTAAATTGTATTTAAAATATTTCACTCAGAAGTTTTGTTTTGCCTCATACTCGATGAGATGATAGGTGATTTTATTTTCTAAAAGCCTTTTTGCCATTTTCTGAATATTCTGTATCAAACATATTTTGCCTTAGTAGCTGAAGAAAAAAGAGTTGTAGATATCCAAAATATACAGTGATGTATAATAACTTTATGTGCCAACATGTTGGAATTCAAAATGGTGTGTTCTAAACAAGTGTTTAATGAATAAACTGCCAAAGACTTCAATTGCACTACAAATACTCTTTCTTTGGAATTTCCTGTGGTACTACGTGGAACAAGAAATACTGCATTCTAGAAGTGTTTGGTAATCATAAGAGTCTGTGCTAAATTGTCTCTTGGCCTGTACATGAAATTATTAAAGGCCACTATCACCCTTGACTTTTACTTCTTTTTATTACCTTATAGAGTAAGTGACAGTAAATTGGGCCCTTCCTTAACTAACAGGATCAAAATTTTCAGTTTCAGCTCCATGTAAGATGTGGTAGGTGAGACATGTTTACTGAGTATATTTTGTGCAAGGCACTGTAATGAATTAAAGATCTCTTTCTCTCATATTTGTTTGAACCGTGAAGGAGCCCTAGCTAATTTTGACTTGCAGGGCTAGTTGAGAAAAGACGATGTAGAAGAGTAATAGCAGTCTTTAGCTGAAGAATACCCACGAGTGATTATAATACACTAAAAATCCAGGAAACATCTTCCAGTTTTCTCCATTGTCTCTCCCTAGCTCGGCAGCTATTCTGAAAATGTGTCTTCGCCCAGGGAACCATATCCCCTGTCCCATTACATACTTTTAACAAATACACAATATTCCACGAGAGCCTCAGAAATCCTGCCTTTATCTCCCTGGCAAAGACTGACCTCTGGTGGCTGAGACCATAGGCCCCAGATTCATGAGCTACAGAGCTTCACTTCTGCTTGTGTTCTTGTCTTGTTACTTTTCATAATGCATTATCTACTCATTCTGAATAAATCAGTATTTTTGCTGCCATGCTTATTTATGCCACAGCTTACTTCACCTGTTCCCTGTGTTCATGACTGGGCCTTAATTCCAGATCCAAAATATCTTTTAACAAGAGTATTTTTTTTTGTTTTTTTTAAATAAAAGATAAAAATTATATAGAACTTCAAAACAAAGTAGGAAGTTAACAGTAGTTAATATATTGCATATTGTTATCCTAGTAATTGTTCAGGTTACAAGACGTAGGCATTTAAAAAATGATCAAACAGTCAAACAATGAGAGCACAAAACTGTTCTTAATGAACTTACAAAGATTAGTAGTATAGTTATCTATCTTGTATATATATATACATACACACATATATATGTATGCCTATATGTGTAATTGTTTAAAAAATACTCATTCCTGAGGGAAGAAACAAGAGTATTTCTTAACAATTAAATTTTCTAATTTAAGGGGCCGATGATATAAATCAGGGGCACAAGTGCCTACCTGGCAAGTGTGAGGTCATAAGTTTGATCCCCAGTATCAAAAAAATAATAATGATAGTAATAAAATAAAACTTATCTTTTAATTTAAAGTTTAGTTAGAAAAACAGTTTTATCTACTGGTTAAAGAAACTCAGACTACATTGGCTGATTATATACTTTACTATTATTAATATTTGAATCACCTATCTAATCAGTAAGTTGCTTCCTCTAGACACTTGTCCCTGATATTTATCAGGATATGGCTGCCAGATGGTCAATTTTGTTTTTCTGTCTGCCTTTTACTACTGGTAAAAAACACAAAAATAAATTTTATAATACAAATAAGACAAGGGGATAAAGTTTCCTTCTCTTGGGTTGCACATTGCACTAGAAAACATATGAATTATCTAAAGTTGATTTTTATTTGTCTTCTAAAATGTAACTGATACGTGATACAGTAATATTTTACCCTTATACTAAATGACAAAGTTTTAGAGTTTTAAACCATAATCAAAAGAATGTTTTATTCAAGAGAAAGAAAACCTGTTTTGTTTAAGAGCTGTGGCTTTCAAGGTTTTTCTGTGACGGTGTAAATCTAGTTGCTTTTCATAATTTACAGTTCCAAGCAGAGGAACTGAAAGATCGCAGAGCAAATCCAGTCCACTTGCTTATATTTGTTTTTAAGAAGTGTTTCATAGGCTTCAGTAGGATGACTCTTTACTTGTCCAGTTAAGGTGGACTGTGTTCTTTTGTCATCAGTTTGCGTGTATTGCAGACAGAATTGTTTTCACAGTTTTTCAGACTCTGTGATGCTCTTAGTGTGATGGGCAAAATAGAGCGATTTAAAGTGAAACAGAAACTCCCAAGTTCCCCTAAGTGTAGTAAAAAAGTAGTAAATGGAGGAGAAAAGTATACTACTAGAGTGAATAGTATTTCTTTTTCATATAAATAGATATCTCTGAATTTAGATTTTTTCTAAAATTTGATATTAATAGATACATAATTCCAGAATTATGCCTGATCAAAATTAAGACTTCATTCATATAGTACAAACAAGTGGATGTTTTTCAAGGTTAGTTGTATATCACAAAATATATCCAAATTATGACACAAAGAATAGACTATACTTGATCATGTCTTTGGACTACTAATTATTGCTATTCTGATAACCCAAGACATCTTAATTCTGTAAGTATGTAGTCACTATTTTAATATATTCCTATAGAAATAGACTATTTTTATGCCCTATAGTAATAATAGATATACTATAGTTGGTTACAGAAAGAATGTACTAATTACTCAATATTTACAGACCTTATAGATGGTCTGTAAAGTCTAAATCATCTCTGTAATCACTTCTGCATATACAAAGCACACATCCAAGTATGACATTTATGGACATTTCAAAAGTAAAAAAATAGCCACAGTATTTCAATCATTACTGTTTTATACCTTTAAAATTATTTACTACTAAAAAGTACTTTAGGAATATCATCTGTGTTAGTTACTTTTCTCATTGTCAAGACAAGATACTCAGCACCCAAAGTTAAAGAAGGAAAGGTTTATTTGATTCTCAGTTTTAGTCCATAATCAGCTGCCTCCAAGGCAGAGAGGCACACAACAGAGGGGCATTGCAGAGGCAGCAAAAGCATCCAAACAGCAAGCAACAAGTGATGAACAACAAGTGGCAACAGCAGCTGTTTTCTGTCTGTTTATATTTTCAGGGTGGATAGCAATGATATGCAGAACTATGCCAAACCAGTCAGTGGACTAATTTAGTAATCACACATCCTTAATCACAGCATCACACACTCTAGATCCAGACACCTTTGAAAGAGCCTCACCCATGACTGCATGAGGCTTTGAGAGGACATTCAGAAACAAGCCATAACATCACCTGCACTCATTAATATAAAAGGGAATAAAACCCATCCCAGAGCCGCCCTTCTGATTGGTTGTGCAGACAGGATAGCAGCTGCTCTATCTAAGACCAGGACCATTAGGGTGACCTTCTTCAAAATTGTCACCCAGTCAGAGGCCTGCAAACTTTTTAGGTTTCCTAGGCTGTGTGGTTTCTGCTCTATTTAATTTTCACGCTGTAGCATGCTAGCAATCATAGATTGTAAATAAATGAGCTTGGCTGTTCCTTATTTACTGAAACAGGCCATGAGCCATAACTTGTAGACCTTTTCAAAAAGATCATAGAAATACCCAGTTGATACAGGAGAAGATATAGTGCTTCTTAAGTGTTTTGATTTCTGACCAGCTTGACTGCTGATGGTTTCAGTGTAAATGAAAATGTTTTACAGATGTAATTTCTGAGTTAAAGTGCAGTAAATTCTTTCTAGTAGCTTGGTGTCAGTTTACTCATAGATATTTCCCACCCCCCATTTTTGAGGTACATGGGAGTTTATGTAACTCTACAGTATTAATACATTATTTTAAAATACTGTGCTCTTTTCTGTATTATTTTGAGTTACCAGCTTTATAATTTCTAGGCAGTGATTGAGGGTTAGATTGGAGGAGTTATGTTTTGCTAGATTTCTGTACTTCATCACCCCAAAACTCTAGGTATCTTTTTGATTATTGTTTTTATGTCCTTTACCTGTGTCATTTACTTAGATTTTTCAAAATATATTTTGGCTCTTTCACCACTTTCCTCATCCTGAAGGGGTGAAGCCAGGTTAAAGGTCTTGAACTGGATCTTCCACCTTTTAAACTCTGTCACATGTGCACTAGATGTACAAATAGGGCTCGAGCCAAGCTGAACAAAGGGTAAAATTTGGGGGCAGGGTGTCAGGCAAACTGCAAAGAGGCATACATAGCTACAAAATTATGAGGACCTGCAATAATAAATGTTTGAAGTATTGCTATTGACAGTAAGAATGGTCAACAGTTGGTGGTCTAACAGATTTTAAAATACAGGACTAGAGGCTGCCTGCCTGCTTCTGATGGTACTTGTTAAATGGGAGCTGGGGAGCCAGAGTGGGACTGGAACAGCTGATGAAAAGAGAAATGTGTGATTTCAGTAGCAGCCACAAATATAAAACTGCAAACATTTCTATCGTTACTGAAACATCCCCCAGATAACCTGGGGTGTTTCAGTGGCTGGCCTCAAACTCATGGCAATCCCCTTGCCTCAGCCTCTCCAGTCCTGGGGTTACAGGCATATACTACCACACCCAGTGAGCCCACTTCATTCTTTTTTTTGTGATTTCCTTACTTTTACATGTAAAACTTCCAAATGTCTTTTAAAAAGTCTTTTCCTAAAGGAAACAGAAGAATTTTGATTTATGTAAGTCAAAATTTAAAATTATCTGGGCCAGTATCATTGGAAGGTTCATACCAAACATTTCTAGTATTGTTTGTCAAGAAAGGTATCTCCCAACTCGTTCTAGGACTCTTGGGAATCTTTTATGCTTAGTCAAATATGAGTCCCTTAGGGACACATGAATTTTTCAAGAAAGGAGAATAATAAAAAGAATTTAGAAATTGCTGTATTTGTATGGAGTGAAGAGTTCTAAGGAAAGTGTTTCTGCAAACAATTCTGCTCAAAGATCCAATAAAGATTCAGCAATATGGTCATGTATTTTACACACTCAAACATACATACATTTATATCCCTTAGAGCCCTTTCTTTTCCTCTCTTTTTTACAATAGCAATTATACATTTTGGTTTTATTACTCATATAGTTCTTACCACTTTTTACACTAGAGACACAATGTCTTGGAAGTTTTTTGTTGTATGTATACCTACTATTTATAGCCTAAAAAAAATGTAATCCATAAAATCTCCAAATCCATTAAAAGTATAATGAACTGGATAGGTTTCATTAAATGCGTAACACCCAAGTTCTTTACCTCTCAGTGCAGGATTCCACATGGGGATATCAGCTGAGAAATTCTGTTGATGTTTGAAATGCTTGGAGTGACAACATAATTAACAGCATATGAACACACTTTGGCTCTGCTCCAAAACCAGTGATTTGATTACATGTTTGACGTTAATCCTGTGAGTCTACAAAAGCCGTTAGCATAAACATCTGGAATCTTTTAATACCTAAGCTAAGATATTACATAATGAGTTAAAAGAAAGAACTTACCCAAACACAGATGTACTGCTGAGAGTAATTTTTGTGTGATCTCGCTATAAAGCAAACCTCTCTCTCTTTAAGTACCAACTAAATATGAGATATTTAGCCGTATTTCAGTTGTGACTTTTCCTCAATGGCAAAAATGAAGAATGATTTAGGTGTTTTAGAGTTCAGTTGAACCATGAATACTACATAATGAGACTAAATGGGATTAGCTGGAGACCAATTTCTTACCCATATTATGAGACCCAGTTCTCAGGCTGTTACAGAAAGATGGTATAACTTCTTTTATTATTTTGTTTTGTTTTGTTTTACTCCTTTTATTGTTTCATGCTGTTCTGTTCTGTTCTGTTCTGTTTTGGGTTTTTTTGTGCTGATTGAACCCAAGGCTTCATGTGGACTAAACATGTGTTCTCCCACTGAGTTCAGTCCCAGCCCCAGTGGAAATCCTTTGATCAAAGAATTTGTTACTGGGCTGGGGATATAGCTCAGTGGCTCAGTACCTGTCTGGCAAGCACGTGGTCCTGAATTCAATTCCCAGTACCAAAAAAAGAATTTGCTACCTGGTGATTCTTCAGGTCTTAACAGAAACCTTGCAAATTGTTGATAGTGTTTTTTGTTTTCACAATTTAAAATGACAGAAGCAATGAGATCGTCCATATCACTTTATATTTTTATATATTATTTATCAAACCCTGATAAGTTATTGTTCTCATTCTTTTATCCTAAAGGTAGATGGCTACTTCCACAAGGTAGATGGTTACTTTAGAAAAAATGACATTAATGTAATTTGACCAGATTGATATTTTAGAAGGGAAAAATAAAACTAATCCTAATTAATGAGTATGAATGTGGCTTGTCTTCATAAAAAGTAATAAATATTATTAAGTAATAAGTATTAATTGTTTTTAAAAGTGTATTTCTTTGTAGAGGATTGTTTCTTTGCATTTAATGTACAAATCTGCCTGGTACCAACCAGGCAGAGTCGGAGCAAAGACTCTAGAATGAGAGCACAGTTCTACTCCACCTGTAGGAGCTATGTTGCTAACTGACCTTTCACAGCCTCCAGGTCCTCATTTGTACCATGGGGATCATAATGTGACCTTGGTGGCTGGAAAGGTCAGTCCACACAGTACAGGGTCAGTGCCTTGGTGCAGCCTGGAAAAAGAGATCATTAACTACCCTGTCTCTAGAGATTAATAATTTCTAGTAGAAATACTGGACACGTGGGAAAATGTCATTAATGTTTGTAGGCAAATTTATAAGGAAACACCAGGAGTAACTGCCATAAATCTCAAAAAAAGAAGGTTTTTTAGTACTAACTAATGCCAATAAGAATTAAGACCAAAATGTCATCATGGCCAACAAAAGTACATAGAAGGTAAAAGCAGTCAGTAACAGATCAATTAGAATGAATCTACAGCTCGATGGTGAATCTGCTATTTGATGGTTTTGAATAAGATGAACTTATAAAAACTTTTCATCTAATCACAAATTTTAAAAGCCACATTACATAGAAAAGATGGAATAGTAGTTTTCTTGAGTTTGGATCTTCTGCTATACTAAATTCCCTCCCCTCTGCCTTCACTTTAGTAAAGATGTAAGCAGGAGGTTCTTTTTCTTTCTTTCTTTCTTTTATTTTAAAAAGCAAAACAAAAAAGGATAGAAATGATACAGAATTTCAAAAAATAGGAAATTAACACTAGTTAATAGATTGTATATTGTTATCTTGGAAGTAGTTGTTCAAACTATTTCTAAAAGGACAATATGTAATTTATCAACTAGTGAGTTCTTATTGTTTATCTTTTTTTTTAATTCTGTATTATCTCTGTCTACCCTTTATATGCTTTTGTTTCTCTTTAAATAAAAAAAAATTTTTTTTTAAATAAAAGGAGGAACAGAAAGTGCTCTAAAGGATATAACTGCATTTATGTTTAAGTGTGTAGGATTGATAACCATGTTACTAAGTTGTATTGGATCATTGAACTTCTTTGCAGCCTCACTGTTTGAATGTCCACTCTAAATGCTTTAATTTTATACTTGAACAACTATGTCTAAGAAGACAATATGTAATTTATCAACTAGTGATTTCTTACTGTTTATTTTTTTTTCTGAAATTCTGTATTGTTTCTACCCCTTTTTCTGTTTTGCATTTTTCCTCTTTAAATAAAATTTAAAAAAAAAAGTAGTTGTTCAGGTTATAGGATCTAGGTATAAAAAAATGATCAATCACACAATGACAGCACAAACTGTTCTTTTTGATGAACTAACAGAGATTAGTAGTATAGTTATATCTTGCATACCTATACCTATATACTACAAAGCTACAGTGATAAAATCAACTTTGTACTGCCAAAAAACCAGACCTGAGGGTCAATGAAACAGCCTAGAAGATGCAGACACAACCACAAAGATGCTCAACTACCTTATTTTTGACAAAGGGGCTGAACATGTTCACTAGAAGAAAGATAGCCTCTTTAATAAGTTAAAGACATAGTGGCAGGCAAATAGTTCCATGAACAAAACGCAAACCACATGGGAAGTACTTCAAAGAATCAAGAAATGAGATCTCATCTTACTAAAAAGTTTTCATACTTCAAAAGAAATCACCAACAGAGTGAAGAGAAAATCCACAGAAAGAGAAAGAATTTTAGCCAGCAGTCCCTCATGCACAGGACTTATATCTAGAACATATGAAGAATTGAAAAACATCAGCCCCACCCCACCCCAGATTCAAAGACCCAGTCCAAAAATGGGCATCTGAGATGAACACACACTTTTCAGATGAAGAAATACAGATGGCAAATAAACGCATGAAGAGATGTTCAGCATCACTGGTCATTCGAGAAATGCAAATTAAAACAACATTGAGAGTCTGTCTCACTCCAGAAAGAATGGCTGCCATCAAGAAATCAACTGATAACAGATGCTGGCAGGGCTGTGGGGAAAAAGGTACACTTCTCCACTGTTGGTGGAAGTGTAGACTGGTACAATCACTGTGGAAATCAGTGTAGAGATTCCTCAGAAAACCAGGATTGGAAGTCTCATTCAATCCAGCAGGAGGTTCTTAAGTTTTAAAATATGGGGGTGTTGGAGGATAAGAAAAGATAATGCATTCATTCAAAGATTATTTGCTGGATCATTCCTGCTTAGAAAATGAATTTTAATTTTTGGAAGCCATTAGATTTTAAAAACCCTAGATAGTCTGTGAAGCTATTGTATCCCAACCCTGTGTGCTAAGGAATTTGGCATATCTTCCCCCACTTCTACCTTTTGCCTCCCCAAAGCCAACCGCCACTATAATTATTTTCATTTGTCATTATGTTCATGAAAGCTAGATGTTTTCTTTGTGTGGCTTTAGGGTTAGAAAACAAAGAATCTCTGGCTTAGATGATTCTGGATCCATTCAAGTGCTGCAAATTTATATCCTTTCAAATACACGTAATTACAGTAATAATAAAGAATTATTGCGATAAAGTCAGTGAGGGAATATCTTTTTAAAAAATGAGTAAGCCTTTAGCTTGGTGATAGAGCATCTGTGTTTTAGTGACTTAAAAACTAATTCCTATCATACATAGACTAGCATTGTTTTCCTTAGTCTATTAAACTACCTTCCTTTAAAAAGCAGAAGGGAGAAAGCAGAAGGAAACAAGGTGAGAAACTGTATCAGCCTCTCAAACTAATTTAATGTGAGAAAGATGAGTTGAATGTGCAGAAATGTAGTACTGATTTGTATGTCTTCATTTGACTTAGGTTATGTTTAATGTCTTTATTAAAAGGCTTCTGATGTTTCCATGGTGTTTCTTTCTGTTCGGTCCTGTACCTACATTCTGACAGGAATTAGAAATAACTGACATAATGAATATTTAGCTCAGCAGTGGTAGAATCATCCGAAATACTCCTGGTGAATCCTGTCTCTGTAACTATAGGGCAGATCAGGAGGGAAATTTATGAATCTATGATTCAATTTGCAGATTTGCATTAAACTTTTTGGCAGAAGACTTTCTTTCTTTGTTTCTTTTTTAGGTTTATGAGACAGGCTTGCTCTGTAATTCAGGCCCGTCTTGAACTCACAGCCATCAATCCTATTGCCTCAGAGTCCCACGTGCTAGGATTACAAGCTTGCACCACCACACCTGACAAGGCCTTGTCTCTTGAACTGAGAAATTCTTACCAAGAAATAAATAGAAAATTATTTAATAAACTTTTATATTCAACTATTATTGGAAATGTGATAGTTATTTCAACATTTTTAATTTTTAGACATTTTCATATATAATAAGCTCTTTGGATCAGCTTTTTAAATCTAAGGAATCTTTATTTTTATTTGAAAATAACAAAGATAACTATGAAACTAGTTTTTAACATAGACCAGAGGATGCTTTTAACACATTCCTGCTGGCTTGAACCACCAGTAGTACATGCTTGACTGTTCCACTCAGTAGCTTGTCCTGCTGGTGGGATAAAGAAATCTAATCACTTTTATCAGTTGTTTTACCAATAAGTTTATATTTTAAAAAAAACACCCAGTAGAACAGTCATGCATGTACCAGTAGGGATTCAAGCCACCCAGCAGCAAGACACATGAATTACAGCCCTGTTGTAAATGTGTTGAAGTATTTGTTATAATGTACGATTAAGTAGTAGCTAAGTTGATAGGCAGTTGATTTTTTTCTTTTTATATCTCAATTTCTGTACAGTAACTTTCTTTTTTTAAATGTTATTTTAAAGAGAAAAAATTTTTTGAAACAATAGGACAGTAACAATGGTTAATACATTGTATATTATCTTTAAATTAGTAATTCAGAGTACAAGATAAAGTCATTTAATTGTCCAAAGAATATTGCACAAAACTTACTTTTCAAGGAACTAAGAGAAATTAGTATTACAGCTATCTTAACTATCGTTTGTGTGCATGTTATATATATATAAAATGTTTTTTGCTTTTCCCTTCCTTTTTTTGTCCTTTTCCCATCCCAGTTGCTCTTTCATTTTGAATAATTTCTTCCCATTTTACAGTATCTGTTGTATTTTTTGGCTCTTATTTACTCTTTCAGCTTCTCACACTGGGGAGGCAATGTGCTGTTTACACATTGGTGTCTACTTTGTTTCACTTGAGTATGGTCTTGAGTTTACCTACAAAGTCTCAAGTTTATCCTTCTTTGTAGTTGAGTAGTATTCCATTGTATAAAAATACTACATCTTTTTTATCCGTGCCTCAGTTGATGGGCATTTAGGTTGTTTCCAAAGTTTAGCTATTACAAATTGTGCTGCTCTAAACATGGGTGCACATATATCACTGTTTTGCAATATTTTTAATTCTTCAGGTAAGATACACAGAAAGGAAATAGCTGAGTCAAATGTAACCTCTAACCCTAGTGGTTTTTTTTGTTTTGTTTTGTTTTGTTTTTGAGGAATCTCCACACTGATTTCCACAGTGGTTGCACAGCCTACACTCCCACCAACAGTGGAGAATTGTTCCTTTTCCCCCCCCCGCAGCCCTGCCAGCGTCTGTTATCAGTTGATTTCTTGATGGCAGCCATTCTTTCTGGTGTGAGATAAAAGCTCAGTATTGTTTTTTTAATTTGTATCTCTCAAATGAACAATGATGTTGAACATTTTATTTATTTATTTATTATTTGCTGTTTGTGTTTCTTCATCTAAGAAGTGTGTATTCATCTTAAATGCCCATTTTTTTATTGGGTCTTTAAATTTGGGCGGTCTGATTTTTTTTTTTTTCAAGTTCTTTATTCTCAGTAGTAATCCTTTGTTCTGAGTACAGCTGGAAAACATTTTTTCCCACATAGTGGGTTGTGTCCTCACTCTGTTCATGGTTTTTCTTGCCTGCAAAAGCTTTTAAGTAAGATGACATTCCAGTTGGTGATTCTTTGTGATAGTTCCTGTGTGATTGAGGTTTTGTTCATAAAGTCTTTGCCTGGACCAATGTCTTCAAGAGTTTTATCTATTCTGTCTTCCAACAGATTTAATGTTTCTGTTTTAATATTTAAATTTTTGATCCATTCCAAGTTTATTTTAGTGTGTGGTAAAAGATACAGGTCCAGTTTTAATCTTTGGCATGTGCAAAGCCGGTCTTCCAGCATCATTTATTAAAGAGGCTGTCTTCCAGTGAATGTTTTTGGCACCTGTGTCTGGAGTTATTTCTTCATCTTTTACTCTCTATTGATCTTCAGGTCTGTTTTTCGTCAGTGCCATGCTGTCTTTATCACAGTTAACTTTATGGTATAATTAAATCAAGGATTGTGATGCCTCCTGCCTTGTCTTTGTTGCCCAGAATTGCCTTTGTTATTCTAGATCTCTTCTGGTTCCAAATGAATTTTAAGATTGTTTTCTCTGATTCTGTGAGATATGCTGTTGGAATTTTGATTGGAATTGTGTTAAATCTTTTAATAGTTTTGAAAATATGATCATCTTTGCTACATTGGTTCTTCCTACCCAAGAGCAAGGGATGTCTTTCCATTTTCTGATATCCTCTTCAATCTCCTTTGAATTAATTCACCCTGGGACTTGCTGGGGCATTATCTTCTTTTAGTCTCTGACTTGGAAAACAAGCCTTTTGCAGTGACTTTACTGGTAACACAGCCACGTCTCTGAAGCTCTGTCCTTTGCATCTCATTCCATAATTTCTTTAGCACATAACCCACTGCTCTGCCCTGGCTCTTGGTATATCGTAACCAAGTCATATTCAAATTCAGTCTTTATGACTTTATACTCACAGTGCAGGCTTTCTCATACAGTAAAAGAGGATGATTGAAAAATATGTATTTGGGAGCCGAGTATGGTGAAAGATGCCTGTAATTGCAGCACTCTGGGAAGGTGAGACAGGAGGGTCACAAGTTCCAACTTAGCCTGGATTCTGTGACTTAGCAAGATACTGTGTTAAAGTTAAGGGGACAAGTGAGGGGGAAGGGTTGGGGAAATAGCTCTGTGCAAAGGCCCTGGATTCAATCCCCAATATAAGGGAGAAAAAAAACCAACTA
This sequence comes from Hydrochoerus hydrochaeris, assembly GCA_004027455.1. NCBI lineage: Eukaryota > Metazoa > Chordata > Mammalia > Rodentia > Hydrochaeridae > Hydrochoerus > Hydrochoerus hydrochaeris. The sequence goes on from PVLA01001183.1 coordinate 162,689, forward strand.
ATTAAAACTATTAGAAAAATTATAAAGCAAGAAATTATAAAGATCAGAGCAGAAATCATGCATTGGAGACTAAAAAACAATACAAAGAATCAGTGAATCAAAGAGTTTGTTCTTTGAAAGATTGAAAAAAAATCGCCAAACCCTTAGCCAACTTTATCAAAAAAAGGGAAAGCAAGACTGAAATCTACATAATTAGGAATGAAAAAGGTGAACTCACAACGAACGCTGCTGAAATTCAGAAGGTCTTCCATACCTACTTTGAGAACTTATATTCTGATGAAGAGGAGAATGCAGAAGAAATGGACAGATTCCTAGATACATATGAATTACCCAAGCTGAATCAAGAAGATGTAAAAATCATAAACAGACCATTTTCAATCTATGAAATAGAAGATGTAATTAAAAATCTGTCAGGAAACAAAAGCCCAGGCCCTGACAAATTCATCTCTGAATTCTACAAAAAATTTAGAGAAGTCCTAATAGCAATAGTTTTCAAGCTCTTCAATGAAATTGAAAGGAATGCATCAGTCCCAAATTCATTCCTGGAAGCAAGAATTACCCTGATACCAAAACTGGAAATGAATCCAACTAGGAAAGAGAACTATAGGCCAATCTCCCTAATGAACACAGATGCAAAAATCCTCAGTAAGATACTGGTAGCCAGAATGCAGCAAGTCACCGAGAATATTAAACACCGTGACCAAGTGGGATTCATTTCGGGAATGCAAGGATGGTTCAACAAACGTGAATCAAATAAATGGAATACACCATATTAACAGAAGTAAGGACAAAAAACATAAGATCATTTCAATAGATGCAGAAAAAGCTTTTGACAGAGTCCTGCACCCATTCATGATAAAAACTCTACAGAAAATTAGAATAGATGATCTTTATCTCAATCTGATAAAAGCCACCTATGACAGACCAACAGCCAACATCATAGTAAATGGACAAAAACTGAAAGCTTTCTCTCTAAAACCAGAAACAAGACAAGGATGTCCACTGTCTCCATTTTACACAACATAGTCCTGGAAACTTTAGCCACAGCATTTAGATGAGAGAAAGAAAAGGAATAACAATAGAAAAGAAAATTTAAATTATCATTTATTTGTGGATGACATACTTTTCATGGAAGACCCCAAAACTCTTCTAAAAAGCTACTAGATTTAATGAACAAATTCAGTTGCAAATGTGTAGCTAGATTCAATCAGCAGTCACTGAGAGAAAAAATAGGAAAGCAACATAACATATATTAAATGAGGGCTGGGGATTTAGCTTAGTGGCATAAGTGCCTGCCTGGCAAGTGTGAGGTCATAAGTTCGATCCCTGGTACCAAAAAACAAAACAAACATATATTAAACGAAGTGCAGCTCCCACTTATCTAAGAACTTGTGATTTGGCACAAAGATTACATGTGATGTTTGTGCTTTGGGTATCTAACACCCCTATAATAAAATAGTTTGTTCTCATAATAGTGCCCTCCACTGTTTTATACCATTAGTCTTAGAATGAAGCTTCTGGTTCAAGAATCAAGTCTCTATAAAGAGGACACCCTTAGTTCTTTTTGGAAATAGAACTGTCTACAAGTTTTTAAAAATTCACCAAAAACTACAAAATTAAATAAGCTAAAAATAGCCTTGACAGTTTCCTGAAAGTATTTCGTATTCTCAGTTACAAACCTCCCAGGTCCTACAGAGATATGTGTAAGTTTTATCCATTGCATGTAGACCCCCAGCTTCTCAGGCCTGCTGGCAAATCCAAACACTTTCATTGCTGTTCCTCAGAGCACATTGAAAGCAAACGAGTAGCCAAACGCTTTGTGTAACCTACTCTTTAACACCTAAGGTTAATTTGGGGAAAAAATTCTAATGAGCAGAGTTCTAACTTCAGTGGCCGACTCCTGTTGAAGGTGGACGTTAGAAAACTAAGATCCACACCTGACTTCTCTGTCTAGTTGCTGTACGCACTTCAACTCCCAAGTACATTAGATAACTTCAGCTGTTTGATATTTTGGGGTCCTGGGGATAAATGAAAGAGTGGATGGGTGTTACAGAATGATAGTGATAGCTACTTTGACTCAATTTATAAATTACCTAAACACTAGTTAATACTTGGCATTTTTCAAGAGAAATCGAAGGTGTTATCTTGGAGGTGTAATTATATTCACACAGCAACATATTGACCATTGTATAATTACGGTACTAGCAGCTGATGATTTCCATGTCATGTTCTATGTACAATATTGACTTTCCATGAACCCTATCTATTCTAGTAGTATACATTCTCAGTCTTGGTGCCTTCCTACTTTAAAAGAGTCACCATTTGATTTGGAAGTTGAAAGGATTGCTTTTGCTTTTACTTACTTCTTTAGTGGATTTAAGTAAAACTTAAAACTAATGGCTTGATTTAGAGAAATTAAGTTATTTGTCTAGATTTAATAAGAAAAACAACATTATTTGTGTTTTTCCTAAACATATGTTATATTTGACTCTGATAACATAAGCTTGTAGATCATATTATGTATTTAAAATTAAACCAGAATTTTATTTTTAATGCTTTATTAACATATTAATCATACACACATGAATGGGGCTCACTGTGATCATTTTATACATTCAAATGGCATGCATTGATCTCATTCTTTCAGCACATTTATTTGAGGATTTGATTCACTTAAACTGTCATTTTTAATTTTTGTAATAATTCTCATGACTTTGATTTTTCATTATTAAATAATAATTTTAAATTAATCAGTATTTTTTATTTTTAAAAAAGAACATATGAAATTGTTTATCTCCTAAATGTAGAATTTCAGATTTACTAGCTAAGCACAAATAACGTTTTCCTTGGGTTGAACCTAAAAAATGAACCACTTCATCCAGTGCCATTCTGGCACTATCAGGCACATTCTGAGCAGTGGGGAAACTGACACAAGGTCGTGTAGTGGGAGGACATTGGGAATAAGGGTAGCAAAGGAGAGTGATGCAACGGCATCGTTCTTGAGGAAGAGAAAGCATGTTAGTCTGAAGTTTGGAAGGGTAGACGTAGGGCTAGGAAGTGGTTTTTGTTATGAGTTCATTCCACAGCATTTGGGAACCTGTTCAGTATAAGCCACACTTCTCTGTGCTTTAGTTGACCAGCTTAGAGCAGGTGGGTGCCTCTCACCTGAAAACTCCTGCTCCTGCTGCAGTGCCCAAGTCTTCTGCAGCACCCTTTGCCCACCCACCTCCTCAGCACGGTGACTTCAGTCAGGAACCCTTATTCTCATTTCCTTAGTAAGGTAAATACTGCCACTTCCAGGACTGTGAATTTTTTGTTCCTTGGGTTTATTTCGTTAGACCATGATGTACAGTTTTACACTATGCAATTTCTTTCGTAGTATTAAATGTAATAACTTACTGAATCTGTCTTTTCCTCTGACTATACTGTGGGCATTTTTTGACTCTATTTGACGTAACTTTTTTTTTTAATAATGTAGTTAGTTATATGTTGTAAAAGGCTAGTTTACTTTTTGTCCAGTTAAAAGAGAAAATGGCAATTTAAAATTCTGTCAACGGAGTAAGCAGGTAACATATTTGAGGGATGAGCTGGACAGAGCGCCTGTGTGGTGTTTGCTGAGTGTTCCTCAGCCAGTAAATGGGGGAGAATGGTCACCTTAGGCCTATCCGCAGGTCTGTTTGTCTTCACAATCTTAGGCAACTTATTCAGATAGTAATTTATAAACCAGAACCTGAAAATGGTTTGGAGGGTGTGTGATATTTACTTTATCATTCCTTTATTATGATTTCACTAGATTCCTTACATTCTTTTTATTTAAACCCTGAGTTTGTAGGGCAGAGCATGTGTTTCCTCTTGACTAGTTACAGTTGATGTATTTTGATTATTTTTAGGAAAGAAAAAGCATTGCTTAAGTGATAAGGTATTAGGAAACAGCTATGTTAGGAGAATTGTCTACTGTGTAATTATTTTTCCCATTTCTAGATACAGTAGACATCATTATGTTTCCATCCTCTTTTTCATAGATATGGTTTAGTTGAGCACTTTCTTTTCACTGAGTATTTTTAAAATAATATCAATAAAGTTGTTTCAGTTAATTGTTTCATTCTTGGCCATGTGGAACCTGCAGATCATACATTAGAATGATAACATTCATTCCTTAGGTATTACTTTTAGAACATATTTAAGAATTTTACAATGTGGCAAATGATAGTCACAGTAGCATCAATTAGTGGTAAGATTTAATGTTTATTCCAGGAGTTTAATACTGCAGGACTTTACTGATCCAAAAATATTTAAATGCTTGTTTTATCACCTGAGGTCACACCAATGCTTTCTCATTGGGACTGTGCTTTTCCTCTCATTAAGTGCATACCTGTCAGTGTCCTGTGTAGTTAGTACCATGTGATTCTGCAGGCACATGGGGTGCACCACTCTGTCAGCCAATGCACTGCAGGAATCTAAAAGTAGTATAAGAATCAGAATGTACAAGAAATAGCTGGCAAAGAATCAGAAATATTTTCAAAGGAGCAGCATATACTACTCAGAGATGGAAAAAAAAATAGATATTCAAAGAACTGAAGTGTCTTTGCACAAAAGTAGAGAGAGATAAGATGATCGAGGGGTAGTATGTCAGTGATCTGAGGTATTTGGATATTTTGTGAAAGAAGTAGACAACCACTTGATATCTGAGCAGGAGTGTGGAATCTGATTTGTATTTTAAAAGATTTGACTGTTAGCTGTAACATGCAAAGAAGAGAGGCAGAATGGGAGGGCAGAGAGGCCAGTTGCAACACCTTCACAAATGCAGCATTTTCACTTAGGTGCCAGTGCTCAAAGCAGCTTAATTTTAACAGCCCAAGTCCGCAATAGAATGGATGAATAAATCATGGTACATTTATACAATAGAAACCTCTGCTGCGCTGAGAAAGAATGACCTACTACTGTGCACAGCATGTGGATAAGATGCAGCAAAGCATGCTGTTAGACCAACAAAACTGGACACCATTCTACAATAGAGTCCAGTTATACAGAGTTCAAAAGCAGGCAAGACTAGTCTGTGATGATAGATTACAGCAGTGGTTGCCTTAGGAGTGGAGATTGGGACTAGGAGTGGATTCTTCTAAATCTTGAAGGTGATTCCATGGGCATGTTCACTTTGTGAAAATTGATCACACAAGGATTTCTCAATTTCACAGTTGTATGTTGTATGTTAATTAAAATGTATTTAAATCACATTTACTCCCTGCTAGGCATATATACTATTCTGATGCCCTTCCCTGCCTCTTCCTGTCTAAATAGTCACTGTCTTGGACTGCTGCTTATACTTTCTACTTTGCAACTCACTGAAGCAGACGTTTCATCCCACAGAGTGATACTTTTCCTGTAGGCAACTTGGCCGGAACCTAATCTTTGCTCTCTACTTGAAAATCTAGGACTTGATGAAATATAAAGACATTGTGGGTATACTAATGACATGGAAATGTATAAACTTAAAAGGAGAATCTACTGGTTAACCGCTTTGTGCAAGCAGTATAACTTGGAGTTTTTTGGAGTTTTAAACAGTTGATACAGGAGCCATACCTTACAGTTAAGCAATTCATATTGTTCATGTGCTCTTGTTTAGGTGTGTGCTTTCCTTATTCAGTCTGCTGACTGACAGGACACATCTGTATTCACCTGGCACTGTGGTGTGAGTCAAGGAACTAGACCTAGCTCAATTCTATAAATTAAGCTGTTGTCCATTAGAACACCATTTTAGTCAGCATCACTGGTGATGTTAACAATAAATAGCAGGTTCCTTGACCTCAGATTTCACAGTGTACATCTCAAAGTTAGCATCTATCTTCTCTAGTAATACTGAATGCCGGTGAGTCAATGTAACATTATTTTAGCCCTGAATCCCCAAACTCTCATAATTGCAAAGTAGCACATAATATGTCTTTAGGAGATTTTGGCAACTAAATATGTATGGAATAAAGTATAGCTTTTGGAACAGTATCAGTATTTGCCTTGTTAAACCAAATAATCTCTCTATACACATTTATTGAAATGGAAAATACCTGTCACTTTAGATTATGACCGAAGGACACACTTAATGTTGCATATCTAGAGATTTAAGTATTTAATTGACTTAGATTTTCTCCAGAAAACAAATAAGATAACCAAAAGTTATTTTTGACCTTTAAAGATTAAAGGAAAACTTACTCTTTTTTTCAAACTGTTCAAATGGATGCTTTATAAAGTTGTGTTACAGAACTGAAATAGCTCTAGTTTAACAAAGATTCTTAGGGATCATGAGTAGTTAGTTTTGCCAAGTATAATTTCTGGCTCCCATGCTGTTGAGGCATTTAGTTCTTTATCAACTGAATAAATACAATAATGAAATTTTAAGAACCATTTAAAATGTACTGCTGTATATACTTACTCAAATCTTAAAATGTAACCTGATAGAAGTTGGATAGTCTAGTAGCAGCCTTGGCCCAGCAGTCATGAGCTCAAATTTTCTTCAGTTATGTACATTTGTTTTATTACTGTTTCCTCACAAAATTACTGTACTTTTCTTTGAAATATTTACATAATAATTTAACTTAGAAATACAAACCTTCAAATAAAAATGTTTTGGCATATGAAGTTTGTATGTTTGAAGTTAGCACTGTAGTCATAAGGATAAAACAATGTTTTGTTGAAAATTTTCACATTTCTCTTATTATTATAAAAATCGATTTGTTAGAATTGATGGGTTCCATGTTTATGAATAAGAAGTCTGTAGTCATCTTTGCTACATGCATGAAAAATAAATCTTTTAAGTAAACTGTTAAGTAATCTGTTAAGTAAACTAGAGATTTAATTGCAAAATGATAAATAATTTATTTTACATATTAAGGCTGTGAAGTAATTATTATATCTGAATGGTGACTATAAAATAATGAATATAATTTTTCCATCACTAATGAAGTACCCTATGTGTTCAGATGCAGAGAAGAAAAAGGTGTCTTTTGCAGACAGCTTATAGTGGAAAGAATGCAGACTTTGAGGAGCAGGTAACACTTTAATTCAGAATATAGAGCTGCCCCTGCTCTACTGACATGAGAGACTTGGGAGGAAGTTTTTATCAGGAACCGAAGAGGTCATATATGCTTTACTGTGTCTGATTTGATGACTAAGTGAGCTCCATGCTTCTCAGTTTCGTGTTAATAATTGTACTAAGATCTATCATTCAGCTTAGTAGTGTTGGGATTTATAGTTACGGTGATTGCCTCTACTTGATTACTTTCTCTCCTGAGCCAGAATTAGTGATTGGTAATATCCTTGTAAGTTTTACTGCTAACTTTATTTTATAAATGTAAGTCACTTCTTAGTGGTTATGAGTTTACCCAATTTGGATCTGCCACCCGCTGACTAGATGGCCCTAAGTGATTGTCTGGCTTCTCTGTGCCTCATTTTCCTCATTTTAAAATAATAATTCATGTATCACAGAGTTCCAGGTGAGTTTTGAAAGAATTATATGTAATTGTAACAAAAAATAACGAGTACTATAAGTGTTAGCTGTTGTTTGTTCTCATTCTTGATAGATTCAGTAAAGGCAGAGAAACATTACCATTTGATTGACTGGTTTTGCAGTGAAGGTACAGTACTAAAATATACCTGCTCAAGGAGAAATCCCACAAATATATTTGTGATTAAACTGACCTTTTAAAATATCAGCAAGCTTTTGGTAGTTTTTTTCAGTAGAAGTGTACTCACTGCTGGTTTTCTAGTGATCAGTAAACAAGAGCCATGTCATATTACTTGGACTAGAAGGCATGATTTAATTGGTGCTAGCAAAGACTGGTGTGTGTACAGTAGTCTCTAATCACAGTTCTGAAAGAGTTAACAGGAGTTAACCCATCACAGAACTTTGCATTGTGCCTAATGCAATCTCCAGAGACACACAAAATAGGCTGGGACCCTAAAAGAAGTATAGCTGCAAAACAGATGGCTTTTTAAACACTGCAGCAAAAATGGATCCCAACGGTGTATTATTTTTATAGGAGTTAAGAAATTTTTTGCTATTAATGTCAAATTCTAAGGTCATCCCATATTGTTTCACCTTCCATAAACATAAGAAAATTAGCAAATACAGACCTCGTATAGTTTTTTTTTCATGCTAACATTCTGATATCAATAATAACTCTTTGCAGAAATAGCTTTTTTTAACATCTTCTGTACTCTGTACTTCAGTATATGTAAATTTTAGTCACTTAACTTCAGTTTTCTGAACATCTAAATTAGTATTATTCCAAAGATGGGTGCTATAAACCTCTGTTCGTGTGACCCTGTCCAGTGGTATAATCTGGCTGGGCTAGTTGACAATAATGCATCACTGACTGAAAGGCAAGAAACTATATCCACTTTGTGAAATGAGTGACTACTACAATTAAGATATGGGTTGAGTGTCCTCTGAAGGTTTCTGTGTTAGAAGGTTGGTTCCCAGGTTAGCTGCATTGGGAGGTGGTATAGACCTTTAAGAAGTGGTGAGGCCTAGAGGGAGGTCCTTAAGTCAGTTGAATTCCTATCCTCAAAAGGGAGGACCCTGACTAGTTCTGGCAAGAGGGTAGTTATAAAAGCGTATGCCTGGCCCTGTGCTGCATCTGCTTCCTGGTTTGAAATGTGATTGCTTCTCTCCTGTGCTCCTGCCATCATGTCATGCCATCACAATTAGGCCCTTATTGGAGGCCAAGCCAATGAGGCCATCCAATCTTTGATTTGGAAATTGTACCCTGCCTCCAGTGTTTTCATCATAGTCATGCAAACAGACTAATGCAGCGATCTTTATATATATATATATATATATATATAATCAACATATGCCCACTCTTCTCCGACACCTCTAATGCATGAGGAGTCCATAGCTTCCTTAGCATTTCAGCAGACAAAGCCAAATGTATTTTGGAGTTTCATTGATCAGCATGTGACTTGAGAAGAAGATGTGGCAAGACAGGAACAAAAGAAAAGAGAAGAGAAGGGGGGAAAAAGATCCATATGCTGAGAATAGCAACACTTGTGTATTATGGTGGCCCTTGGGTTAGAGTTGACACAGGGTTACCACAGCCAGAAAGATTGAGACCATCAGGAATTGCCTCTACTGAGGGCTGTCAAGGCCACTGGAAGCCTTGAGCTAGGCTGAGTTGCATATTTCTGTGTGTTGGTCTTGGTTTGTTTCCATCAATTTCATGACATTCCTTGACTTATGAACTGACCATGTCCTCACACCACCTGCAGCTCTCTGACCTCTGTGCCTTCTTCTCCCTTCACCCTGTTCTAGGTCTGATGCGCCAGCCTGATATCCCAAGTGAACAGCTTGCTTTTCTGTCAGCTAGAAACCAAAGTAGAATTCAATGTAATATCAATGTTTTTGTTTTCCCTTGGGCTGTGTTCCATTGGGCTGTTAGAATGATTTTACAAAAGTGACTTGGAAGGAATAGGGAATAAACAACATTTTAGTGCTGTCAGTTAGGGTGTTAGACTAATAAGGGGAATTATTTTGAAGTGGAATTGATTTTTAAGACTAACCTTGGTTATTGGAAACATCTCTTTTCTAAATTTAAAAAGTTTTGCTTTTTCTGGAAATACAACTGCTACACAAGATCTGTATTTCCACTTAGAACTTTGACAGGTCAGAATTTACCTAAATTGTTAATTTAGAATTAAGTGCCATCCATTTTTTGGTCTGCAAACTACAGTGCTCCCAAAGGTTTTTGATACTGTTCCATGAACGTTCATTGTCACCTCCAGGTGGGAAGAAGTCTCTATTTCAAAGTCATAGATATGTGTTGAGCATTATCATGGCTTAGAAAAATAGAATCATCAGTAATGTTTGGAGATGAGCTTTGACATAAAAAATTAATTAAAGGTTAAGAACCTTTTTAGCACCAAATTTAGTGCTAACTAGAAAATTAAAGTCACTTAAACATTGGTTTTAAGGAAAAAGATTCCTAATAGATCATTCTTGTATAAATAAGTTTATATTATAGCATATTTTATACTGAACATGATTGAAAATTTAATATATGACTTATTTTTTCTCATTTCCATTTAAAATGTGAGGTTGTTCACTGTTCTTCAAACATATGTGATAATAACCTAAAATGACTATTTTATATGCTGCCGTTAATGTTTCCAAACATTCTCTTTGCTGTTGACTTTCCCTTCTGTATGAGTTTGTAATTTTTAAAAGTTAGAATTTTTATTTCTACATACAGAAATTATTTTTTTAATTAGCACACGTCACAAACCCTGCACTAGGTATGTTTTAGAAATATAGAACATGCTGTTTCCGCTAATCAACACTGTGTTGGAAAAGGCGTATTCAACAGAGTAAATTGAAAAGGTTTGAACTCACAAAGCATCTTATTTAGGACTCTGTAAAAATAAACCTGAATATAGTTTTCTAAAACTACAAGATAATTTATTGATCCTAAAAGACAAACCTGATCACCAGACACTCATTATTCTGACATATATTTATCACAGATCCCTCTGAATTAAAACTTCAGTTTGTTACATGGTGTAGTTGGTTTGCTTTTCTTTTGTCTAGAATGGCAAGTTTGTACATCCTGGTTATTGATAGAAACAGATTTTCTGAAACAGAAGTTACAGGTATGATTTGTTAGGGTAGTTTAGGACATTTTTTTTTTCTTTTTTTAGTACTGGGGATTGAACTCACAACCTTGGGCTCGCCAGGTAGGCACTTACACTGCTGAGCTACAACCCCAGCCCTAGTTTAGGACATTTTAAAGGTACATATTTGAGCCCAGGGTGGTGGTTCGTGCCTTTTGTACCAGCAAAATAGGGCTTGGGATGTAGCTCAGTGCAGAGGCCATGAGTGCAATCTCCAATAGCTCAGAGTAATAATAAAAGTATATATTTGGGTATTTGACATCCTTATGGAGAAGGCTGGGCTTATCTGTTCTTTAATTTCTTTATTCAACTAAATCTCAAATGTGTATCTAAATTACTAGATTCATGACCTCGAAAAAGTTAACTTAGCTCTATGATAGTCACTTTTCTCATCTTTAAAAAGAGTGAATGTTATCTAACTCAGTGAATTGTGTTGTGAGAGATAAGTGAGACATGGTGCCTGAATACAGTAAGCACAGAGGCCAATTACGGCAGTTGCTGTAATTGCAGAATAGTCTCTTGAGCACATATTATTTTGACTGTGATAAATCAGTGGGTTGTCACTTGATGATGAATAGCAAAGAAAAGAGCATAGGTTTATTTGATTTAATAATTATTATACACAGCTGGTTAGACTTGCAAATTTTAAAACATACTAAGAAGAAATCTTAGGATTTTAAACATTTCTAAAAGAAATTATAAAACCAGTCTTTAGAAGAGATGTATTAATAGTTGCAATGGAGACTTTTCACATGGAGAAAGAGAAATACAAGACTATGAAATTTTTTCACCTGTTCTATATTGTCCTTAACAGAACTTCAAATTGTGTAGCCATCACTACTTCTAGGTGCCTCAGTATGCACCTAGTATGTACCTCAGTATGAAGGGCTAGCATATGTTTCTCATTTTATATAGAGACATAGTTTTCAAAAGGTTACAGTTTGCATCCTGTAGTTTAGCAGGATATTTTATAGGCATCATAGCCCTTTTCCATAATCCTCCCCCCATTCGCAGTTGGCAAGTTTATTAACAAAGTTTAGCCAGTTTTTCTGATTGGGATATCAGCATCTTTAGCTTGTTACCCATGTTTATCTCCCAGAGTATTAAAAATTTTGGTCATAAGCTACTTGTGTGCTTGCTTCTTGTGTACCAGTAATGGTGTTCACTTTATAGCTTTATAGCTGCCAACACAAAGAAGATTATAGTCTTTTGAAATATGGAGTGATTGTCATTATTCACAGATTTATTTTCTGTAAGGTCAGCATGAATATTTAATGAACATTGAACCATTTTTCCTAGGGAAAGCGGAGGGATAGTTTTCGGTAAGCCTCTGGTTATATTTTTGTAAACCAGTTAACAGATAATCTTATTTTACTTATTTTTCTGTTTAAAGGTATTTTATTTAATGTAAATTGTTGGTTCATTAACAGTAAACATTAAAGCAGCATTATAACTTGAACAAATCTTATCTAATATATTGTTCTCCACATCTTACTTAGTTTTGTTTTTTTTTTGGTTTTTTTGAGATAAAGTGTCACTATTTAGTGTAGGCTGGCCTTGAACTCACTTATGTAACCCAGGCTGGCCTCAAACTCACAGTGATCCTCCTGCCTCAGCCTCCTAAGTGCTGGGACTACAGGTGTGTACCTCCATACCCAGCTAACTTAGCCTTCTTGCTGCAGAAACACAACGGGACCATTTTAAACTGTGAAATCACACACACACAAAAAAAAAAAAAAAAAGTGCAGAAGAACATGGCAGTAAATAGACTGATAAAAGGGCACTGACAGTCTGAAAGCTAAAAATAAAAAGACAGCACATCACCCAGCTCAGCCTTAGCTGGGAACGTGACGCAGGCAGCTCAGACTTTTCATTAGTCTTTTTTGGGGGAGTGGGGGGTAACCAGAGATCAAACTCGTGACCTAGTGCTTGCCAAGCAGGCACTTGTGCTGCTGAGCTAAACTCCCAGCCCCAGCTTTTCATTATTCTATGCATATCCTTGAATAACCATGATTTCTGGGATTACAAATAAATTTTAATAAGGAAACAGATTTCATCAATGTGGCACCTGCAAATAATAAGGTCTAACTCAAATTCCTTACTAAAGCACTGATCTCATGGGAGCATCTCTACAAATGCTGATGATAAATGCTTAGCTAAAGAACACTTATTCCCTGAAAGCATGTTGCTAACAGAAGTTGTTAAAATACAGAAATCTCGGCCAGGGATTTAGCTCAGCAGTATAAGTGCCTGCCTGGCAAGCGCAACGTCATGAGTTCGACCCCAGTACCAATAACCTATATATATATATATAGTAACCTCATAGGGATAGCAATAATTGAGCTATATTAATAACCTTACGGGAGAACTTTATTCTGTCTGAATCACTGTTTCCTTGGAAAAACGTATCCCAAATTCCAACTGGAATGCACACAACTTTTGCTTCCAGGGTCCTCAGTTCCAGTAGTGAATGATCCATCACTACAGTATAGGACTTCCACTTTCCCCTCTAGCTGATTCAGAGCTGGATGTAGAGCTGTAGGACTTGGGCTGGGAAGGGTATGAAGGAAAGATCAGGGTTGCAGCTCTCCAGACAAGTGCTAGGGGTTTCTGATAGGAAGGTGGGGACGTGGGTTCACACTGGTTTTTGGAGAATCCTGGAATAGATTGTCAGTGCAGCCCAAAGCCCTACAGAAGCCATCTTCTCCAGAAACGATGGCTCTCCTAGAAATAAGGCAGGCTGGTCCATTGGTCTGCTTCATGAAGGGTTTTCCTAGCTGTCTTGAGCTTCCTACTGTAAAAGACACAAAACAAATGCAGATGCTGGTCCTCTCTGTATGAGCCATGGCAGGAAGTCTCTGGTCAAGAACTTGAATACTTTGCACATTTGTGTTTTGAAACAGTGTTATTTGTGCTCAGTGTTTTCATACAAGATTACTTTGTAATATTGTACAGGGGTGTGTGTGTGTGTGTTTTATATTCATTTTTATTCACTTAATGACTAAAAGTTCAGCATGAAATAATGATAATTCAGGTAGGAGAATACATGCTAGTATTCCAAAGACTAAATAGGACTGTAGCATATAGATGAGGATCTAGAACAGTCAAATTCATGGAAATAGAGAATAGAATGATATTTGCCAAGGGCTGAGAGCAGAAGGGAAATGGACGCTTGGTGTTCATGGTGCAAAGTTTCAGTTACGCAAGAGAATGAGTTCTAAAGACCTGCTCTGCAGCATTGTGCCTGTAGTTGGCAGCATTGTGCACTTTAAAATGTGTTAAGTAGATATATCGCTTGTTCTACTAGTTTTAAAATAAAAGTCCCCTGTGTTTCTTTTAAATAATAGGTTTCTTTGGGAAAGGAGTAATGAGATCTACAGCCCTTTTTGGAAGCTTTCTCACATTTGAGATTTTTTTAATGAAAAATAAGACTAGTATAAGTGAACTTTAATTCAGATTTTTAATTTAATAAAGCAATGTATTAATATCTAACCATTTTTTATGCCTGGTTTGTTTCCACCAAGAAAGAATAGTGCATGTTCCATTTTTAGTAAATAGGGTGCCATACATGGAAACAGTCTTGCAAGTCAGAACTCTTCTATTTCTTTCCTTAAATGTTCTGTAGATTAGGAGATAGCTCCATGTACAACATTTACTTGAAATTTTTAACTGCACAGCAGCCAGTTGAAGACTCAGAAGAATAGCTGCAAAGGAACTTGTTTAACTTTATTATTTACTGGGTTGTTTGTTTGTTTGTTTTTTTGTTCATAACATTTTTTTTCCAGGTCCTCATAACTAAGGAACACAGTTATAGGAATCAGCTGGTCTTTGGCAGGATTTTTTCTCTCTCTCTCTCTCTCTCTCTCTCTCTCTCTCTCTGTCTCTGTCTCTGTCTCTGTCTCTGTGGGTGAGTGTGTGTGTCAGTCTCAGTCCTTCCTTCCTTGTGTTTGTGTCTGTATGGTGTGTATATACAGCTTAGGACATACATACACATACATAGGGAAAATAATATTCACATTAATAGTCCTTTCTTGTTTTCAGAATGACCATAAGTAGTTTTTGCACTTTCTAGAGAAAGTGATTTAGTCTCTGTCCTTAACTTCATTATGTGTTCCAACTCACCCACCTAAGTGACCAGGTAGCCCAGAACTGTCTTAGATTCTTTAAGACAGTGTATAAGGGGTAAGCTACTGTTTGCAGTAAATATTATTTTATAGCAAAAGTTTTCAGTGTTAAATAGGCTTTTCATATTAGTCATTAATCCTGAAATATCAGTGCTATTACAAACCTTAAATCCAAATTTTTCTCAAGTCAGTGTTTACTGTATCTTATAAACTTTAACATTCCATTTTTAAAACAAAGAGGAAGAACACAAAACAATGGAAAATAAAATAAATCCTAGATTGATTATAAAGACAACACAGAAAGAGCTGAGTTTTTTTTTTTACAAACTATGTATAAATGATTGTTTGCAAGATAATATTCAAATCAAAAGATGAAACTAAGGCCTTTGATTTGACTAAATAAGAATGGCTTGACATATGAAAAATCTGCTTGGCAAATCTGCTTGGCAAAGACAGGAAGTATAACTAAAGGTTATGGTTTGTATCATTTCAGTAACTCTTCTAATTTAATAAAATTAATAGACCTAGCTAATTGAAAAAGAAAAAGCATTTCATCCATAGGGAAGTTGTTAGCCTTCAAGGAAATCCATTTCCTTCCACAGTGCACACCCGTGTTCACACAGGGTTTGGTGTGGGTGTTTCCATGGGAGGACCCCACTCTCCATCCCCTGGGAACGCCAAGGGCACACTGGGAAAGGGATGCAAAGTGAGTTCACAGGACAGCTTGTCAGCTGTTTTAGAAACTGTTCATACTCGGTACAGGCAAGGCTATTGGAATGGGTTTTGTTATTTAAGATCCCTTAAGTGACAGGAAATGTTTTCTTTTCTTTTTTTAATCTAGAACTACACTGATGAAAGAGTTCACCCCCCCAAAAAAAATACAGAAAAATTGAGTAATAGGGCTCGAGTAATAATAACGTTTAATCCAGTAGACCATAGCATAATTAAAATTAGTGTTATGACAGTAGTAGTAACATGAAGTATTGTCATGACTGGTAAAGTCAGTCCTGTAAAATAAGTAAACATGTAGCCAGGTACATGCCTGTAATCCTACCACTCTAGGAGACTAAGACAGGAAAACAGCCAATTTGAGCCCAACCTGGACAACTTAGTGACTTAGTGAGACCTTGTCTCAAAATAGAAAATATAGGACTAGGGATGTAGCTCAGTGCTGAGGCTCTGGATTCAATTCCAGTACTGGAGAAAAAAAAAGTACACATGTGGTCTCTAGTGGTAATGGGATTGTGATATATTAAAGCTTGTTTTGTTTCATATAATATTTTAGATAATGATATTACGTAATAAATATTGGTTTCCTTTATTGTAAGAGATATTTTCCCCTTTTTAGCTGACTCCGGACTGCCTTCTCCATGTCCCCGAAACCAGAGACATGACCTGATACCCTGAATACCACTCTCTGGGCCTTTGGGTGACTGGCCAGTGCACCATGGAACTTAAAGTATGGGTGGATGGAGTCCAAAGGATCGTTTGTGGGGTTACAGAAGTCACCACTTGCCAGGAGGTTGTCATAGCCTTGGCTCAAGCTATAGGTAAGTAATTCTGTGGATACCTGAGATAAAAGTACTTTATGATTCCTTTTAAGTGTGTGTGTGTGTACGCACACATGCACATGCAGTTTATTTAAATATGAGTCTCTGGTGGGTTTTTTAAATTTGGTTCCATAATAAATCTCACAGATAAGGCATGCTTTGCTTATTACCATTCACCCATGTTTAGAAAAACCTATGATGTTTAATGAGCCACCACCCTCCCCGAGATTTAATGGACCTTAAATCTAGAGTCAGCACTGTCTACTCACCAGACTTTTATCCGAGACAGTGATTTCTTTAACTACAGATGTTTTCTCAATCCAAAATATAGATTCCTAGTTCCCAGAACCCCTCATAAGAAAAAATCCTATTATTGTCAATTTCTCAATACTTTTAGAAAAGCAAGTACAGTAAATAACATGGTTCTTCCTCAGAAAGATAACACACACTTTTTAAGTCTTACTGTCCAGTGAGTGAAAAGCAAGTCATCTTGAATGTATTTACTCGCACATCTCCTGGCTCCGTCTTATCCTTCTCACAGATTCCACTGTTTCTACTAACTTATTTTGTTTGTCTATGTCATAATTTCTGTATGTTTATTAGTTATGTTAAATGATTTTGGAACATGATGAGGGTATAAACACCTGTCTCAGTGAAACAAATACCATGGATTAAAGTTTCTGTGTACATCTTCCATTATTTATAGCGAACATGAATTGAGAGAAAGTTGTATGTCCTAGGTGTTTTGTCTGTGTTTTTGTGTTTGTCTTTGTTTTTGAGCTCTTTATCAATAGTTTGTTTTATGCTTGCTAGTTTATGTTGGAAGCGTGTCAAGGTAGATCAAGATTGAAATGAGTCACTCTGCTGCCACTACATGGTAGCATTTGACAGAGGTGACTGTGCCACCCAGGTTACAGCAGGTGAACTGGTAGAAATTGACAGTGTTCTATGCCAAGATATAGATACTTTGTTTTAATACTAATAGCTTTTCACTTTTCCCTCAATACTGCAGCACTCTTAATATATGAAAACAGTGCTAAAATTACTAGGCTGTCACATCCAATGAAATTTTCTTGAATCTGAGACTCATATTTGTCAAGTTGATTTTCATTATCAAAAGGGGGAAATTAAGGTATTTAAATTTATTCCATATTTTTAATATGTATTAATATTTATGCCTTATGAGAACGTCATGTAATTTATTTAAGATACATTGCTTTTTCTTTCCTTTGTAAGCACTATCAATTTTCAGATCTACATTTCTCTGTTATATTTGAGAATCAAGCCATGCACGGTGCTAAAAAAGTAGTGTTTACAAAAGTTAAAAGTGCTTGAGTAGTGCCACATGCTACATCTCTCCATATGGTGATCACATTTTGTGCACAGAATTTCAGGGGGAAATGTATAACTTCAGCCTTACCCTCCATTACCCTATTCTCGACAGATTTCTTTTCAAGTAATCCTTTTAAAATATGCTGTATCCTTTCACTCCCCTGCTCAAAACCTTTTGATGGTTTCCTGACTTGGAAAATTCCAAATCCATATAATGATTCTTCGGACCATGAATGAATTCTTCACGTACTCTTACCAATCTCATCTCGTCTCATACCACTCTTTTAGAGTGTGCCCTCTTAACATACCAGGCACATTCCCACCTCAATACTTGCATCTTTTTTTCTCTCTGTTGAGGGTGCTCTGCACCCAGATATCTTTATAATTTTTCCCTTAGATCTTGCTCTAATGTAATCTTATCACATAGCCCCTCTCTGACACTGCGTGCGCGCGCGCACACACACACACACACACACACATGGATTTGTACACACTTACTCCCTGTCTCAAACACTGTTTTTTTCATAGCACTTACCCTTCCTGATATATCACATATAGGCTGCCATCCCTTACCCATGTTATGAAATCTAAAAAGTTCTGAAATCCTGAAGTTTATTATACTTTATTTGTTAGCAATGCTTAGCATAGCTTGAACTCATTTAGTGGTAAAAATTGGTATGATTTCATCTAAGGCTACTATATATATATATATATATATATATATATATATATATCCCATGCAGTATGAATGTTAGTACATTGTACTTTAGAAATTTTTAAATATTTTATTATAAAACCTGAAGGACGGCACCATGCTACTTTTCTAAAATCTAAAAAATTCTGGAATTTTAACACATGTGTCTTAAAGCTATTGGATAATGGACTTCATTTATTTTTATATTGTCTATCATCCACCGTTATGTTATTGCTTATTCCTAATGCCTAAACCATATTTTGAATATAGTAAGCATTTGAGCTTTCTGTTTACAACATTTCTGCCACCAGCTGGGGGTGCAGTAGTTTAGTAAAGTTGTGAAATTGTCCACCTGGTGCTAGCATGAGAGGAGGTTCAGTCCCACAAGACTACCCTGCTTCAGGCACCAGCCACAGATCCAAAGCACGCATACTTCTGGCTGGCCAGTTATGAACTCAGGAGTCCCATGAACCCTTCCTGAGGTTGAGTAAGTTGCTAGAATGACCCAGGAAAAGGATTTACATGTTATTATTGCCAGTCTAGTATAAGGAACCAGTGATAGGAAAGGATACAAGTTAGGAACAGCCAAAGGGAAGAGATGCAGAGGACAAGGAATGGGGTGCATTAGCATTTGATAGGTTACAGACCGGCTTGTGCAGAGCCTCCATTCTCTCACCTGTCCAGGACCTCGGTGCGTTCTCCAACCCAGTAGCTCTCTGACCATCATTGTTTCAGGGTATTTATGGAGATCCTGTTATGTAGATATGATTGGTAACTCATTGACCAATGATGATTAATTTGATCTCCAGCCCCTCTTCCTCATTGGAGAATAATGGAAAGTTCCAACCTCTAGTCACTTGGTCAGATCCTCTGGCAACCAAGCCCCATCCTGAAGCTATCTAGAAGTCCACCAAGAACCAGCTAATTGGTTAAACCTGGATGGGGTGAAAGGGGTTCTTACGAAGATTTTTTTTTAAAAAGTTCTTATCACCTTTAGTATTCAGGAAATGCCAGGAATTTTCAAAGCTCTGTCAGAAACTATGAACAAAGACCAAATACATCTCCTGTTATATCATAGTAATTAGTACATACTTGTAAATAAATTAATGAATTTTTAAAGGACTACCTAATGTCCTATTCATCTCTTTGATTATGTGATCCTTTAAAATATAAGAATGTGGTTTAGCTCTATTTAACTTCTAATTTTACAGATAAATTTGTATCTGTTTATGAAGTAATATTATCAACTATTTTAAAATCTAGAAAAATACAAAGAAAGTAAAAGAGTCACTTATGACCCTACTTCCTAAAACTAACTGCTGTCAAAGGCAAAGTTACTGCAAATTTGGCTTTAAGACTTTAATTAATTTTATTTGCAATTCTAAAATTGGGCAACAACTCAGTAAAGTGGAATGAATATTCCATAGGCTAAACAAAGAGGGTTAGTTTTGTTGGGGCTGGAGGGTAAAGAAAAGTTAAAATAAAAGAAAAAAGCAGGTTGGTCATTTAAGAGTTCCTGTCCTTAAGCAATTAGGGAGGTCCTTACCCTGCCGTTATCTCTCTTTCTCCTGATATCTCAGAAGATCATATAAACAGCTTTGACTTAGTGATGATTTGGTCTTTCAGGACTGGTACAAGAACTGAGTCCAAACCAACAGTATCCTATAAATTGTATCTAACAATACAGTAAGCAATGTTTTTAGTGTACCTATGGGTAAACTTTAAAAAACAGATTATACCCTTCATATACTCTTCTGTGATTAAATATTCTCAACACACTTGAAAAATGTACAATAAACAGTTTAACTATGGGTTGAGTTCACAACTAGCTGATAGCTACTCAGATATAATCCTTTATTATATCAGTCAGGATAAATACTTTACAGTGTTTAGCTTAATAATTTCACTAAGAAATTGAACAGTCTAACCCTAAAAATCCGATGATAACTCTGTGTAGTATCTGTATATCATTAAGAAATATGTTAAAATTCTTTATGCTTTAATTTCTTCACAGATAAGGGTACTTATATCTGTACTGGTTAACTCATGGAACAGTTTAAACTACAAATGCCACAGGCAAACAGAGAGACAACAATGGAGATCTTCCTCTGCATTAGTATTAAGGCTACAACAAGATGCTAAAGGTGGAACTAAATGTAGCCATTTAATAAAATGCACTAAATGAGCTGTGCAGGAGGAATCAGAATCTTATCTAAATGAAAGGATCTGTGTGACCTTGCCAGCTATGGATTTTAAAAACAATGATTGTGGGATTTAATTCCTATATAAAATATTTAAAACTCAATTCTTGTAATAAAATCAAATCTATATAATCATTTCTTTTAAAAAAATTTATGTTGCTGCCTGGAATACATTCTTTTTGCCAGTACTACAAAATGTGCATTATGTAACCAAACAGAAACAGCAGCAGTAAAAGCAATTCTAATAATTTTCTACCAATACATTCTCAGTAGATAACAATGCCATTAAGCATTGAGAAAGTCAGCTTTATATATAACTATGACTAAACATAGGGACCTCAGAATTTTTCATCTATGTTGTATATAATGATTCTGTTTTCTTTTTAAAATTCATTATTGACCTGATAGAATTGGAGGAGTCTCTACCCCTCTGATCTGACCTTCATGTTGCCAATGGGGGCAGAAAGGTCCAAAGCAAAGGAGCAGGGTGCCTACAGTAATGGATGGGCAGGGGAGCTAGGTACAAAAACCGCTGCTACCTTCGAAGCTCATCGAAACACCTGGGTCAGTGTTAACCTTGCAGATGTACTGGTGGTTTTACATGGGACAATTGCAGTAATTTTTAACTTGAAAACCATTAGAAACACTTTGCATTCCAAGAAGCCAGTCCAATGCGCTGTGGCTTTCTTTTTCATTCTCCTTATTTGCCTGGGTATTTTGATGATAAGAACATATTTATCCAGCACTTTTCAATCTTATGAAGCATTTTTATACTGTACCTTCTCACTTGAGACTCAGAGCAGTTCTTTCAGGTATGGAAATCTTAACAGGGAGATTGAGGCTGAAGAAGATTTAAAAATTTGTTCAAGCATGTAAATAGATGCAGAGTTAGATTTGAACACAGCCTTCTGAGCCCTAAACCCTGTTCTTTCTTCTCTGTCCAGCTTTACACATAGTTGGAAGTTGTTTAAGAATTTTAAGTCAGATTACTGTTTTGACACATCACTATTGAAAGGAGATCTCTGGTTATCCCTTTTGTTATGAAGATAACAATGTATTAAGTTAGTAATACCTGCCATGTATTGAATGTCTGCAGTGGATCAGGCAGAGTGATAGTTCCTTGTTACCAGATGATTCTTAAAATCTATGAAGCATTTTATAAGTAAGGTTTTACAGTTTATTCTGATAATTTACCCAGGATGAAAATCCCACTATGTTTGTCTTCAAAGTCCTAATTTTTTATCCACACCTAAAATTCAGGTTTCTTAAAGGAGAACATTTCCACATGTTTACAGCAGAATCATTCTTTATATGCTGCTTTGATTTGTATACTTGATGGTTCATATATACACATCTAGATCTCAGTTTAGTGATGCAGTAATCAAGAAAATACAGTGCTACTATTATTTCAGAAGCTGGTGAAGATTAAAAAGGCAGGAAGGTAAGTCAGCTGTGTATGCCAATAAAGTCACTACATGGCAGTCAGATTTTCTTCTTTGTAATAATATTAATTACCCATGTATACTTTCAGCAAAATGAAAACACCTTCCCACCTTAAATGAAAATATTTAGGAAGTCTGTTAAAGTTTGTAACATTAAGTTGTCTTCTGAAAATTTTATCCAAATTCCATAATTAATAGATTTAGTATATTTTTTAATTTAAATATAATTTTAGTCTGTTTTGTTTTTAATAATAAAAACTTGTATTTTGCCTTTATGATTTTATTTTTCTTCTTAGGGTAATTCTTGTAAATTTTACTAGCAAGACTGACCAAGACCTCCTTTTCAGACTCCTCTTTTTGTATGGAGCTATTCTTTAGAGCTGTGATCTTTAGTTGGCTGCAGAGGTGTGGGAAAGACCCCAGCATGGTGAGCTGTGGGTTACCACGCACTCAGGGAGACAGGGAAGAGACCAGCAGTAGTCCGTGAGCTGAGTTCCATTGGCTCTGTGTCTCCCTTCAGAACTGAGGCCTCCAGTGTCCCAGGGCTCTGCTACCTGTATAGGTGTTACAGAAAAAAAATGGACCAGACTCTAAAATTTGACTGTGTAACGCAGATTGTGAATGCATAGTTATCAGTTGTAGCGCTCTGAGAGGCAAAGGCAAGCCCAGCCTGGGCAACTTGACAAATTAAAAAGACCCTGTTAATAAAAAAAAAAAAAAAAAAGAAGAAGAACTGGGGCTGTAGCTCTGCAAAGGCTGTCGGTTCAATAACCAGTACCATGTTTTTTAAGGAAGCACAGTTATCAAATGGTATCATTTGTTGTTATTTAACTATTACATATTTCATTCTAATACTTTATTATTGTCCTTTTGTCTAGGTCGAACTGGAAGGTACACCCTTATAGAAAAATGGAGAGATACTGAAAGACATTTAGCACCTCATGAAAATCCTATCATCTCCTTAAACAAATGGGGGCAGTATGCTAGTGACGTACAGCTCATTCTGCGTCGGACAGGGCCGTCTCTCAGTGAGCGGCCCACTTCAGATAGTGTGGCTCGGATTCCTGAAAGAACTTTATACAGGCAGAGTCTGCCCCCCTTAGCCAAACTGAGACCTCAGGTAGACAAGTCAATCAAAAGGAGAGAACCTAAGAGGAAATCATTGACCTTCACAGGAGGTGCCAAAGGATTAATGGACATTTTTGGAAAAGGCAAAGAAACTGAATTTAAGCAAAAGATGCTGAATAACTGCAAAACCACAGCAGATGAGTTGAAGAAACTGATCCGTCTACAGACAGAGAAGCTTCAAGCCATTGAGAAGCAGCTAGAATCTAATGAAATAGAAATACAGTTTTGGGAACAAAAATATAATTCTAACCTTGAAGAAGAAATTGTCCGCCTGGAGCAAAAGATCAAAAGAAATGATGTAGAAATTGAGGAGGAAGAATTTTGGGAAAATGAATTGCAGATTGAACAGGAAAATGAAAAGCAGCTGAAGGATCAACTTCAAGAAATAAGACAAAAAATCACCGAATGCGAAAGCAAATTAAAGGACTATCTGGCACAAATCCAGACCATGGAAAGCGGCCTAGAAGCAGAAAAACTGCAGCGGGAAGTTCAGGAGGCACAAGTCAATGAAGAAGAGGTGAAAGGAAAGATCGGGAAGGTCAAAGGGGAAATAGACATTCAAGGCCAGCAGAGCCTGAGGCTGGAAAATGGTATTAAAGCTGTGGAAAGATCACTTGGACAGGCCACCAAGCGGTTACAGGTAAGAGCATTTTTATAAACGGGGTGTTTCATCTATTTAAAAGAATTAACATACTCTTGGAATCTTCTTTCATAATTGTGTCCTATATTTTTAAAGGCTTTAATTTCTTTGTATGGAAAGAATTAGAAACCTAGGTAAGTTTAAAAGTCTTATGGAATTCTTGTGATGTCAGAAGAAAGCGCATACACATGAGACGAGAACAAGAAAAGAGCTAATGCCACACTCATCCTTCCTCTGTGGAAGAGGCTTTTTAACTGTGCTGTTGTGACATTAGCCAGCTGGGTGGAGGAGCAT
This sequence comes from Hydrochoerus hydrochaeris, assembly GCA_004027455.1. NCBI lineage: Eukaryota > Metazoa > Chordata > Mammalia > Rodentia > Hydrochaeridae > Hydrochoerus > Hydrochoerus hydrochaeris. The sequence continues at coordinate 186,753 of PVLA01001183.1, forward strand.
GTAGTCTCAGAGCTGGAATGGACAGTAGTGATAAGATAGTGCATCTGACCTCTGGGAAACCAAAGCCAAATGAGATTATCACAGGTTGGTCAACTAGGGCATATGTGGCCAGTTGACTACCTATTTCTGCTTCCATTGTTGCCATCCTGTTTTCTGCCCCAAGATTTAGGTCTCTTCCCTCCTTTCATCTCCTTAGTGCCCTCCTTTGCTTTCCTGAGAAGGGAACTTCTCCAGTCTTCCCCCTCTTCATAGACACTTTACCACTTAGACCCTGATCACTCACCTTTCTTCTTACCTGTTCTGGAAGATCTTGTGATTGTAATCTGGGAGTTGTGAAGATGTATAAAACTAACTCTAGAAGATGAGATAAGAAACAGACACAACTGATCATAACATAGCTATTAAAATATTCAACAAACTAGGTTAAAATATTGGATAATTTTAAAACTCTGTGTTTAATCACAGCCGCATTTCAAGGTCTCAGTAGCACACGTGGCTGGCTGTTGTGTTGAACAGCACTGAAGTCAAATGTTTCCTTCATTGCAGGAAGTCCTGTTGGACTGAGCTGGCTTGCCACTCAGAGTGCAGTCCGGGACGGGCAACCTGAGGGCACACATTCTGTTAGTCAGAATCTGCAGTCTTACCTGTGCACATTGAAATCAGAGAAGCTGCTTTAGTGCAGATGCTCAAACAGTCCCAGAATCAGAGAAGGCTGACATGTCATCAAGAATTGCTCTGAGTTCCTTTCTCTTACTGTAGTGAGAGGTAAAGTGAGTGGTAAACCTACCACTAAAATTTCAAAAATTGGGAATTTCTGATGCAATAGAACATTGTTAGCCTCTGCTTTATCGGTGTTTTACTACCGGGTAGCATTTGGACATTTAAAAAGGGATGCACTGGAGGTTACATTGCCTTTGGTGCTATTTACATGAAACACTAACTTACAGCAATTATTATTAGTAAATCTTGCCACCCATTAAACAGTGTCTGTTAATCAAATTACTGATATGTCACTAAGTACACCCTTTATTCAGAGTAACCACACTTTTTGTTTTTTTCTTCCATTCTTTTTTAAATTTTTTTATTTTACTGGTACATTTTAGAAATATGTAATAACATTCATCATAGGGAATTTGTGTCTGTATGTGACATACCTTGCTGCTGACTTTTTTTCCCATTTCCCTCCTCCTTTCATCCCTTCTTCCCCTCCTTATTTGCAAAAGTTTTTGTTTCTATTTTTTCTTTCTGTTCTTCTTTTTCTTGTTCTTTCTTTGCATTCTGTCTCTCCCTCCTTGTTCCCCTTTTTGTTTTAACATTTTCCTCCCATTTCCAATATCTATTATACTTTCACTTTCTCACACCAGAAAAACAATGCAGTGTTTAAATGTGTTTGATTTATTTCATTTAAGAGTATGGTCTCAAGCTGTAGCAATATAGCTAGAAATGTCTCAATTTTCTCCTCCTTTATGGCAGAGTAGAACTCTATTTGATTAAAAAAAAAAAAAGCCTTTGTCCATTCATCAGTTGATGGCATAAGGACTGTTTTCAAGATTTAGCTGTGATAAACTGTGCCACTGTAAACATGGGCATGCATATATCATTGTGGTTTGCTGCTTTCAATTCTTCCAACAAGATACCAACAAGGGTAAGAGCTGGGTTGAATGGACATCTAGTTTTAGTTTTCCGAGGAATTTCCACAGTGGTTGCATCAGTCTACACTCCCAATACAGTGGAGAAAGGTCCTTTTTCCTATGGTCCTCCAGCATTTGTTATTAGTTGATTTCTTGATAATAGCCATTCTTTTTAGAGTAAGATGGAATCTCAACATTGTTTTAATTTACTTCTCTTGAAATATTTTTTTGTCATCTGAAAGGTGTATATTCATTTTAGATGCTCATTTTTGGATTGCCCCTTTTAAATTTGGGGGATCTGATTTTTTTTATATATATATTCTAGATATAAGTCCTCTGTCTGAGGAACAGCTGGCAAACTTTTTCCCACTCTGTGGGGTGTCTCTTCACTCTGTTGGCGGTTTTTCTATGCAAAAGCTTTTTCATAAGAGATCTCAGTTGACTCTTTGTGATGGTTCCTGTACGATCAGGGTTTGTTCAGTCTTTGCTTACACCGGTGTTTTCAAGAGCTCTGCCTATTCTGTTTTCCAGCACATTTAGTGGTTCTGTTTTAATATTTAGACTTTTGATTCTGTTTTTTTTTTTTTTGATTCATTTCAATTTTAGTTCAGTGTATGGTGAAAGATAGAGGCCTAATTTTAATCTTCCGCATATAGAAAGCTAGTTTTTTAGTACCATTTATTAAGAGGCTGTCTTTCTTCCAGTGAAGGTGTTTGGCTCCTTTGTCAAAAGTAAGATGGCTGAGTATGTTTGGAGTTGTATCTGCATCTTCTAATCTGTTTTGTTGATCTTTGGATCTGTTTTTTGCCAGTATCATGCTATTTTTATCACAGTAACTTTATAGTATAATTTCAAGTCAGGGATTGTGATGCCTCTGGCCTTTGTTGCCCAGAATTGCTTTGGCTAGTCTATGTCACTTTTGGTTCCAAATGAATTTTAAGATTGTTTTCCCTAATTCTGTGAGATACACTATTGGTATTTTGATTAAGATTGCATTAAACCTCTACAACAATTTTGAAAGTGTGGCCATTTTCACTATAATTGTTCTTCTTTCCCAAGCATAAGGGATATCTTTCTGTTTTCTGATCTTCTCTTCGATCTCCTTTTTTAGAGTACTGCAATTTTCATTAAAAAGGTCTTTTACTTTATTAGATTGATTCCTGGGTATTTCATTTTTGTGTATACTATTATGAAAATGTTGTTTTCCTAATTACACTTTCAGTGAGTTTGTTATTTGTGTACAGAAATACTACTGACTTCTGAGTGCTGACTTTGTATCTAGCTACACTACTGGATTTGGTGATTAAATTTAGAAGTTTTTTGATGAAGTTTTAGGGCCTTCTATATAGAGTAGCTTGTCATCTGCAAATAATGACAATTTAACTTCTTCCTTTCCTATTATTACTCCTTTTATTTTTTTTCTCTTGTCTAATTGCTCTAGCTATAATTTCCAGAATTATATTGAGTAAGAATGGAGACAGTGGGTATCCTTGTCTTGTTCCTCATTTTAGAGGGAAAGCTTTCAGGTTTTGCCTGTTTAGTATGATGTTAGCTGTTGGTTTGTCATAGATGGTTTTATTAGATTGAGATAAAGATCATCTATTCCAATTTTCCAGAGGGTTTTTATCATAAATGGGTACTGAACTTTGTCAGACATTCCTTCTGCATCTATTGAGATGATCGTACAGCTTTTGTTTTTGGCTCTGTTAATTTGGTATATTTATTGATATGTGTGTGTAAACCATCCCTGCTTTCCTGGGATGAATACTACATGGTCATGGTTTATAATCTTCTTTATGAATTCTGTTTTGCAGTATCTTACTGAGAATTTTTTGTGTCTTATGTTCATTAGAGAATTGACCTATAATTCTCTTTTATGGTTGGTTCCTTCTCTGGTTTTGGTATCAGGACAATAATTGCTTCCAGGAATGAAACTGAGAATATTGCTTCCCTTTCGGTTTCATTCAGGAGTTTGAGAAGTAGCAGCAGAAAGTCTTCTCTGAATTTCTCTTCTGATTCAGCAGTGAACCATTAAGACCTGGGCTTTCCTTTGTTGGTAGGTTTTTAATTATATCTTCAGTTTCATTGACTGATATTGGTTTATTTAAAATTTTTGTATCTTCTTGTTTCAGCTTTGGTAATTAATAAGTATCTAAGAATCTGTCTATTACTTCTGTGTTTTCCATATTGTTAGAATACAGGTTCTTGAAGTAGGTATAGATGATCTTCTGGATTTCTACAGAATCTATTCTGATTTCACCCTTTTCCTTTCTAATTACATGGATTCGAGTCTTTTCTTTCCTTTTTTTTTTTTTTTTTTTGATGAGGTTAGCTAAGGGTTTGCCAATTTTATCTTATCTCTCAAAGAACCAACTTTGATTCATTGATTCTTTGTATTATTTTCTTTGTCTCCATTGCATTAATTTCTACTCTGAGCTTTATGATTTCCTCCCTCATGTAAGCCTTGTGCTTGACTTACTCTTTTTCTTAAAGCTTGAGGTTTAATATTAGGTTATGTGCTTTGCTTTGTTTTTCTGATATGGGAATTCATCACATAAATTTTCCTCCTAGGATTGTTTTCATTGTATCCCATAAGTTCCAGTATGTTATATTGGCATTGTAGTTTAATTGTAGAAATTGTCTAACTTCTTCTTTAATTTTGTCTGTGACTCATTGGTTATTCAGAAGGATGTCATTTAATTTACATGTGTTTATGACATTCTTGAGGTTTCTTTGCCATTGATTTTCAGCTTCATTGCTATGGTCTGATACTATGCATAGAATAATTTCAGTTCCTTTGTATTTACTTAAATATGTTCTGTGAACTAGTATGTGATTTGTTTTTGGAATATGTCCCATATGCAGCTGAGAAAAATGTATATTCTCATGTTCTGATTTCTGTAGACATCTGAAAAGTCCATTTGTTCAAAAGTTTGGCTCACTTTTGATATTTCCTTGTTGATTTTTCATCTAGTTATCTATTTGTGACAGCAGGGTTTTGAATTCCCCATTAAACTTGTATTATTGCTTGATTTTTTTCACATCCATTACTATTTGTTCTATATAGTTGAGCACACAGATATTTGTTGCATATATATTTATGATTATTATCTCTTCTTGGATTGTTCCTTTTACAAGGGCGTAGTACCTTCTTTGTCTCTCTTAGTCTTGGTTTGAAATCCACTTTGTCTACAAATAGAGTAGCTACTAGAATAGCTACCCCTGCTTTTTCCTGAGTTCCCTTTGCATGGAGTATTGTTTTCCATCCTTCAATTTTCATACTATGAATTTTTTTGAATTAAATGTGTTTCTTGTATGCAATATAGTGTTGGGTCTTGCTTCTTGATCTCTTCTGCCAGTCTGTTTCTCTCAATTGGTGAATTGAGACCGTTAACATTAATGGTTATAACTGAAATATATTGACTTATCCTTGTCATGTTATTTTTCTGTTGTTGGTTCCCTTTTCTTCCCCTCTGTCTAATTGCTTACATTGCCTGATGGATTCATTCTGTAAGGGTTCATGGAGTTTTAATCCTTGTTATCTCTTCCTAGAATGTTCTTCAGAACATTTTGGAATGCTAGTTTGATGGTCATGAATTTCCTCAGGGCAACTTTGTCATGGAAGTGTCTTATTTTGCCATCAACTTTGAAAGAAAGTTTTGCAGAGTACATCAATCTGGGTTGAAGGTTGTTTTCTTTTAGGACTTGAAATACTTAACTCCAGGCTCTCCTTGACCCGAGGGTTTGCATTAAGAAGTCTGTTGTGATTCTGATGGGCTTTTCTTTATAGGTTATTTGCTGCTTTTCTCTAATAGTTTTTAATATTCTCTTCTTACATTGACTTTTTGGAATCTTAACTATTATATGCCTTGGTGTAGATTTTTTTCTTTGGTCATGGCTAATGGCATTCTGTATACCTCAGTCGTTTATATGTCAAATTCTTTTATTCTGCCTGGGACGTTTTCTGCCATTACTTGTGTGTGTGTGTGTGTGTGTGTGTGTGTGTGTGTGTGTGTGTGGGATCGAACTCACAACCTCATGCTTGCCAGGCATCTGCCATTACTTCTATGAACAGGGTTTTGTTTTGTTTTTTAATGTCATTTGTGCTATCTTTTGCTTTTTCATTCACTGCAATCAGTCTTATGTCATTCTTCTTTCCATCATCTAGCACCTGTTGGATTGATTTTTTTGTAGTCCCTTGCTAATTTTAAGAAAGCTCTCTTTTCATGATCGCTAACCACAATCCTGTCTTCCATACCTGGTATTCTGTCCTCATATTGGCTCATTCTGCTGCATATGCTTTCAGTGGAATTTTTAATCTCCTGGGTAAGTGCTTGAATGTGTTGCATGGATTCCATTTATTTCCTAAGTTGAGTGCTCATGTTTTCTATCATTTTCTTAAGCTCCTCTATTTTTTTTGATCTATATCTACCTTTAAGTCACTAATCATATCTTTCATTATGGTCAGCATCTTTTGTAGCTATCTGAGAAGTTTTTTCTGATTTGATTTTTTTTCTAGAGCTTCATTCATCTGCTTTGTTACTTCAGCTGTTATCACTTCAGGGAGTCCAGGTGGGTGGCTTTTGACTTGTTCCACTTTTTTGCCCCTGGGTTAGTCTTTGGTGAGCTGGAAGTTTGGTGAGCTGGAAGTTTGGGGTTGCATCTTGCTTAAGTGTCTTCTCATGTTCTTTTTGTTGTTGTTGTTTTAGTTTAATTCCTGGGTTGATGTTTATAAATTGCTTATGGAGAGTAGCTTTATAGCTATTATTTAGAACCTTTAAAAAATGACTGCTTCTCAGAGATGCCTTCCAGGTGTAGCTGGCTTTTGGATATTGAGTCTTTTGCAAGATCCTACCTCTTCAGTTTATTAGGAATGAGAACTTGCTGCATCCTCGGCCCCTGACTCTTTGGCACTGGCCTATAGTACTGTTTATGACCCTTAGGCAGTCTCAGTCTTGGCATGCCAGAAAGAACAGCAAATTAGAACAATTATGTCACCTTAGCTAATGTAGTATAATGAGCAAAAACAATAGCATCCGACACAGCCTAGAAAATGACAAACTGTGATAACTATTAATTTACCACCTTTAACTGTACAAACTAGATTTGGGCTGTATAAAAAATTTAAAAACCAGTAAGCACACTTCTAGTATGTCTTCCCTGAGCTTAATAAATCCTTCAGACTTACCTGCTTACGTGGGGCTATGTGTCTTTCCTTTCACAGAATGGCTCCTTGCTTTTGGAGCTTCCCAGCTATCTAAACCTTAATCCCTTGCTCCAGGGCTCTGGAGTTCTCCCACTCTTTGTCAAGGATGTAAGAACTTAAGACTGAGAACCTTGCTTTCTTCATGCTATAAGATAAATCTTAATAATGGACTCTGTGAAAACTTAAATAGCTTATAAAAGCTTAAACAGCTTATAAAAAACTTAAACAGTTTATAAAATTCATGGACTGAATTGCTGCGAATCTGCAGTCCATTATGAAGGGGTTAATAAGGATGTTTGTGATCAGTTCAACATGGTTGTTGAAATATTGGGACAGAAAACTAGTATTATTCTTTTTTGTGATGAAAGTTTATAACCATGTACTCATTTTATATGAATGTAGATTGATGTTCCAAAGGAAGCATCACATGTAGTCTGAGAACAGACAACTGAGCGTTGTGGCACACACCTGTATTACTAGCACTGTAATCACTAGCACCTGTATTACTAGCACTGTAGGTGACTGAGGCAAGTTTGACCCACCTGGAAAACTTAGGGACTTTAATGAGCCCTGTTGTAAAATAAGAAAACATGGTGGAGATGCTGCTTGGTGCAGAGATTTGGGTTCAGTCCCCAGTACTGGGGGGAAAAAAGACTGAAAAGCTGTTGTCTTCCATTTGCTTGGTTTGGGGCTCGTTCCAGAATAACAGTGACCTCTTTCACATATTATATCGCTGTGAGCCAGATTGATTAAGTTTGCCCTTGTGAGAGCACTCTAAGCCCTGTCATGGAGGAACTATGGCAAGGCTGTCTTCACTGACCAGCAGTGAATCCTCAAATCAAAAAATAACTAATAATTTCCAACTAGGATAAAGAACAAGAACTGGAGCAGTTGACCAAAGAGCTGCGGCAAGTCAATCTCCAGCAGTTTATCCAGCAGACGGGAACAAAAGTCACCGTCCTGCCAGCAGAGCCCATTGAAATAGAAGCCTCCCAGGCAGACATAGAAAGGGGTAAGTTGCTGATAAGAGTGCTTTTTCCATTTCTTCTCCCTACTCAACTTTGAATAAACTGCTTGCATTCAGTTAAAGTATTTTCCAGCCATTCATAGCTAACTTTTAAGTGGACTGCTAAAAAAACAAATTCAATCTATTTCCTGTTTCTGAGGAAAAACAGTAACATTTATTTATTATTATATGTTGTATATTTATTATTAATTATTATTACATTATTTATTTAAGTGATCATGTAATCACCAAATTTTATTTCATTCATTTTAAGATATTTCTTTATAAAACTTTTTCCTGAAGTATATATTTCATATTTATTAATTTTGAATTTTAGTTTCTCAGTTCCTTATATCCCTTCTTCCTTTCCTAAAAGTCTTTGTTATTAATTTGCACTGATATTTAAAAGGCAGTTATCAGTCCATAAGTACATACAATCTAAACAACCAAAAGAAGCAAAGTGCTCACCTTTTAAACATACCACTCACTGTTCACACCAGCAAACACTGGTTTATCCAGTAGATGCCCATCTGAAATGGGCTTAGCCTTCCCCTCCGCACCCCAGACCCCACAGGCATTGATGGTCCTTTCGGACAGGAAGTGTTCTAATTTGTCAGATTGCTAAGTCTCCTGTTTAATGAGTCTCTGTTTCCTGTGTAGAGGCACCATTCCAGTCTGGGTCCCTGAAGCGACCTGGTTCATCTCGGCAGCTCCCCAGTAATCTTCGTATTCTACAGAACCCTATCTCATCTGGTTTTAATCCTGAAGGCATATATGTATAACATTGTCTGTCTTTCGGGGAGAGATCCAATAAAGGTACCAAGGACAACAACATTCTTTCTTCACTTTGTGCCAATGATGAACAGAGGATATATTTCACAAGCCACTGTATTTTTTTTTCCCCTAAATTGCATACTACATGGAGCCATACCCTGTGCACTGATGCTAAAGAACAAAGAAACTGTGTTTTCACTCATCAACAGTATTGACAGTTTTGTCCAGCAGCTGTAATGCAAAGCCTTCATTTTTATTTCTAGCATTTTAAGTTCATTAGGAAAGTATTATATGTGTACATAAATAAACCATGAACTAAGAGTACAGAGAATTATGTGACTGGCTTAGTTTAATTTATTCCATGTAATTGAAGAATGTATGAATGTTGATGTTTAAATACTTTTGTTAATACTTATCGTGTGACTTAATGTTACATATTGTGTGATTATCTCTGTGTGCACGTTGCCAGACTTCACCCATGCATTGCTAATTTACACTGCAGAAGTGTGGGGAGCCCCACCACCCACACTAACTCTAGAAGAACCCACGGCGTTTCATTGATGAACCTTTCCTAGCCATTGCTTACTTAGGTAAACTAATTGAGATTTCTTTTTACTGTGGAATTTAATCTTTCTTAACAGCATTTTCAAATACATAGGTGACCATGTAACATAACAGAAATATATTTCATGAGTTAAAAGTGTTCATATAAAAGGTTTTCAGTCTTTCATTTACTGTTGTACAAAACTGTGTATTGGATATCTATCCAAATAGACATGGGGTTTCCTGATACATTGTGTGATTTGTTTGAGCTATGCCTTATCATTTATTGCCATGGATTCTCAGAGTTAATGTGATACATAAATTATTGATATCTAAGGATCAGATTGGTATACTTTGGGATGCCAACAATCTAGCAGATGCTAAATTTTTAAAAAATTTTTGCTAGTACTTATTTGCAGTACATAATGATTACATTCATTTTGGGGGCTATATTTTAAAATAACCCAGTTACTAGTATGGTCTGTTAGTATACACACCCACAAATAAATTATTCTTTTACATAATTTATGCTCTTATGGACTATTGTGCTTTCTCCAGTCACTTAGAGGGAAAAAAGATTGGAATTAGGTACATTTTACTGAGGAAATAAAATTAAATTCAGAGTATGTTTTCTTTTTTAGGTTTGACTTTTATAGGATATTAATCTCCATTTGTACATATATTGTTTTATTTATAAAAGCAAAATGAGTCAACACTGTCCCATGAGTGGTAACTTAACTAAGATTCACCAGTAATGTTTAGACAGATACTGTCAGACACCTCACAGCCATTTTTACATTCCCTCTGAACAAATTTGGTACAGTGTAATTAACATTTTGATCTGAAATGTAAGGTAGTTTGTCATTCTGAAGAAAATATATTCTCTGTATTATTTATATGCAACAAAATAAAAGTGGATTAATATAGTAATGCCATGGTAATGATAAAGAAATGTCTTATGCATGAAGGCAACTTTGGATGTTTCAGCACATTTGACTTATTTTTGGTTTAATGAATGCCAGGAATGCTGCTTTATTTAGGTTACCTATGAGAAACTTTAAGAATGGCTATGAAAATATGTAGAAGCTTCTAGAGAAATGAAAACAATGCAGTTTGCCTTTTGTAGTTCAGGTGAATAATAGACCTCAACTGAAATGTTTTCTTTGGGTTCCTGGAGTTATCAAATTGATCTTGCTGTTATCAAATCGATCTTGCCACTACTTTCTAGATAACTTGAGAAATATTAAATGATTCTTTACCTATGTAATCACAACCTGCACACCTTTGCTCTCGATTTATAATAGTCATTTCATATCTATATATATTTAAAATTAGGATATTTAAAAACCAAAATAATTTGTAGCCTTTGTGATAATAATGATTTATGTATGCCCAATATATGCCTTATTTCTAAGGACTCCTATCCTATGTTGAGTCATTTTGTTCTTGTTCAGAGAAATTGAGACCTTATTCACAAAGAAGAACATTTTATAAATTCATTGTATCCTATTTAAATGAAAATGCTGAACTGTAGTTAAACTTTTTAATTAATTGCAAAGATGCCTTGGTGTAAACCATGAAAAACAGCATCAATATCTGACTTACTTATCAGAATTTACATAATAACTTTAAAGAAAAACAGGTACCATTCCATCAACTTGTAGTAGTTGAGATTCTCCAGCAGTCTCACAGTTCATCTGTCTGACAACTTGACAGAATTTTCAAGCTGCCAAATAATCTTCATAGACATAATTACCTATAGAAATACTGTTTCCTAGAAGGGAAGAGTATGTAAATGTGAATTAATGAATACACTGAGCAGCTGTACTTTTTAATCAGTTATATTACTTTTAGAAGCACATACCTAAGGAATATTTTTTAAATCTGTTTTTAAAATAGAAAAAATTCATTTCCATAGGAGCATCTTAAAAATGTTTTAGTCTCTTTGTGATCATTTTTACCTATTGTGAATACAAATAAGTTCGATTAAGTGCCACATCTTTGGATACATTTTGGAGGGGGGAGCAGGCAGTGCTATACAAAAATACCAATTAAAAAGTTTTACAGGGGGCAATATTCAGCTTCTAAATAATAAATTACAAATTTTTGTGTCTTTTTAGTCACACAGCAATTTTCTACAATATTATATATGCCAAAAATAGTTCTGTTTTTGTTTTTTACCAAGGAATAATCTGAAATAACGTTGGTATGTTTAACCTTTTGAATATCATTATCCTCAGAGATGGGTTACCGGTTTTTTTCTTTCTAAGATATGTTGGGTTGTTTCCATTTCTTTTTTATCTTAATGCACAGAATGTTTTTTATATGTGAGGCTTCCGTTTTATATGTAGTAGTTACCCTCTTAATTCCCAATCATCAATGAGCAAATCGTCAATTCCTATAGTTGAAATTAGTCATAAACAAGCTAAAATAAGATGGATGGAATAAAAAATATATATAATACTGTAAAATATATAATAGAATTTATGGTGTGATATGTGAGTTACAGCAGTGTATAAGAAGAGTAAATGAGCCTTTGCTTCCACAATAAGAACAAAATGTACTCCTGCATTAAAAGACAACTTTCTTTGTGAATAAGAACAAAGGGATCTTCAAAGGAAGTAACTTCTTTTAAAGCCATTTCTGTGAACACTTTTCCAAGTTAGACTGTACTGGATTGAGGAAATAATTTGAGAAAAGCAAAAACTTGATTTCAGGCCCAAAAGGGATGTGGGCAGATGGGCAGTTAGCATTGTACATTGATTGCCTTTGAGAAACTGGGCCTTAATTTATATGTTTATAATGGCGCCATGTTCCTCTCTTCTACCTTAAGTTGTCTGTATTAGTCTGTATTAAAATTTAACTCATAAGTATTGCTTTATATTCTGTCAGTTTTTTAAGTTGCATGTTTATACTGTTTGCCACAATGTTTTTGAGTTCTAAGTGAAGGCCATTAGTTGTATCAGAGACACAACAATCACTATTTATTCTGGTCTTGCTGCTTTACATTTCCCAGTCAAGCTTTTGATGCAAGAACAGTGACTGCTGAAAGCTGCAGGAGCTCTTTCCAGTGCATTTTATATATTTTTAGAAACCAAATAAGTGCAGATAACTATTTAGTATACTAATTATATTAAACCAGCAGAAATATAAAGGCAATAAAGTATATACATATATATGAGGGGAGGGAAAGATGAAAAATATAGATTTACAGCCAGATGTGGTAATAGCCCTAAATGTATGTCTCAGTGACCTTCTTCATTGACCCTAGGAGGATTTGAGTTGCTGCAGCTTTAAACAGAAAATTGCCATGTTCACTAGTTGTGGGCCATAAATGCGCTTTTAGTACTGCTTTGCTTATGTACAAAGAAAAGATCTGTAATATGTATCATATGTAATTATTTTCTTTTGACTTTCATTTCAAAATGAATATTTTCTGATTATTATCATGAGCTGTAAAGCAAAAGATCAATACCTGATATTCTCCCAAATAATAAATTTTCAGGATTTATTGGGGCAGTTGTTGGTTTATTTTTTTATGTGTTTTGTATCTTAAAATATAATTTTATTTCCTTTCAAAGATGCCAAAGAGAACGGATCTCTATATCACTGACCCAAAACTATGTATTTCTTGAATGTAATGCTAATTGTTACTATTAAAGAATTAGGTACAGCTCACACGGTAGCTGCTTCACCAAAGTAGGACTTAAGAAATTAATATCCCTCTTTTTATTTCAAAAGGGGAGTGGAAAAGTTATTCTTTAAGCACAGAAGACACTTGTCACACTCAAACACGCATAGCCACCCATAGGAGAGCTTCCAGGTCACTGTTGATGGGCAGCTGGTGCAGCAATGAATTTGCACCTTCCAGCCGCACAGCACTTCCTGTATTCCATGGTAGCAAGGCTTAAACTCCAGCACCCAGTGTCTGCACCTTAATCACTTTCTAGTGTGGAAACATAAATCTTATAAGAATATTTAATATTCCTGTAATATTTAATAGTTATAGCTTGATCAAGAAATACATAAGTAAATAATATATTATAAAAAGCTGAGAAACTTTGACATATTTACCCTACATGCTAGCCTGGGGGACTTTTAGAATTTTAATTACCCATCCTGACCCTGTCTAAAGTCGTGCGTTGTTAATGACACAGCGAGAAATAATGTGCCCAAACCATGCAGAGTGCCTGAGGAAGGACCAGGGGAGTCTTGAGTGGGCCCAACTGTTGCAGATACTGGACTGAAAGTATCATGGGTTTGCTTTTGGACAGAGAGGAGGCTGCGGTCTGAAGAGCCAAGTGACAGCCTCACTATAACCTGTTAAGCACAATTAAAGGGGCAAGGACAGCATGCCATAGAAACAACAGAAGGAACCCCCTGAAACCAGGGAGTCAAAGATCCGGGAGAAGGCGACTGAACCAGGAAGGGCTGCCTGGCATGGGCTGAAAGGAGGGAAGGTGAAGAAGCTGTGATACGAAGAGCAGGGAGGGCTGAGACAGAGAGGAGGTGGGCATCAGGCCAGGCAGTGCCTGTGTTGCTATAAGGAGTGTGGGCCTCATCTGGGGAGCCATGGGCATTTTTAAGCACAGAAATGATCAAAACAGCAGAGGAAGGAAGATGCTTCTGGCTGCAGCATGGTGAACTGGACGAAGGTCATGTCAAGAGGCCGGGAAGGTCACTTAGGAGGACTGCGAGCTAAACCAGAGACGATGGCAACTTGCCACTGGTTTTTTTCACAGGATAAATTTTTACTGAACACCTTCCTGGGGCCAGGAAAAGAATAGGATTGAGCAGGTTGTAGACGTCCAAGTAGACAGCAGTGAAAGAACTGAGTATTCAAGGAGATGTGCAGAATAAAGAAAGCAATCCCAGGTGTTTAACAGCTATTCACAGCCTTAAATGGCTGGTGGCTGTGGTGCCGTGAGTCTCCTGGTACTGAATGTTCACAGACATTCTGCTTTGTGTGCTGGCAAGCAAGGGATTAGTACAAGAAGAAAGAGAGTAAGTAGCAAAAAGTTTTAAAGCATAAGGGAAATCACAGACACATTAAGCAAAGAGTACAGCAACAGACACCACAAAGAGAAGCTGGGAAGGGCGGAGGGTTGCAGAGTGTGCCAAGGGGCAGGGTCCCTGGAGACAGGACACTGACAGTTACACAGTTACTGAGCACAGCTATGAGCCACTTCTGTCGCAGAAATGCCGGCTGCGTCAGACCTGTGGGACCTCCCCATCCTGGGCCTCTTTCTGCAGGTCATAAAAAGGTCTCCTTTTATTGAGCCAAATGGATTTCTCTGTAATTTCAACTTTCCTCAAGGCCACACAGAACAATTTCTCACCAATGTGACAGCACTAAAGATATTTGAAGACATCCATCATGTCCCCTAGTTTTCCTCTTTCCCAAGCAAAATACTCCCCAGTTTTTTGAAATACTAGCTTTTAGTCCTTCCTCTCCTGAATATTTGCAACATCCCATTTGAGCAGTTCAGCCAGTGTTGCTGATAAAACTCCATTTGTGATTACATCAGGTCAGTGCAGAAGGCTTGATTCACTGTGATGCAGCTCAAAACTAAACTGCATTTGCTGGATATCTTTTTTTTCTTCTTCTTCACCTTGCTGAATCACTGAACTGGCAGTTTAATAAAATCCCATCTTTTTCATATTCTGTGCTGTCAGTGAAATTTTCCTAACTTGAACAAATGTATTTGAATTTCCAAATGCATTTATAGAAGCTTACTTTATCCAAACAGTTACTGCCAAAAACTGGAAACAATAAATTCTAGAAGGAAAACGTGGACTTTAATGTAAGGTAACATGACATTAATTTTGTCTAGAGCAGAGTTCTACAGAAATGCACAAGAGGTAAGTGGGAAAAATCAGAGAAAGCTCTACTAAAATGGTTGAGGCCCTCCCAGGTGAAGAGGCCTGTATTTCTTGAATGCCTACACTGGAGATAGAATAATGAACAAGAATGCCCAAAGTCTCTGCCAAAATGGAGGTTTTATTCTAGAAAGGAAAATATGATAAAGAAGCAAGGCGTAGTATGTTTGGTTATGGACAAAGCAAAAAAGAAAAAAACAGCAGTAAAGAGAAATAGTGTCACACGTTGCAGTTTTATATATGTGACATAAAGCCTCAGAATGCTTCTCAAAGTACAAACAGGCAATAAATGTATCAAAAAGTGTTCCACATATCTGGCCATTAGAGATACGAAAATTAACAACCCTGAGAACCTGTCTTACCCTATAAAGACTGGCCATCATTAAGAAATCGAATAATAACAAATGCTGGTGAGGCTGCAGAGAAAAAGGAAGCCTTCTACATTGTTGATAGGAATGTAAACTGGTAGTACAACCACTATGGAAATCAGTGTGGAGATTCCTCCAAAAACTAAAAATAGAAATTCCATTTGACCACTATTCCCCTTCAAGCTAACATTCAGAAAGGGTTAAAGATATGACAGATAGGCACACTCAGGTTTATAGCAGCACGACTCATAACTAAGTCGTGGAAGCAGCCTATATGTCCATTGATAGATGAATGGATAAAGAAAATGTGATATTTATATGCAGTAAGTGCCACTCAGCCATAAAGAAGGATAAATTTGAGTCATCTGTAGGAAAACAGGTGTGCCCTGCGATGATACTAAATGAAATAAATCAGGCACACAAGCATAAATATCACATGGTTTCTCTTATCTGAGAAACTCAAACTATAGTACTATATGAGGAGCAAAATAAACGATAATAGGAGAAAAGGAAATAGATCGTTTTGCAAATTAAGATGTGTTATGTACATGGACCAACTCCCCATAATGAATGTAACTGTTATACATTATCAACATGTACTAAAAACAAACCAGAAAAGATGCTACTGGAGTTAGGATTTGAAGTGAGGGCAGAACCAAGGAGGAGGCATGTGCTGCACACCCCACATCTTCAGCAAGAGGTTGGAGGTGCCTGGGAAGCCTGTGACATCCTGCATTCTGTTTCTTAGCAACTGACTCAGAATGGATCAGCTTCTCTTTGCCGGGACCCACTAACTAAACCTTTGGACTAGTGGCACATTTTGTTCATCATTTCAAGTATCATAGAATGCAGAAAGTTATCTTAAATATATTAAATGTGTCAAATCTGCATTGGGTTATCCTCCATGTTTCAAATTAAGATCAAATTCACAGATAAAAATGACCTTTCATGAAAGACGTAAAACAGTCTATTCTGGTTTCCAAAATACTGGCCAAGGAACAGCCCTTAGATCTAAAGATGCTTTCTTTTACTAGATGGGTCCTTCCAAAGTACAGCTTTAAAACCTGATACGTATGTATGTAGACTTGTATTTTTAAACTCAAAACCTTAAAAGCAAGCTGTCATCAAACACTATTTTGTAACATTAAATGAATAGTTCTAGGATGCCCTAAAAAGAGATTGTCAACAAATGTCCAAATTATAAACAATAATTCAAGTAATCCTCTTAACTCTTCTTGCAGCTCTCTTCTATTTTACTGAGGAGTCACCTTTCTGATAAACCGGAGTATAAAGAGTGGCTATCACTTCAAAAGCTCAGGCAACAAAAGGAACAATGATCAAGTTGGATGCATTAAACTAAAAAGCGACACTCCAAACCAGAATATCTGTGAGCCACGTGTCTGAAAAGGAGTTAATATCCAAGCTATAAGGAACTCAAAAAACTGAGGAGTGAAAAACAAAAATCCAATTTAAAAATGACAAGAACCCAAAGAGACGTTTTTCCAAATACATAAAAGTGCCAAATGTGTACATGGACCAATCAGCAAAATGCAAATCAAAACCGCGAGATGCCCCCTCACACCTGTTACGTGACACCGCTATTATCAAAAAGCGATGCCTTGGTGCAGTGGTACCTACCTGTCATCCCAGCTACTTGGGAGCTGAGGCAGGAGAATCACCAGCTCTAGGACACCTTTAAAGTCTAGTAAGACCCTGGCTCAAAAGAAAAAAATGACTGCAAAGGGTCTCAGTTAAATTCCCAGTATGGGAGGAAAAAAAAGATAAAAATGTCTTTGAAGCTATAGAAAAAAGCAAACCATTATAATGTAAACTTGGTATAGCCATTATAAGAATTTTTTAAAAAACAGTATGGAAGAATTTAAAAATTAGGAATAAAATCTCTACCATATGAATAGCAGTTTCTGAGAAAGCATATCCTTGAAACATGAAACCAGCACTTTATAGAGATCTCTGCACTGACAAGTTCATTGTAGCAGTATTCACAATAGCCAGAACAGCATGGAATCAACATAAATTTATATACTGTCCCCCAGTGGAATATTATTTGGCCTTAAAAAGGATATACTGACCTTTGCAAAAACATGAATGTAAACTAGAAACCATTACATGAAGTAAAATAATCCAGACACAGGAAAAAAAAATAAACCACGTGGTTTTAGATATATGTTGTCTTGGTTATTTTTCTCTCGTTGCTGGAACAAAATACCCGACACTCCAAATGAAGGAAGAAAGGGTTTATTTAGCTTTGTGGAGATTTCAGTCCATAATCAGCTGGCTCCAAGGCAGGGTAACTGCCCAGGGACAACATTTCAAGGTAGCAGCCAGTGAAAGCAGCCAGAGCAAAAGCAGGGAAAGAGCAAGCCTCTTTTCCTCCTTTATACTGTACACAGGCCACCACCCTGCTCCAGGGCCAGTGTAGCACTCACAAACTCTCCTGACCCTCCTCTTGCACAGGCTGGGAATGTTTACAAAGTAAGAACCCTGGCTCCTTGCTGAGTCTCTTAAACTTCCAAATTTCTCAAGTTTACACGATGTATCAACCATAACATACATGGGACTGAAAACAAACACATTCAATACATATAAACAGAACAGTTACTAGGGGTTATGAGAGGGGAGGAAATGGGGAGACCTGAAGCAAAGGGGCAAACTCACAAGGATATAAGGAGTGTAGACCTACAGGTCAAATGTTACGAGCAGAGGACCATGATTAATACTGTCTCATCTGACAAAAATACACTGACAGTAGACTTCATGTGACCTTACTACATATACGCACAAAATATGGATGGCGAAGGATGTGTGAATTGGCTCCCCTGTAAGTCATCATTCACGGTGTATGTGTATACCATAGCATCATGCTACATCCCTTAAATATGTACAATAAAATCTTTAAAAAGGAGTGGTCAAGGCAACAAGGCACTATGGTGTTGTATGACAAGTAGCTCATGTCTCTGTCTGAAGCTGCAATAGCATAGGCAGAGAGATGCCACACCCTCCGTGTGTACTTAGAAAGGACCCAGTGCAGAATGGATCCTCCAGGCTTTCTCTAAGTCTTTGAAGTTTATTCAGGGCTCTTGGCAAGAGGAGTAATTGTCAAATAGCAGAACAGTGATTCTAGTGATTTACTTCAAATGTATACTGTGGTATTCAGTAAGCAGAAAGGCTTTTTATTTGTCTGCTATTTTTATGTATATTTAAATTCAATGCATATCATATATCCATGTATGTATACTGTGATGATTAATTTTATGTGTCAGCTTGACTGGACCACAGGGTGCCCAGGTACATATTCATTGTAGCACTGTATGCACACACACACTCATACAAATTGTGTATACACATAATGGAATAGTATTCAGCCATAAACAATGGGATCGTGTCACTTGTAGCAACATGGAAGAACCTACAAAACATTATGTAAAGTAAAATGAGCCACAAATTAGTGCTTAAATCTTTAATATTAGTAAAGCATATTGTCCTCCTTAATTAAGGTGGGCTTTACCCAGTCACTGATGGCCTAAATACAAAGTTCCCTTAGTACAAAATCTACCTGAAGACCTTCAACTGGAACCTCAGCTCTTGTTGATCCTACATCAGCATGTGACACACACGTGCTAATTTTTAAAGTATGGCTATAACAATAGAAATGAAGTCCTGAGGAGAGGACCCAGCAGTTTGGTTGCCTGAGAAAATCCAAACAAAAACAAAACTGGGTAAAGTTGGGGGGACAAAAATTTTGTCCATTTCCAGAGCCAGGTTTCTGTTTCTAATCCAGAAGAAAATCAAGTAATCTATGTACTATATCCTGCTTTCCCAAGCCTTTTGTATTTTTAAACTTTAAGCTTTTAAAGGTGTTTCACTGTATTGATAATATTTACATGACATTTTGTTGTCCATCCCATGGATTTATTTACCCAATTATTTCAAGAAATGCTTATGAGGAATCTCTCAAGTTCAAAGAGTCTGAAGAAACAAGGGAAGGGAAGGCAATAGTCTCACCTTACCCACGAAGGACACATTTAAGACCCTACTGGATGCTTGAAACTGCATATAGTACCAACTGGATATATTACACACATACACACACACACACAAATTATATATATATATATATATATATATATATATATATATATATATATATGTATAAAAAATTTCCTATGCTTATATATCCACAATAAAGTTTGATTTGTGCACTATGCATAGTAGATTAACAATAACATAATAATAAATAGATATTATAAAAACTGACTATAAAAAGATATTATAATAAAATTTCCAACCTCACTACTCTTTTTTAAAAATTTTATTTAAAGAGAAAAAGCAAAACAGAAAAAGGGTAGAAATAATACAGAATCTCAAAAAAAATAAACAGTAAATCACTAGGTGATAAATTACATATTGTCTTTTTAGAAACAGTTGTTCAAGTTACAAAATTAAAGCATACAAAGTGGACATTCAAACAGTGAGACTGCAAACAGTTATGTTCAAAAATCTGACAAAAAGTAATGTGGTTATCAATCCTACACACTGAAACATACATACAGTTATATCCTTTAGAGCACTTTCTTTTCCTCTCTTTTACAATAGCAATTACACATTTTGGGTTTTATTACTCCTACAGTTCTTATTACTTTTTACACTAGAGACACAATGTGATATTTATAAATATGATTCTTTTTTTTTTTTTTGTCTTTTTAAGACAAGGTTTTGCTATGAAGTTCAGGCTGGCCTTGAGCTCACTTTGTAGCCCAGGCTGGTTTCAAACTCACAAAGATCCACCTGCCTCAGCCTCCCGAGTGCTGGGATTACAGGCATGAGCCACCACGCCCGGCATAAATATGATTCTTATTTATTTAATTTATGAGGCTAGTCTCAAGTTGTCTCCATTTACCTATGAAGGCCTCAAGATCATTATTTTTTATAGCTGAGTAATATTCCATTGTATAAAAATACCACATCTTTTTCATCCACTCTGCAGTTGATGGGCATCTTGGTTGTTTCCAAGATTTAGCTATTACAAGTTGTGCTGCTATGAATATGGGTGCACATATATCACTGTGACATGACCTTTTCAGTTTTTCTGGGAAAATGCCCAGGAGGGGAATAGCTGGATTGAGTGGAACTTCCAATCCTAGTCTTCTGAGAAATCTCTATAGTGATTTCCATAGTGGCTGCATCAGTCTACACTCCCACCAACAGTGGAGAAGTGTTCCTTTTTCCCCACAGCCTCACCAACATTTGTTATCAGTTGATTCTTTAATTCTTTCAGGGAATGAGATGAAATTTCAATGCTGTTTTAATTTGCATATCTCCAGTGACACCAGGCATTTTTATCTGGGGTATGCACACAACTTTAAGTCTCTGCCCAGTGATCTCAGTGGAAGATCTCAAATGATATAGTCCGGTATGAGCTTGTGTTCTCTAAAATCGAAGAGTGAATTTTAGGAACAATGGAGGTTAAAAAGCAGAATATATTTATTGAGAGAAAGAAAGCTTCTGAAAGAGACAGGAGTCCTGAGAGGGTTGCCCAACCTCACTACTCTTATACTTTGAAATCATTATGAAATGCAATAATGATTAGTTAAACATAGGCACTTTGATACCACAATAGTCAATCTGACAAACAAAACATCTACTAAGAAACAACCAAGAGTGTAGCATGTACAGTATGGATACACTGGGACAAAGGGACGATTCCTATCAAAGGTGAGACAGCACCAGTTTTCATTAAACTACTTAGAACAACATGAATTTAAAACTAATGAATTGTTTATTTCTGGAATTTTTCATTTCATATTTTTGGATTGTGGTTGACCCTGGGTAACTGAAACTATAGAAAGTAAAGCCCCAGATAAAGGTCAACTACTATATCAGGAAACAGGTACTTGTACTTTAAGGAGCTTAAAATAGAATGGGGAATAAGAATTCACTAGTGCCTAATACTAGTAACTTCTGTAAGTAAAGTTTAAGCCACAGGCTCTCCAAGAAGGATGGGATGAATTTTCACTGGAAACAATTTAAAAATGCTTCTCAGAAAAGGCAGCCTGTGAGATAGTGAACAAAACCCGGAAGATTTCCTCAGGTAGGAAGATAATAAAAAGAGGCAGCTGAGGTACTAGGTGGAAATGTGTGATGCACTTTTAGTAATCTGAATCAGTGAAGGTGAATGATGGGTGAGTGTGCTGGGAGAGAGGGCTGAAGATAACCGCCAAACAGAAGTGGCATGTTTTAGAAGAGAAACACTGAGAGTTCTGTGCTGGATTGAGGAGAAAAGTTGTAAACAATGAGACTCCAAAATGATTCTAATCACAACTCCAGGGTGGAGAGGTATAAACTAACAGGGGAGGAGAAACGGACATTCTAGAGATGCATTTCAGAGCTAGTGTGGATAGAGTCTTCCTTCCAGTCATCTATAGGAGTAAGGGAGAGTAGTTAAGTTTACCCCATGAGTTCCAGGCAAGCTAGTTAAATAGATTGTATCTCCTCTAGTGGGACAAGTTCTGGAAAAAACTGGTTGGAATCCCACTCTGCCACCTCCTCGCTATGTAATTTGGGAAAGCCTCTTAACTGTCCTCATTTCGACTTCCTTATCTGTCAGGAGAGGAAACTGTACTAGATAATCCCCCTAATGGATTGGGGTATTTTCAGTGGACCTTGGACCACTAGGAAAAGGGAGATTTAGAAAAGTTTGACATTTGTCTTGCTGAGATGTTCTAGAACATGCACTGAGACATCCATCAAGCATTAAAAGATGCAGGTCTGAAGGTTGACAGGGAAACAGATAATGATGGATGTAGAGTAAGTTATGGTTAACCTTCTCCCCCAAGCATCTACAAATACAGCTTGCAATGAAGCAGCAAACTTTCCCAGGGAGAAGCGTATTAGTTGCTCAGAACAGTTGAGACCAACAGCCCCGGGCACTGGTTAGAATTGTAGAAGGCCACATCCCACTGATGGGTTAGAGGTCACGCTGCAGTGAGGCCCTACCCACATTACTTGTGTGCACTTTCAAGGCGGGAAGTAGAGCCCCAGCAGAGGAGCTGCAGGAATGCACCATCAGGAGGCCCCCAGGCAGAAGAGGCCTTCAGAAGTTAAAAGCACTGGGAGAAAAGGCATCATCTAATATCACAACCTGTGGGGCTTATAAACAACAAATACTGATTAATCATGGCTCTGGAGGCTGAGATATCCAAGATCATGGTGCCCACAGATTTGATGGCTGGCCCCATCTACTGTGGGCCTCCTGGACATGGCCTTCTCTGTGTAGCCTCACAGGAAGGAAGGGTAAGCAAGCTTCAGACTTTTTATGAAGGCACTGGTCTCATTCATGGGAGCTCTGCCTCCATGACCTACTCACCTATCAAAGTCTCCTTAATGCCATAGCCTTGGGCTAGGATTTCAGCAAATGCATGTTGTGGGTACACAAGCGCTTGGACCACAACAGTCACTAAAAACAAGTAGACAGCACACTTGTCTAAGATACAGTTTTCCTTGTGACATGAAAACAAATGTAACAAAAATCTTTAAACTTTGTTTTTCATAAAGTTTATTTTGTTTTATTTTCAGCAACTCTAGATTTTCTAGAGAATTTTGTTGGCATTTTTTTCAGCCTCCCACCCCTCCCACCTCCATCCCCAGAAAGGAGAAAAAATCCCAAATCAGTCCAGCATTGGGGCTCTTCCTGCCTGGTAGGGAAGTGAAATTTTTTTGGTGTGGGTGATTTAGGATAAAGGAAGGGAATTTGGGGACAAGAGGAGACTTTGCTGCAGACAACTTTTATTAAAGATAAGAACGTAACAAAATGAATGAGCTGGACTGGATTTCAGAACTAAGGGTTGAAGAGGGAATGACCACACCCCTGGAGATGGGGTCCAAGGACAAAGAGGATGAAGGCTCGGCTGCAGGACCAGCGCACAGGCTGCTGAGGCAGGGGCCGGGCCACTTTCTCAGGCTGAGCTCGCTGGAGAGTGTAAGTCGCCCACCTCTGAGGGCCTCTCCCCCAGCAGAGACGGAGACTCACATCCACACTTTCCCCTAAATTACTGTGTTTAAGTCCAGCAATTCTCATCGCATCCAAAGACAGGGTAAATGGAGAGAACAGGCGAAGTGGCCAAAATAACAGGTATGTATTTGATTAAGTGAGAGAACAAAGATGGTATCTAGCTTTGAGTCGTGTGGAGAAATGTGTGCTGTCATAGGGCTACTATCCTCTATGGCCAGAGTTGCTTCATTTCTGATAGGTTTTTACTGGAAATGGTTTCTAGCATGTTAACTTAATGTTTGTTTGAACTCCCCGTTTCCTGATTTGGTCTGATACTTCTAAAGGGAAAGAAACCGTACAGAACAAGGTGTAAAAGCATCCAGAGATCCACATTCTCACATTGTCTCTGTCTCCTGAGAGCCGCATAACAATGGGCAAAACATTGGTTCCCCCTGGCCTCAGTTTCCATTTTTGTCAAAGAGCTCAGGAGAGCCAATTTCTAATTTTCTTCCAGCTCCAGCACCCCGGACATGTAACACAGACAATAATTGTAGAAAGGTTTAAAAATGATGAAAATGCAGATGGGAAATCACAAATACAGCAGCAGCCACATTGATCAAAGTTTTTCTCTGAGCCTTGTCACGATGTGGGCAGCCAGGGACATGGACTATTTTAAGAGGTAACCCAGATGAAGAAAGGTGAGTAATGCGTAAACCACCTTCTAGGAGGGGCTCCAGTCTCCCCACTCTGTGTGACCAAACAGAACCTCCTCCGACAGACTACCTGGGCCCAGGTACTGCTCTCATTCTTAAAAACGGACCCTGCCAGGGGAGACTTCCGTGCTGCCCTCCTGATTGCACCTCAGAAATATCTTTACGTAACATCCTCCCTTCCTCCCCAGCCCCAGGTTATTACCACCTACAGTGTGCCAGTACCATCCTGAGAAGTCTGTCACACAGTTATCCTAGGTCCAGCAACTTGCCAAATCTGTCACCACCACACTGCACAGGCCACAAGACGGGGATCCTCTCCTGCATGCCAGGGCCTGGTGGATCATACACCTTCCCTAACTATGAACTGAATGAAAAGGTGAATGAATGGATCTGCATCTGCTTAGGAGAGAGAGAGACTCCTCGCTCACGTCAAATCGCTAGCAAGGGTTAAGTCAATTATCTTCAAATTTTACAAGAAAAATTTAATAACAATGCTGATCTTGACAAATGTAGAATTTTAAATGTATGGCATACTCCTTTACAGTACACATTAATAATACTGAGTTGAAATTCTAGTTTTATCTTTGTGAAGAGTCTGTGCTGATTTCCACAGTGGTGTGCTTTCATGGACAGGAAAACAGATTAAGA
This sequence comes from Hydrochoerus hydrochaeris, assembly GCA_004027455.1. Lineage (NCBI taxonomy): Eukaryota > Metazoa > Chordata > Mammalia > Rodentia > Hydrochaeridae > Hydrochoerus > Hydrochoerus hydrochaeris. The sequence goes on from PVLA01001183.1 coordinate 211,530, forward strand.
AAATGTGGGATTCACACAGGACAGAGTGCAAACCACTCTGGCAAGAAGAATAAACTTGAATCATTTGCAGGAAAATAGGTTCACCTTGAGACTATAATGTTAACTGAAATAAGATACACAAGCTTAAATATCATGTTGTTTTTCTTATATGAGAAATATAAATAAAGAGCAAAATAAAAGACAGATTTCTTTCTCCTTCATTTTGCTTTTTATATTTTGGTGTTAAATTCACTAATCAGACACTTTAAAAATATCTAGCACGATGACGATATGCGATGCTACTTTTTCATCCATAAATATAAATACAGGTCAACTGTCTTTAATGAAAATTTAGTGTCAGAATTCAGCTGTAAGTGAAAAAAAAAAAACACCCTGGATTTCAAGACTGGAAACAGCAGTAAGAAAAAGTAACATTTCTTATGAATAATTGTACATTGACAACATGTGAACATAGTGATAGTTTAGAAATATTAGGATGAATCAAATAAAATGTCAAAATAAAAATTTTTAAATGATCACTAACAATTCAAGTGTGTTCTCGCTGCCCAGGCCCTGCTGACCTCCTGGACTTTGACCTCCTGGGAACAGCGTCAGCGCTGGGGGAGGTGGTGAGAGTGGCAGTGATCTGTCCTTGCAGTCAGGCAGCAAGTGGACCCGGGCTCAGCACCCACGGGCGAGAAGCTCCCTGTCTGCAAGAGGCCTTCACGCAGGGCGGCTCACCCACGAGCCCAAGTGCTCACCGTCGGTCCGGTCCCCTTCCGCCCACCTTCATGGACTCCGCGGACGCCAGGACATGGATGCTCAGGATGAGGATCTATGATATCTGTGTTTCTCAGTGGTTTCTCAGGATCACCACCTACTCCTAGTGCAGGGATCACATCTCTAGCTCAAACACTTGAAATCTGAGGTCAGGCCGTGCCCCACCCGTACCAAGTTCCAGGTCCATTTCCAAAGATCAAGTGTCCTTTGCCTCAGTTTCCTTTCTTCTGCCTGGATCAATGTTTATTCCTCCCGCTGTAACTGCTGGCCTCCTCTCCTTCCATTGGGCTTAACATCTCTAAGATAAGCAGAGCAAACACATTCTTGTCCCAATGGAAATTAGTTTGGCTTTCTTCACCTAATAATATTTTCAAAGTAAATTCTTAGATTGAATTGCCCAAGTACCTTTTGTTCTCTTTTTCTTTAGTTTCTGTGCTACTGGGGATCTAAAACTTTCACACTGAACTACATTCCTAAGGCTCCCCTCACCCCCCAGCCCCCAACCCCCTACCCCCTACCCCCTACCCCCTACCCCCACTCCCACAGGCTCTTGCTAACTTCCTAAACTACCTACCCAAGAGGGCTTAAGCTTGCGATCCCCTTTGCTTCAGCCTCCCAGTGCTGGGATGATGGTCCTGTCCCACCACATCTAGCTTTTAACAAAACTTTCACTTGATTCTTTTATTTACTTATTTATTTGGTACTGGGGATTGAACTCAGGATCACATGCTTGCCAGGCAGGCACTTATGCCATTAAGCTAAATCCCTGGCCCTTTTTTTTTTTTTTTTTTTTTTTTTGGTATTGAACTTGCGACCTCACGTTTGCCAGGCAAGCACTTACCCTGCTGAGCTAAATCCCCAGCACCCTAAAGGGAAAAGAAATGCATTCCCAATGGACTTTCTCAACCTCTGTCAGCCATTTATTTGATGCAGAAAAAGCTTACAATTCTCATAACGGGGCCGCAGCATAGAGAATTCGTGTAGAAAGAGCTGGAAAGTTTTACCTGCATGGGAAACCTGACCTGTCCTTGCTTCCTGCCGGCTGCCACGGGCTTTCTGCTGTCCTCCAAGGAGGCTGATGAAAACGAATTCCCACTGCACACAACCGCGCTGTCGCTGCCCGGTCACCCTCTGCCCTCTGCAGGAGGACTCTGGGCTGGCGCTGTTATGTCCAGAGCGGCCTGCAGTTACAGATCCTTTGTCTTTCCAGAAACAATGCTTGATCCTGTGACATTGTAAATATCACCTGTAATTAGCTCACAGATTCCCAACTGTTTACAGTTTAGAATTTGTTTTCCTGCTGCTACATTGCACTGAAAAAATCATTTTATGCTGAGAACCTCTGCTGCTTGGAAGACTTTCAAATTCAGGGGGAAGTTCTGGTGTGGATATCAATATTCGGATTTTAATTTGTTAAAAAGACACCTCTCCATATACAATTAATTACCTCCTTGTTTTTCCTTTCACTCTGGATCTTTATCCCAAATCTATATTTTTGTTTGATCTCCCAAGCTGATAACATTTGGAGCAGGTTAGGTTAAAGAGTAGGAGCTATAGTGAAACATAATATTGTTTTCTGCTGCTTACTGTGTGGCTTTGAAAAGCCACTTCATTTATTTGGGCATTTTTAGGAAATAGTCATAATGATAATAAAAATTTCTTCCCGCTCTGAATCAGTCACCTTATTCTTACTCTGAGGTCACCCTTCTCCATAATATTTATTGCTTTTCAAAACTTCATGCACATTAATTTTATCTCCGATCTCATGTTTCATGCTCTCTGGTGGTCAAATATATGGTTCTATAGTATCTCCCATAGTCTCTTAAACAGCAATCAGTGATTTTTAGATAGACTTTGTGCAAAAGACAATGACATAGTCATTAGGAACCTATTTTCAAATCTCAGAAAAAATTGATTTTATTTACTATATCCCCTTGCCAAATTACTCTCTTTATTCCTGCTGTTTCCCAAAATGAATTGAATCTAAACTCCCTGTTATGGACAAATAATCTGAAGCAAAGGAACATGATCTTGTACTTAGCACAGGGCTTCTGTTACACACATACGGCAAAGAGACTTGGTTTTACACAATTGTCTAAACTTTCTCACCTATAAAATATAAAAGTTGTATGTGTGGAAACAGAGCAGGAATTGGACTATTCAGTTCTATAATTCATTCTTACTCTTACAGGTCTGTACTTTAGATTTAGAGGCCTATTATATTGTGCTTTCAATAATTGTTAAGAAACAAGGCTAATTTTTCATAAAGACCAGTAGTGATATAGGGGAATGAAATTCCTGACCTACTATATGTCCAGAATGAGATCATGTTCTCTAAAATCAAAGAATGAATTTTAGGAACAATGGAAATTAAAAGCAGAAATATTTATTGAGAGAAAGAAAGCTTCTGTCAGAGAGAGACAGAAGGGGTCCAGAGTGGGTTGCCAAAGATTCTGTATTTTCTCGGGATTTTTAGAGTAAAACCATGAGGTGAGGTGGGTCTAAAGCAGGGAAAACTGGGAACTCACAAGGCAGGGGGCATGAGGTGGGACAGAACTGTGGTCAAACAATAAGTTTAATTGTTCAAGTAAAATTGACGAAATCAGTGGTTCTTCCTATAAGGGGTTGGGATGGTGACTCCTGGCTTCTCGAGGTGATCGAGACTTCATCCCTAAGGATTGTACCTAAGGATGTGGTTGCATTTGTTTTGCCCTCTGTCCTGAGATCTGGCCCACAGCAAGAGGTGTGTGTCTCCTCCAAGGTCATAAGACATCTGGTCCTCTGTGCCAGCTTCTTCGAGAGCCTAGCCCTGTCTGACCGCCTATAACATTTCTAACTAGCTCAGTTGCCCATAACAATAGGAGCACATAGAAGGCTGAGGCAGGAGGATTGCCACAAGTTTGAGGTCAGCCTAGGCTACAGAGTGAGTTCAGGCCAAGCCTGGACTACATAATGAGACCCCATCTATTATATATCCTTAGCATTAAGGAGTAATACAACTTTTCCAATTATATATATGCATGTGCACCACTCCTTACCTCCTGTCAGCAAACAGTATTTACAGTGTCTCAGGCACACAGAACCCCAGTGGGTCCACAGCGTGAGGGAATTCAGCAAGACTCAAACCCAGGCAAGTGCATCACCTGCAACACCTGCAGAAGCAGAGAGGCCGGAGAGGCCAGTCACTGGGTTCCAACCACATCTTTCTCCTAATACAGACAGAAGACCACGGTGTCCTTAGCAAAACAAAGGAACAAGAAATCCTATCTTGTCCTATGCTTTCTTGCTCCCCTTAACCAACCATTTCGACTGAAAATTTTAATGTAGACTCAAAGGGGAAAATGGATTGGGCAACTCCTGGTCCTTTTCCTTCCAGTTCTTTATTTGTCAATGAGCCAAAGGTAAAGAGTATTTGTTGATGGGCACAGATCAAGATGTGGACTAAAAACTTGGAACCAGCTTTTGCTGTTCTGTTAAGAATGAAATACATAATCAAGTGTGATGGCTCATGCTTGTAATCCATGCACTTCAGGAAGCTGAGGCAGGAGGATCACAAGTTGAAGCCCAGGCTGGGTAATTTAGTGAGATCCTGTTTCAAATTTTTTTTATTTTTTTTCAAAATTTGTTCAAAAAGGGGTGGCATGTAGTTCAGTGTTAGACCTGCATTTGATGCATATTAATGAAGAAAAAAAGAGACTGAGGATAGGAGTAGAAAATGTATATGCATGTGCATGTCAAAAAATACAAATTGTTCAAATTGTGGGGTCAGGGATTTGGCTCAGTAGCATAAGTGCCTGCCTGGCAAGCGTGAGGTTGTGAGTTTGATCCCCAGTACCGAAAAAAATAAAAATTGCTCAAATTGTGTAATTTTGGTAATTCCAAAGCAAACTGTATTTGCAATTAATATGTTACATTTGTTTTTATACACAGATTCCTGGCATTATACAATATAGAGACAAATAAAGATGAATGATACAATTCATGCTAGCAATCAAAATTTTAATTTGTCTTTAGAATAACATTGAGTAGGGCTGGGGATTTAGCTCAGCAGCATAATCACCTGCCTGGCAATCGCAAGGTCATGAGTTCAATCCCCAGTACCAAAAATAAAATAAAATAACATTGAGTAGCAAGTTTTAAAGCACCATAACAAGACCAAAAAATGTGTAGAGGAAAGGAAAGTGTATAGTTATACCTTTAATAGCACTGTTTTTTTTTCTACTTGTTGAACAAGGGGAAGGTACCACATTTTCATTTAGCATTGAGCCCTAAAAATTATGTGGCCAGCCCAGAAGCAGAAAACAATGAGGAGAAAAAAGAATAAGAATAAGAGAAAAATCAAACTTATAGCAACATCAAACTACTGTTTCTGCAAGAAAATAGTAAGAAAAAAATAGTTCTACGTCCTCATTTTGAAAGAGTGATGTAATTTTGATGAATGCACATAGCACATATTAACTGCGTGCATCTCAGGGAGTTGCTTCATACACATCCTACATCTCGGCTTCCTTTCTTCCCCTTTCCCACCTACCCTCTCCTCACTTTCCCCAACCCCCTTTCCCATCTCCAAAGTCTGCCCCGCTGTTTCCTATGATCTCTTTTAGTTTTTCCTTAAATTATTTCTATTTGGGGTTTCTCCATGCAATATTTAACTTTCTGTGTCTGGTTTATTTCACTTAGCATTAAGGAGTAATACAACTTTTCCAATTATTTTTGTCATTTAAACAAAGCATCTTAACTTACTTCCCACTCATTTGGCAGTGGGTGTTTTAGGCTCTTTTAAGAACTCACATCTACCTCTCTGTGAGTATACATGCACAAGATAGATAACTATACCACTGATCTCTGTTAGTTCATCAAAGACAACAATTTGTGTTTTCATTGTTATTGATCTTTTTTTTTTCAGGTCTAAATCTTGTACTATGAACAACTATTTTGATGCATTAACTATTGTTGATTTCCTATTATTTCGTTTGGAAATTCTGTGTCGTTTTTATGCTTTGGGGTCTTTGTTTTTTAAAATAATAGTTTTTAAAAGGAACTCACTGTCTGCAGTCACAACGATCCTTACACTAGGGGGCAGCAGCTACCATGCGTCAACCTGCCAGAGCTCCAATGCCTCACTGTGATGGCAAGCACTGAACCAAGGTAGTAATCAATTAAAGACATACTCATTACCTAGGAGGGTTGGTTTTTATCTTCATGTTAATTTATTTGCTGAGTTGTTTTCGAAAGAAGATGAGCAACTTATGCTGAGGACTTCAGGTGTTTCAACATGAAAAAAAAATAGAGACTGTTTTATCACTCACTTTGAAATGACGATCATTTGAAAGATCTTTTTCAGTTTGGTGCCTGTGTACAACCTTGTAGTGAATGGAAAAAGTAAGAAAAAAATAGTAAGAAAGATGAATGATAGAATTCATGCTAACAATCAAAATTTTAGCAGAAATTTTCATTTACTCGCAATTTAATCAAAAGGAACAGTTCATTTCACTGAGATCACTGGGCAGCTGTCTAGTGATAACAATTTTGTAATTAATGAAGAGTGAAGATTTTATAAGGAAATCACCAGGCAAGAGATTAATAAACCACCACTAAGGCAAGAGATTAATAAAGCACTAAAAATCCACACTGAGAAACTCATCTTGGCTTGAATCACTGAAGAATCAGAATGTCTTACACATGAACAAGAAACTAGAAATCTAGATTTCACAAGAGACATCTAAATTCTTGTTATTTATTAATTTCTTGCTTTGGTGGTTTCTTTCTACAATCTTCACTCTTTATTAATTACAAAATAAACCACTGCCAAGACAAAGATAGTTATAATCCTGGACTCATAAATAGACCTTGTCTCAAAAACACCAAACAAACAAAAAATAGATTGAAAGTTCTAAGATGAAACAACCCAGTAAGAAACCACTATAGTGAATTCCAGATGTTCTGGCAAGATTAATAAAAACCAATTCTTTTTACCTCAGTTTACCATCAACCTCCAAGGTGATAGTTTGCAATAAAGGCAGTTCTTCCCACTAGGGCCATTTGGAAATGCACAAGGTGTTTTTGAGGGTCCTAGAAATGGGAGGTACTGTTTCCATTTAATGTGGTGGGGAAGCAACTGGATAGCAAAACAATAACTCAGTTAAGAGATAGGCAGAGAATCTGAGCAGATATTTCTCCAAATAGGGCATACAAACAAGTTTACAAAAAAAAAAATATTCAACATCATTACTCATCAAGAAAGTGCAAATTAAAAGCACAGTGAGATATTGCTTCAACCTGGTAGGATGACTATGATGAAAAGATAAAAGATAAGTATTGGCAAAGATGTAGAGAACAAGGAGTCTTTGCATATTGTGGGTGAGAATGTAAATTAATTCAGCCATTGTATGAAATCAAATGGCAGATCCTCAAAAACCAAATATAGAACTGCCATATGATTCAGCAATCCCACTGCTGGGTATGTAACCGAAGGAGTGAAAATCAATATGCTAAAGAGATTATCTGCACTCCTATAGTCATTGCAGCACTATTTGCAACAACCAAGATTTGGAACCAAGATAAGTGTCACTGGCAGATAAATGAAGAAAATGTAATACACATAAATGTGTATATAGACATGTAATATATACACAGAAGGTGTTTATGCACATGTATGTATATATTGAACAGATCCTTCCCTTTTAAGGCTGAATAACTTTCTGGTGTGTGTGTGTGTGTATATATATACAGTCCATAGATTTACATGAACTTACATGTATGTATATGTGTGTATATGCATGAGACATAGATACACATGTAATATACACATACATACATAGCATACACTGTTCACCCTTAAAAAGACAGGAAGTGATGTCATTCGCAGCCACACAAATGAACCGGGAGGACATCATACTATGTGTGATACTCCAGGTCCTGAAACATAAATGCCACATGATCTCACTTAAGTGTAAATCTAATACAAGTTGATCTAATGGAAATGGAGGTGAGGAAGGATGGATATCAGAGGCTGGAGGACGGGGAGGGTGAGAGGCTGATGATGGGCGCAAAGTTCAAGCTAGACAGGCGGAACGTGCTGAGCTCTACTGCACAGGAAAATGACTCCAGTTAATAATCTGCTGCATTACTATGTACTTCCAAATAGTAAGAGTAAAATTCAAAAGTCCTCATCACACATAATGATAAGTGAGTGGATGGATAAGTTAACTAGCTTGCTTTAATCATTCCACGTTTTATCAAAATATCACATCTCAAAATGCCAGGTTTTATCAAAATAGTACATCATAATTGTAATACTAGCACTCAGGGAGGCTGAGGCAGAAGGGTTGTCTGGGCAATTTAGTGATTTGGAAAGATCTAATCTCAAAAATGAAAGAACAAAAAAGGGGTCAAGATGCAGTCCTGTGCAAAGGCCCTAACTTCAATCCTTAGTACCACAAAATAAAAACAAACACAAAAATAATTTCATCATATCCGATGTTGTGGGGAGATAATGTTAATCTGACAGTGTATAAGTCAGCCCCAAAGAAAAGTTACTGTCCTGCGTATCTCATAACCTTTAACCTGCCATCTATTTTATACAGAAACATGAATCACTTTCAGCACGGTTTTAATAAAATTGAGTAGTCTAGGAATATAGCTGCCACATGAGTCACCTTTAGAAGTTGGTAGTGGCCACGTCCATGAAAAAAATTTATTTTTATTGGTACATGTTTGCAGTACATCATGATTACTTTCATTGTGAGGACTCGATACATGTACATAAGACACCTTAATTCTTTTCAAATCCCTGCCTCTCCCTCTATCTCCTAGTCCCCTCCCCTTTTGCAAAGATCCATCTCCCTATTTCCTATTATCTATCTTTATTTTGCTTTATACTTTTATTTTGGGTTTTTCATGTAAGAGAAACCATGTGATAGTGAAGTTTCAGTGTGTATTTCTCTTAACATCGTCTCTAGGTACATTCATTTTCCTACAAATGCCTCAAATTTATCTTTGTAGCACAGTATATGCCATTGTGTGTAAACACCATATTTTCTTCACGCATTCATCTGTTGATGGATGTACAAGCTGCTTCCAAGAAGTAGCCAATAAACCTAGGTGCCCCTATTATTATAATATGGTGTTTTGAACTCTTTCAGAAAGATGCCATGAAGGGGAATTTCTGAGTTGAATGAGGTTTCTATTTTTAGGTTTTGGGGTTTTTTTTTGAGAAATCTCTATATTTATTTCCATATATGAAATGAATTCTATTCAATTAATAATTCTTAAAAGTCATTAGTAAGCTGAGTGTTCTTTCATAATGTGGGTATAAGTATAGAACTGTCAGTCATTTAACTTAACTAAATATGACTAAGTACCTATGAGATATAAGACATTTTGCCTTTAAATAGTGTATAAGTTGCACCAAAATTCTTGCAACAAAAAAGAAAAAAATCCTTTCGTGTGGGTTGGAGGATGGGGGAATTGATGTTATAAGAGATAACAAAACAATTTAGATAAGTGAAATTACCAACTGGATATTTTGGAAACAATTAATTTGTTTTCTATCCACACCAAGAAGGTTATGTACCAATGAGCCAAATGAGAGTAGATATGCAAGGCAAATTTTAAAAAATTCACATTAGATAAATAATTCCTTGTTCAAATGTATATTTTTAAGAATCAGACTTATATGACTGCTGACCAAGTCTTAAGAGGCCTTTTGCATGATTCATATGTAATCAAATTTTTCAGAGTAAGTCAAGTATTTGAAAGTAATTGTCCTCTGGAATGATTATAAACAAGTTAGTGTTACTGTACAGATGCCCATCACTGCCCAATTTGTAATAGCAAACGGCAAAATAGCCTAGGGAGATTATATGACTATAGAAGCAACTTGCTTGATTTCCTACAAAACTAGGTTTCCTTATATGGAAACACTAAGCTCATAAATTAAAATAATTCATGCACATTATGTGCTTACAGTACCCTTACAGTGCCCAGCATATATAATAGGAAGCACAGGCAAATAACAGCCACAATTACACCTCTCTTCCATAGGAGAAATATGGATAGACTTCATGGGGACAATTGCCTAATGCTGTGACCAGACCACACCGCCAAATGAGTTGCTTGGTGCTGACTGTGTAAAAGACACTAACCAGCCCTGGAGTCATTAATTAAGAGATTTTTGACAGCGTGGTAATCCCAGGATGTTCCTAACTGAGCTATCATTCAATTGCCCTAGCTAGCAAAACTGAAGATATGTGTAGATTTTTTAGATACTAAAAGGTTTGTTACCCAGCAACACATTAAAGTTCCTGAAGAAATTCAGAGTGATCTCATTAGCAAAGCAACTTCCTGATAGACAGCTCCGGACCCATGAACTCATGATCCTCTGACCCAGAAAGAAATGCAGGTGAGAATGGATTTGATGGTAATATACCAAGTAAACTAGTTTTGCAACCTACCTGGGAAGTGAGTGAGTGTGGCTAAAGGTTGATTGCAGCATCGGGAATGAGGGAGGAGCAGGAAGACCAGAACCATAACATTTCACAGGGGGCCACTGTCATAGAAATGCCACTCTGAGTGACTTACAGGACATGCTGGCCCACTGTGCTGCGTGGAAGCTATATCTGCCTTTTTTCTTGCCAGCCTTTCCCTAGTTTTTTGTGACCACAGAACATTCCCAGAATGACTTGCAAACACAAGGAGGTCTTAGATAATAGCATTTAATCCTGGGAATGGATGCTATTCTCATTCAAATCATCCTCTTACAAAGAAACACAAATCTAGAGCAGTAACTTGCTTAAGAGCCCAAAACCGAAGAGTGAAGTTCAAGCCAGGCATATGCATGCTGTTGACTTCTATGCTAGCCTGTCTCCTAGGAACCAGTTACACACTGGGTGTTTAGGGCTTGAATATTCACAAAGCTTGAACCCCACAACACCTACTTCATCACCATCTCCATTCATAGACAAAGAAACAGACAAAAATATGTGCAAGTGGTTTTCCCAAATTTAAAAAATTAACCAGGGGTTCAAGCAAGATAGGAACCTCAGGTCTTTTTAATTAAGGAGAAATTAGAGCCCGAGTATTCCAGCAGAATGGGGAAGCTGTGATGAGCACAAAATTGAGTGGGACAGAGTTGTGTGGTCAGGACCTTTGCTTACTTTTACCTCTGCTTTGTCTGCCCAGACAACATGTAAAAGCATGCTTCTAGTCAGGCTTTTACCCACTAGAATTATCTGATGATCATGTGCATCCACATTGCTGCATTTGTCCATTCTAGATACATCAGTTTTTGCTAGATGACATGCAGCATTTGGATAATCTGGACTTTTCTTCTCTGTCAAAGATGAGTACTGGAGACAGCATTTTTGAATTTAAGCCAGTTCCTTAAGGTAATGTGTTGGTGTCACATGGAAACACCAAATAAAAAAAATAAATTTTTTTTTATCAGTACTGGGGATCGAATGCATGGCTATGAGCTTCCAAGGAAGGAGCTTATGCCACTGAGCTAAATCCCCAAACCCAGAAATAAAAAAATTTTAAAAACCCAAAAATCTAACTATTCGCTTAAGACACTAACACCTGGGAAAAGATCAAAACGCTAGCAATGTCCATGCTCCCTGTGTAGACCAAAGGTTTGTGACCTTCCAAATCTATACATTGTAATCTAACACTCAGTGTGAGAGTCTTTGGTGAGGAAGGCTTTGGGAGATAGTAGGCCCTGAGGGTGGAGCCATCATGAATAGAATTACTACTCCTAAGAGAGGAGTCCAGAGAGCTAGCTCCCTCACTATCCACATGTGAAGAAGCAATGAGAAATTAGCAGTTGCCACCCAGAAGAGGATCCCTCATCAAGACCCCAACCCTGCTGGCTGACCTCAGTTTTCTAACCTCTAGAACTATAAGCAATGAATGTCTGGCTTAAGTAGTGGCTGGTATTTTGTTACAGCACTGTGAACTGACTACAAGTGTCTCTGTGTTTGGGGAAAAATATCATTGCAGATTTATTGCATGACTTTAATAACCTGTTGCTTATTATGCATTTCAGACAGCCTAGTCATGGTAGGGTAGCTGCATCGTTAGCAGACTGTGCAGTATAAGAAAGGAAGGAAATGACCTATGCAGATAGCTACCAAAGTTCAGTGGGTTGGTCTTGAGACACTTCCTGACCTCACAACACTAGCAGGATGCAAGGGAGCTTGGAGAGCTTGGTGGATGTCTACAATCACACAGAGGACTTAGTTACTATGGAAGAGGAACGTTACTGAAATCAGTTACTTCGGACTCATCCTTTCCCACCTTTTCCCTTACAGGGCTCTTTGAATGTATCCCTCCAGAAGAGTTTTTGAAGTTATAAAATTCAACAAAATCTCATCAATTGAACCTTTATGCTCACTTTTAAATTTTATTTAATTTTCTCTAGTTAATTTACTATGAGTTTTAAAACTATAGTCTATTAATTCCTCAAGATCTGTGAAGTGAAAGATATTGCAACATTTTTCTCAGCTACATAATAAATTATCAACACCACTAAATTTTACTTAGTATCAACACTGGAGATAAAAAAAAACCACTTAGAAGGGTCAGTCATTTTGAGTGAGTAGATGAATGAATAAATGTTTATAATATTTACTGAATTCCAAACATGGTGCTAGGTACTAGGGATACTCAGATTAATAATTAACCAGAACCCAATAACCCCATCAATATAGCTTCACAAACAGGAACATCAATATAATTTCACGAACAGGAACAACACTTGTGAGCACATCAGAACTCTTTTCAAGTGGGAATGTTTGGGGGCAATTCAAAAATAGAAATTAGGAGATGTTCTCTTTGTTCCATTTTGGTTCAGCTGAGCAAGTTAGAGAGCTCATACTCTCCTATAATGAAAGGAAAAGAGAAATCATTTACTCTGAACTAATCACACCTGCCCTGGGCACAAACTGTCAATGTTTAGAGAAATCACAACCAGTTTGTGGTAGGCCCACAAAAAAAAAAAAAGAAGAAGAAGAAGGAAAAAGATTCCTGAAATGTGACCTGCAAGGCTTGATAACAGTGCTTCAGAGTTTAACAGATAAAAAGGTAGCCAATTCACATTTGCTAAAATATAAATTCTGCAACAGCCAGGAAGATAAAACAGCTAAACTCACAAAAATGGGCTGTTATACATTGACAATCCCTGATGTCCTTTGGGCTGATGTTAAATCTACTTAAAAATACAGTACCTCTGGGTTCTTTCCATAACCAGATTTCTAGGAAAGAAATCCTAATCTCCAGAAAGCAGATAACAGAAAGATTACTGATTGTAAAGGAATAAATCACGCTGAGCTTCAAAGTGGCCCGAGTCATGGGAAGCCAACCCAGTGGGTCCAATCTCCAGCATTCGGAAATTGGGCAATCTAGGAATATCTAGTCAGGCCAGTCGAATGAGAGTAGACTTTATGCATGAAGTCCCCAAACACTGAGAATGCTCCAACACAATCACTGGGGCCAGGTGGACTTGGGTGGTGGGAGACACTGGGCTGAGTGCCTGATGTGGGTCAAGTTTGGATAGAGAGTGCATTTGGTCTGATTTCACAATGGAGAAGGCAAACTCTCCTGCCCTGATTCTCCCTTCTGACTCTCTTCTTGCTCATTGTTACATTAAGCATACTTGGCCTCCTAGCGGCTCCTCTGACATAGAACATGCCACACCTGCTCCTAATCCCGGGCCTTTGCACTTGCTGTTCTGAGCTGGAATGTTGTTCTCCCAGATCTACTCGGAGCTTCCTCTTTACCTCCTTCAAACTGTTGCTGAAATTTCACTTCTTAATGAGGCTGACTGTAGTTGTTTTCCATGGCAGCCTTAGTGAATTACCATGAACTCAGGGGCTTAGGGTGCAGGATGAATTCCTATGTGTGTGCCATGAAACAACACATGTTCATTCTTTTATAATCCTGTAGGTCAGAGGATCAAGTGGGTCATATCAAGCTGACATCAGGGTGAGGGAAGCCTGTGTTCCTCTAAGAAGCCCCAGGGGAGGCTGGTTTCCTACTCATCTCAGCTGCTGGCTGAAGTCAAGCCCTCTGGGTGTAGGACTGGGGTTCCTTTTTCCACTGTCAGCAGATGGCTGTTCTGGCTTTCAGAGAATTCCTGCATTCTCCAGTCTACAAACCCAGGAAAGACAGGTCCAGTCTGCCTCTTTATGACTTTCTGCTTCTTCCTTTTCTTCACTCCTACTGAGTAAATCCTGGGTTCTGCCCTGATTCTCCACTTTCAAGGACATTTGATTAGTCTGGGCCTGGATTATCCGAGGCCCTCCCCTCACACTGCTGTTCTTTTGGCTGTGTAAAGTAACACATTCCCAGGTTCAGGGGATTAGGTCATGTGCATCTTTGGGAAAGGGGGAGGTGGTATTATGCATATTAAAAATTGTGGGAGACCACCTGGATAATTTTTCTTAAAAGAAGAACAATTGTCTCTATTTTGGCTAAACCTGGCCCTATTTCGGTGTATTGATATGTACAGAGTTGGCTAAGGCTTTTCCTTATCTCCTCAATTGGCTTTAAGCAATGCAAATGGGTCTCTCCAGGAGCTGATGTGGAGTTGTTAAAGCAATGCAGCAGGTCTGGGAAGCTCTGCCTAGGGCTTCCAAATAGCACAAGGCTCCCAAATAACCCAGGCTAGGCCTTGTATGGCCACACTGAGGGCCAGGATGGAGACTGAGCCTTGAGATAAGAGGCTATGACTTCCCTGGGCATAAGAAATTACACACCAGAACTGAAGCACCAACCAAAAACATTAGATACCGGCTCAAACAGTGTCGTGCAGATTACTGTTTCTGCATCTCTCTCTCTCTTTCTCTCTCTCTCTCTCCCCTTGAATACTGCAGAGGTTATTTCAGACCACCCACCTAGCTCAGTTCACAGCACACTGTCACTCATCTCCAAGCCACTTCCCCCTTCACGAATTAATAAATCCTGGGTTCTCCATTCTGCCCTGGGTCGAGCGAGGCCTTTGTTCCTGTTAGCCAGTGCACCAGCTGAACTTTGGACCCGCTTGTTTCCCCACAACCACAAATAGGCCTTAGTGTCTTTATTCTCACAGTGCGTTGCACTGGAGTGGTAGATTGGAATTAATTTATTAGAATGCAAATAACTTTTGCATAGGATTACAAAAGTGGATTTTTCTAGATGAGATCTGGAATGGCTTTCTATAAAAAATAATGACAGATTTAGTAGTTATCCAGTAAGAAAACAAGTAATTTAAAAAAAAATTCCAACTCAGATTTAGCCACTGTCTCCAACCTTCAGTGCTGCCCCAGATGCAATGCGACAGGGAGCGTAGGTCTGGGGCGTGCGGTACACCATGAGGGTCCATGCTGGTAAAGCTCCTGTGAGCTCTGCGACTGCTCAGTGCTACGGTCTTATTGTGCACTTGTAACCTCTCCTCTTGCCCACAGCTGACTGGAGCAGGGAAGTTACTTTATCCAAGATCCATCAACCCAGCAATTCTTTGATGAGAGCAAACAAGATATGAGTTCTGGCCGAAGACATAATAGGAACAGTTTTCAGAGATTTGTTGTATGTGGCACCTGTGACAGCTCCTGTCTGCCCTCTACTCTGTGGGCCGTTTCCCCCAATCATGTTCATGGGTATCAATGACAAAAACACTCTTCCAAAACAAACTCACAAGCCTGAGTAGCAGCTCCCAGGCCCACACTCCTGCTGATTCCCAACCCCTGACGTGGGAAGTTTCCAAAGGAGTCAAATATCCATTTTTAATAAAATGTTCCTTCTCTCTTTCTTAACAACAGGAAGCACACGTGTATTTACAACAATGTGCACACATACAGTAAGACTGAAGATTTCCTAAACATCACGCAGATTCTATGAATGGCACTGATTTGGTAACATTGGCTTTTGTCTTAAAACAGGACTCTACAGGGCCAGAGATTTAGCTCAGTGGTCTAAGCGTCTGCCTTGCAAGTGCAAGGTCGTGAGTTCAATCCCTGGTACCAAAAAAACCCCCAAAAAACCAGGACTCGACAAAAAATTACCACTGTCTTATAAAAAGGTACATGACTCTGGACTAGAAAATGAGACTAAAATCTATAAAACACATACTGCTTGTATTTCTCTAAAGACAGATGCTAGCCGGGCATGGTGGCACAGGCCTGTAATCCCAGCACTCAGGAGGCTGAGGCAGGAAGATTGCCATGAGTTCAAGGACAGCCTGAGCTATATAGTGAATTGAAGCCCAGTCTGAACTGCATAGCAAACCTTGTTTCAAAAAAATCAAGAAAGAAAGATGCTACTTGTGTAAGTAGAAACAAAATGAATGGCTAATGCCCAATTTGGAAGCATGGCTATGGAAAGGCACATT
Source organism: Hydrochoerus hydrochaeris (assembly GCA_004027455.1). NCBI lineage: Eukaryota > Metazoa > Chordata > Mammalia > Rodentia > Hydrochaeridae > Hydrochoerus > Hydrochoerus hydrochaeris. The sequence continues at coordinate 227,653 of PVLA01001183.1, forward strand.
AAGGACATCCATTAGTTCTTGAGTTGTAAACTCAAACTCTGAGTGAGAAAACTACAGAGGTAAATTTCTCTCCTCACTGTGCCATACCACTGGGTACACAATATCCACAAGCCTTATTCCTACTGATACTGACTTTGAATGCTTGGTTAAGGTGGTGTCTGCCAGGTTTCTCCCACTGTAAAGTTACTATTTTTTTTCCTCCTTTCTATACTCTATACTCTAACCTTTGGAAATGAATCACTAAGTTCTGTTTATACTCAAGGGGATGCTTTACTTACTCTTTATTTTGAAAAAAAATGCCCAAACTTACAGAAAGTGAAAAACATAGTATGATAATTCGTAAGAATATGCTATATGTTCAAGATTCAGCCTGGTAACATTTCCCATATACACTTTATCACTGCATTGCTCCTGTTCCCTCTAAAAAGATATTCTTGCATTAATATTATGACTAAAACTCTGAGAGTGACATCCTAACCCTCTGTCCCAAACACTCCAGCACATATGCCCCAAGAATTTGGAGTTTTTCCATAACCACAATACAACGATCAGTGTCGGAAACTTAACACTGATATAGTACCATTATCAGAGATATGTAGCCCAGAACTTCCAATTTCACCTGCAATGAAGTGTCTGGGAGTAGCCCTCTTTCCTTAACTATTAAAATGGCTAAAAGATCTAAGGCAAGTGTCACCAGGTATTGGAGAATAAGTAACACAAGGATGGGCAGGTGATGCAAGACTACAATCTGTCCCTGAAGACAGGGCAAAGCTAAGCAGTGGTGATAGTCTTGATTGTCTGCCTAGGGAACTTTCCCCACTACACCGTAGTAACCAGGGACCCAGGCAGAGCCCAGCAGAGGAGGCTGAGATCAGAGGTTGGGGCAGCTGGCATACCTGGAGCAGCAGGGCAGGGCCCTAAGAAGGTGGGGGCTGTGCAGGTATGTTATATATGTCATCATGGGTCCCTCCCATTCTGTTCCAATAGCACCAGGCTCTCCCCAGCCTCCCCTAACTCACATTCTGGCTTCATTTTAAAAACCCAGTTTGAATGCAGACTGGCAAGGTCATTTCCACTGTTGAATGATCTGGCTGATGGAAACCCTGCCAATGGTGAGGTAGGCAAAAGGAGATACTGGGAGAAAAGGAGGTACAGTAGTATGACACCTGAGATATAAAATGATATAAAATCCTACATATAAAAGATATGGTGAGAGAGTACACTAACCACAAAAAGAATTGTAGCAAGCCTATTTACCTTTTAGAGCTCCTCCGATCACTTTGTGTAACAAAAATCCCCACTTAATTACTTGCTTTTTATTTTGAAATGGATTCAACCATTGCATCTTACCATAGCTTCTTCATTCCTGAGGACCTGATTTTCACTCATTTCTCTGTTGTCTGGTGTCCATTTGGTAATTTTTTTTCAGAAAGGATTCATGGATTTGGTTTCACTGGGTTCAGGGATTCTCAACCTTGGCTGCATATTGCAATGAGTTTGGAAATTTCTGGAAAGCTGTTGAATTCTGGACATCATCCAAGGCCAATCCAACCACAGTGTCTGTGGGTGGAATCCATGCAATGGTATCAAAAAAAAATTTCCTCAAGTAATTCTATTTTTTTTTAATTGGTAGTGAGAATCGAACTCACGACTGCATGCTTGCAAGGCAGGTGTTTATGCCACTGAGTTAAATCCCCAGCCCTCCTCAAGTAATTCTAATGTGATAATGAATTTCCCCAAAGTCACTCAAAGATATCACACAGGCAAGTTGTTTCAGAGAAAAGAAAAAGTAAAAAAAAAAAAAAAAAACCAAAAAAACCCCAGAAAGGTTTAGGTAAAGCAGCAGCTGGAGGAATAGCAGGTGAAGTATTTGCTTTGTTCCTTTCAAAGATGAGAATGCTAATTGGTTGCCTTCATACTAGAGGAACTCCTTTTAAAATTTGATTTTTAAAAATTTACTTGTTTATTTATTTTGAGGGGCTGGAGACTGAACCTAGGGCTTTGCACATGCTAGGCAAGCACTGTACTGCTAAGCTACAGCACCAGGCCACTGGTGCTTTTTGAACTTTAATGTGTGTCGGAATCACCTGATCAAGATGCAGGCTCCCAGCCGATAGTCCTCTGTGGCCACCGAGACCTCGTGTCTAATTAGCTCCCAAGTGAGGCCGGTGCTGCTGGCTTGTGGTCCACACTTTTACAGTCCAGTGTAAGCCTGGCTCCTCTGTCTTCTGTAACAGATACGGCTATGCAGGAGCCCAGGGCTACCTAAACAGGACTCCAGTTTCCCTAGGGGAGCCTGGCTTTCTTATCCCTGTACATCCACAGGATTCTTTCCCCACATTTGAGGTTCAAATTTAGTCAGGTTACATATTAACAAAGTATCTGATAGATTCCCGCATTTGCCTCTGAAACTTCAAAAAAAAAATCTTTTTCAATTAATTAATTATAATTCTAGGCTCAACTCCTGAGTTCCAAAGATTCCTAAGGATTTTTCACAGGGTTGGCAGGATGCCTGGCCCATGAAGTGGTTGAGATTATGGTTCCCTTATTTGCACACTCATTGCAATAGAGCACCCATCACTTGAGGTAACTGGAGTGAGTTTGTTCCTTGCAACCAAAATAAATGAATAAACTAAGTGACTATCGATTTTAGATCATACAATATGAAAATAAGAAGTGTGCAGAATGCTGTGTCAGAAAACAACATTAACGAAAAAAAAAAGTAGCCACAGTGGTGGTTGGTGGAAGGGGAACAAAGGCAGTGTATTTTTTTTGTAAGTCACTATTTGTGCTACATTGTCAAATACATAGGCGAGGAAGGGTCAAAGAGTAACGGTGCCAGAAAAAGAAAGGAAGAGCCAGTGAAAGACTAAAATGCAATGCCAGGGGAAGGATGACTTATAGCCAAGTCAAAGCTGTAAATAAAAATACAAGAATTTAGAAAAATCTTTAAGGAATACCAGGAGAAATAGGGGGGAAAAAAACCTTATAAGACAAAAGTATATTATGGGTTATAAACTAAGGTGAATAAAGATTAGACTGAGAGGATAAACTTTAAAAAACTAGAAGATTAGAATAACTATTTTATAAGCATTAAAATAAAAATGGAAGCTCATTGTGGTGTCATGCACCTGTATTCCCAGCTGCAATGGAAGCTGAGACAGGAGGCTTGAAAGTTCAAGGACAGTTTGAGCAACTCAGTGAGACCTTGTCTCAAAATAAAAAAAATGAAGAGGGAAGGGGATAGAGCTCAATACTCTCTGGTTTCAATCCCCAGTACTCCAAAAGTTAAGTCAATAAAAACAAAATCAGTTATAATCTGAAACATGAAATTCTAAATAAGTAAAGGTTGAGTGGGGTGTGACAGCTCTCGCCTGTAATCCCAGCACTCAGGAAGCTGAGGCAGGAAGATGACTGTGAATTCCTGGCCAACCTGGGCTACATAGTGAGTTCAAGGCCAGTCTCACCAGAGTAAGACCCTGTCTCAAAAATAAAAAAACAAAACAAAACAAAAAAAAGTTGAAAGACAGTAGGGTAATAAAATAAGATATAAAATAGGGTGTGGGATACTTGTTAAAAACATGAGAGTAGGATTAAAGACAAATATGAGACGGTGAGCAGCCCCAGAGCTCCAACCATGGAGGGACTCAAGGCACAACACAGAAAGGCAGTTTGCCCGCCCTCTCGGTAAGCACCCCTGGCATGAGGCAGGAGAAGAATCACTCAGCGGCTCCCAGGAGCCTACTGGTGAGCAGGCTAAGAATTAACCCACCACCACCACCCACCCTCATTAGCAAGTGAGCCAGAGATCTAGACATCTCTTGAGAGGCTTACCATAGGCAATGCAGTAAATAGGGGGGATTTCCTTCTATCATCTCTTTGAAGGCAAATATTGTTATCATTGTTTTGCTTTGTTCTGATTAATGATATTGCTCTATTCAATGTTCTGTTTTGATAAGTTCTAGAATGTCCTGTATTTCCTTTGATTTGGCTATACCTTATTGAAAGAACAACTGTTGTGAAGATAGCAGGATATACTATGGTACCTATTACTGTTATGCCAGTAACCTGTTGAGGGTTTCTGTACCAATTTCACTACACTCTCTCAGTTGGCTTTGTTGGGTCTTGGTCTGTTGTATTTTGCTAATAATAAAAAATTAAAATAAATAAAAAATAAAAAGTAAATAATAACAAAACAGATCAGTAAGGAATTGTGCAAGCTGAAACATGATATAACTAAACAGATAATGGACTTGAAAAGCAAAAGGAGGAAAAGAAAGCGGTCTAAAGGATATAACTGCGTGTATGTTTAAGTGTGTAGGATTGATGACTATGTTGCTGGGTTTTTGTTGGATCATTGAATGGAACTGTTTGCAGCCTCACTGTTTGAATGTCCAACCTTGTATGCTTTAATTTTGTAACTTGAACAACTATATCTAGAAGACAATATGTAATTTATCAACTAGTGATTTCTTACTGTTTATTTGTTCTTTTCCTTTGAAATTCTGTATTGTTTCTTCCCTTTTTTTCTGTTTTGCTCTTTCTTCCTCTTTAAATAAATTTTTTTAAAAAATGAGAGTTTGTAAAGATTTTAAAATACTATCAAATATATTTTTAAAAATACTTCTGAAGCTAGAGGAAAAAAACCAGAAGAAAAAACTATCTGGGAATACACAAGGAGGACGAGACCTCTGTGCTTATCTGTTTTTTCACCCAATGACAACCTTCCAGTGGAACAGTGGTTGGCTCAGGATTCTCAAAGGGCAGGAAGCAAGGGGACACCTCAGTCCTGGAAGCATCCCCCTTGCCCCTCACAGGTTCTAGAAGCCACTGCCTTCCCTGCAGTAACCAGAGAAAAGGAGAGGCTCTACTAACACAGCCAGCTCACAGCTGGATGGCAGCAGCCCGACCCTTGAGCAACTCCCTGGCCTGCTAGCTGCATTCCCGCCCGGATTATCTCCTTCAAATTTAGCTCATACTCAGAGTCAGGGGAAACTACTCTCTCTGGATCAGTCACCTATGAAGCCTCAGATTTCTGCAGTTGTCTAGGGGCTCTAGAAATCATCTTAGAGTCCGGCATGGCCCCTGGGGTTTTTGTTTTGTTTATTTTTGTAAAGGTGTTTATTCAATAAATGTTTACTGGGCATTTTTCCTGGGCCAGGCAGTGGATTTTAGATATGTGCTGATGAATGAACAACACAGGTCTCTTAGCAATGAGCAGACTCACTTGCGTGGAGCTCCCAGCATCCTCCACACGACTGATGGTCCAAATTGAATTGTCTGAAGTGAGGGTTTTCCTAGGTATTCCCAGGAGTCTGGAGCTAAGCAGAAGTCTGCAGGAGAGGTGGAGGAGGGGTCTGGGAGGTCCAGAAAGGAAACCTGAGCAGGAGCTAAGAACAAGGAAACAGCCTGACAGACAGCAGTCTGGGCTAAGCAGGGGGCTGGAGATGGTGCCCATGGGTGTGACAGTAGTGTGCAGGAGACACGCATGATTAATTACAGTGCAAAGTGAAGAGTCCCTATGTGACAGGATCAATTTATTGAGACATTAATCTGTGTTGTTCTCATCACCTTTCCCCCTCCACCCATTTTCAAAAAGAACTTCAGAACTATTTGCATCCGGAGAGTTTTAATTAAATAGTTGAAGGACACATCTCCATCCAGCATCTTTTTCCCCACTCTTCCACTAAAACAATGATGTCAGCATAGTCTTCTTAATGTAGTCTTCTCTGTAAAAGTCTATTTTTACAGATACACTCCATTTGTAACGAAGGCTTTTGTCATTTTTAAAAATAGGTGCTGGCCGGCGCACCAGGGCAAGAACTATCAGCGATTCCTGAGCTCTGCATCGTGTTGGAACTCGGGGCACTGGGAGAACAGGCAGCTTGCTTGCTGCCCTGGTAAGCAGTTGGGGGCCTGCTGGTGCCTAAGAATCAGACATTATCCACGACCCCGCCATTAGCAAGTGGGAGCCAGATTTCTGAGTATCTCTTGGGAGGATGAATGCATGCAGTGTGGCAAGTAAGGGGGATTCCCTTCTACCATTTCTTTGAAGGCAAATATTTTTATCACTCTTTTGCTCAGTTCTGATTAATGGTACTGCTCTATTCAATATTCTGTTTTTACAAGTTTTGATATTTCCTTCCATTTTGCTCTACCTGATTGAAAGAACAGGTAATGTGAACAGAACAGGATGTACTACTGTGCCTATTGCTAGCTAGTGTCCTGGTAACCTGCTGTGAGGTTCAGTGCCAATTTTATTGCATTGCCTCACATGGGTTTGTTCTGTCTTATTCTGCTGCATTTTGCTACCTTCAAAAAGAAGTAGATAACAAAGTAACAAAATGCCTCCAAAAACTTCCCAACTACACCAAAGCTGATCCATGGGGCATGGATGAGGAGAAAACAAAGCAACAAAATAATATAAGGTGATTAAAATGTAAATAACAACAACAAAACAGGTCAGTAAGGTATTGAGCAACCTGAAACAGGATATAACTAAACAGACAATGGACTTAAAAAGTAAAAGGAGGAAAAGAAAGTGCTCTAAAGGATATAACTGCATTTATGTTTAAGTGTGTAGGATTGATAACCATGTTGCTAAGTTGTTACTGGATCATTGAACTTCTTTGCAGCCTCACTGTTTGAATGTCCACTTTGTATGCTTTAATTTTGTAACTTGAACAACTATGTCTAAGAAGACAATATGTAATTTATCAACTAGTGATTTCTTACTGCTTATTTTTTTTCTGAAATTCTGTATTGTTTCTACCCCTTTTTCTGTTTTGCTTTTTTCTTCAAATAAAATTTTTAAAAAAAGTATGTGCCAACATTTTGAAAGTTAGTTTCACATAAAATCTGGATGTCTTCAGCTTCTCCTAGAAAACACTGATGATCTTGGGCTACTGGGTTTACACATTCTCTGGGCTGTATTAGGTTAGAGCCGAACTCGCTCTGGTCCCCATGGGCTATGTACAATATCACTCGCTGACCTGCCTGATCCTTGTCCCCTGCTCCACACCAAGAGCAAGGAGCAGGCAGAAGCAATAATGCAGCAGGGCTACCGGTGTGCAGCTTTTGAAGAGTGCTGAAGCCCTAGAGGGGAATGGGGATGCAATGCTTCTAAAGCTTCCCAGGCTCCCAGCTTTGAAAAAGACCTCATCCCAGAGAGTAGCAAAGGTGGGAGGGATGCAAAACAGCAGGCTGGACACTGACAGTCATCTGGAACCCAATTCTCAGAGAAGGAAGGGGATCTTTCCCTGCTATCTTGGAATTCCAGAAGTCTGTGAAAATCCTAAACAGAGGGTAGGAGAGCGGGAGAACCTATATGACTGAGAGTATTTTCTACCAGTCTTAGGGAAGTTAGATTTCTTTCTTTCTTTCTTTCTTTCTTTCTTTCTTTCTTTCTTTCTTTCTTTCTTTCATTCCTCTTTTTTTTTTTTTGTACCAGGGATCGAACTCTCGACCTTGTGCTTGTGAGGCAGGCGCTTATGCTGCTGAGCTAAATTCCCATGGGAAGTTAGATTTCATGAGAAAAAAATAAGAATGTGCATCACTTCTTCCACAAGAAGGGTGGCATACACTTGTAATCCCAGAACTCTGGGGAGGCTGAGGCAAGAGGATAAAAAATTAGAGGCCTACCTGGGAAATTTAGTGACTTAAGTAAGATCCTGTCTCAAAATAATAAAGGGAAAATAAAAGAAAATGTTTGGGGATGTAATTCTGTGTGAAGGCCCTGGATTCAATCCCCAGTACTAGGAGAAAGGGGAGAAGGAGGGAAGAAGGAAGGAAAGTGTTACTCGCAAAGGAGTAGGTGAGGTTAAATTTTGACTAATATAGCTATGGAAATTCTCAGGTGAGGCACAATTTGAGCCAAGTTTTGAAGGATGAGTAGGAGGCTTTCACGTAGAGGTTATTCTATTAATGATAGAGAACAGAGGAGGATGGAACCAGAAGGGAAAGTTTAAGCTTTCATGCTTTCTTCATATACTAGGGTGTCCTTGGTTATTCTTTCTTTTGGTACCGGGGATTGAACTCGCATCCTTACACTTGCCAGGCAGGTGCTTATGCCACTGAACTAAATCCCCGGCCCTCCTTGATTATTCTTTAATGCAATTTTTGTATTTAGAAATTAGTTTCTCTGACTGTGTGGCTGGTGCTTGGGGAAAAGGACACGAACAAACGCCACTAAGTTGATTCTTACACAGCTCAGGTGAGGGATGCTGTAGGTTTGAACTAGGAGAATGTGGGACTGAAAAGGAGGATTTGGTTTTTCAGAGTTACTGATTGACTGCTGACTGTGCACCAGACATTATTGTAGATGCAGACGACATACTGATAGATGGATACTTGCAATTCCCTTGAAGAAACTAAGAGACTGACGTTACCACACCTCACAGAGCTGGCCAAGAGCTGAAGCCACTGGGATCATCAAGCCGTGTTCGCTCCTGTTGTGCATTCCATCAGGGCTCATATTTAGGGGTTCCTTCTCAGTATACATAGGGGTTGGGGATATTTAATAAATTAAGACCTGTTTTGAAATTTATCCTTCCTCTTAGCTATGTTAAGGGAACAGAGCAATGATCACAATCTTCTTTACTTTTCAATCTCACAGAAGGAAGGCTTCAATGACAGATGTGTATATCTATATATGTGTGTGTGTAATATATGCTAAGTTGTAATCACGTGGATAAGGAGAAATGGATATTAATGCCATTGTTAGGGAAACTTTTACCATGCCTCAATGTTATATCCAAAATTTTGTGAAATGAAAAAGCACAATCGGCTTCTAAATCATGCTGAATCTTTTCCATTTGCGAATATGGAATGTTAACTGTTTTTGCTTCCTTGTCATTTGTTCACCTTCTGCAGAGTTTATTCTGTTAGTCACACAGTGCCCAGAACACAGCAAGTGTTCAGTAAGGATCCAGGAAGTAGATTCAGAACTCGGAATGTGATGCTTTGAAGTCTATGCGGTTCTTCTCTTTGGAAATTATTAAACTGAAGAGGTTGCAAGAGGTGTTTATTCATTCATATAGAAACACCAACGAAGATTGATGCATATTTATTTGCTGAAGGTACCATGCTTGCACTGGACAAAGAGCAATGAACAAAACAAAGTCACTGCTTGTTCTAGTGAGGAACACAACAGCAACAGATTACATGTGTATAAACATATAAACTGTGTCAGCAGTATGTCAGGAGTGATACCTGCTAGGTAGAAAAGATCGATGTCAGTGGTGGGGAGGTATCGGTAGGCATTGCCTATAGGTTGCTTATGGAAGGCCTCTCTGAAGTGCCACCACTTGAACAGAGACCTAAGAAAGGCTGTGGCACGGCTAGCTCGTGTTGGACACATACATCCAGGGTCAGAGTGGTACAGGAAGAGAAATGAACAAGTACAAATATCCTGGGAAAGTTTCCAGTCTGTTCTGTCGGAAGACAGTGGGAGGTTACATGGCCCCAATGGTAGGAACAGGTGAGGGGAGGAGGGAATGGGGTCCAGTCCTTCCACTTGGCATCTTCCCAAGTGCAAAATGGAAAAACTCAGGCAGAGCGCCATGATCACTCATTGCCGTAAGTAATAATTACTAGCAAATTTCTGGGAGCTTGTGAGGCTTTGTTACTAGTTAGGTACCAAGAGAGCCAAGAATTAGTATGAGGCCAGGACAATCCCCCTATCTCCTGGTACACAAGCAGAGCTCAGCCTGTGTTTGTCCAATGAATGAAGTTTCTCTGTGCTTCTGCAACTTTCAGAATTTTACTTACACAGCATCTAAGCTGTCTGGTACACACACAGATCAATAAAGGGGAGAGGCGTCATTCAAACTCAATTTACAGGGCAAAATGCATACAAGTCTTTAAAGGGACAAAGACAAATAAGCCTTGCGCTCTGCTGTTGCTATTAGCTCCTCGTACAGCCTGTCACCAGGGTGCCACTCCCTGTGCCCTTTAGACTACAGAATTTACCACCATTCTGTGCTGTCTTAGCAAACACTGGCACCTGACCTGTCCAAATAGGACTACCTCAGATCCCCTTCTGCCACATGACCAAATCCATAGCGGGCATGCTTCCCTGCTTATGTAACAAGCACGCCCGGGGATACTGTATTACCGGGAGAGTATTACGACCCTCAAGTTCCTCCAAACCGTTTACTTTAGACTGTTTTATTTGATGTGCACGTTTTGGGAAATGTTAAAAAAAAAATCAAATAACGTGGTCTTTTCGAAGAGTGAAAGGCAATCTTTTTTTTTTTTTCCCCACAAAGGGGTAAATGTCTTTTGACCCCCTTTAAAAAATATCCATCTCTCAGGCCCTGGTTACATTAGCCTTCGTCATTCTTAACACGTAAAATCCATTAGTATCATAAAATCATCTCTTTTACACCACACCTTGAAAGTCCCAGTGTATTTTATCATAATTAACCAAATCCCTAGTTCCTCATTAGTAGAAATTCAATTCGCAAAACTCTGCGATGACAATGAGAAGGCGCAACCCTTCCGCCAGCCGCTCCACAACACCCGGCGCCTCCGCTGGGCTCGCACCTTCTCCCCGCCCCTGCCCCCGCCGGGGTCTCCCCAGGTCCAGGCGCAGGGGCCCGCCAGACTCGCAGCCCCGCCCCCAGGTTCTCCCGGGGTGGCTGGCGACCTTTTCTGAGCCGGCGCCCGGCAGGGCTGCTGGAAACTGCTGCGTCAGGATGGTGCGAGGAGTCCCGAGGGAACGAGCCAGGTTAACTGTGGGGGATGGATGACTATGCTAGGCCAGCCCGCTAGGCCGCAGCGGGGAAGGGTGTGGAGCAGCAGTGTGCTGAGCGCGTCCGGCGTCCCCGCCCGTCAGGCCCCGCCCCGAAGCCCGATCCCCTATCCCCATCCCGCAGTCCCAGGTCCCCGCGTCAGTGTTCCACAGTTCGCGTCTGCAAAGGCTCGGGCGCAGTAGCGCAGCGCGCACGCGCAGAAGGGCCGCGGTGGGCCCGCCCTCGCTCCGCCCCCATCACGTGCCGTTCAGCGTGCGCCCCGACATGTGCGGACGCACGTGACTACGCCGCGTCCGGCTCCGGCCGGCTCACCCGGCGCGGCTGTACTTTGAACCCAGGCGTGGGAGACCGGAGGAGGGAGGGGCGCGCGGGGTCGGGGTGGGGGGGAGGCTGGCCTCCGGGAGGGTGACGTCACCTGCAGTTTTATCGCTAGGCAACCGCGGAAGGCTTCTGTCTCCGGCGCTGGAGCTCCTTGAAGCTCTCCAGGCTGCTGACATTACCCCCGCCCTTGGGTCCCTCAGCCAGCGGCGCTCAGACGGCGGCGAGGGAAGAAGCCAGGGATGGTTTATCAGTGTTGAAAGGGTGAGTTACAGAGCTCAGCATCGGCCCAAGGTCGCACTGACGCACTCATCACTCACTTGTGTCTGCCAAGACCTTCCGGGGCGCGGGCACCTACAGTCAGGGGTCTTCACCTTCTCGATCACATGCGGTTCACACAGCTACCTTATGTCTAGGCACACAGGCCTTGCTGGAGATGGCAGTGCTTGGAAAATGATCCCTATTAGGGGATCACAGAAAGATAATCCATTCGGTGTCCTTATCCTGCCCCGTTATTGGGGTTTTTCTGGAGGCTGTGCATAGTTGGGGCTCCAGAACTTTAATCCAGGTTGGCCCCAAAGCTAATTTTGCAGTCACAGTGAGGAAGCTGGAAAGCCACGTATGAGAAGCAGAATTTATTATAGAACTCTCTGGTGGATACTCAGTACCTCTCTCTTCAGCACATAATATTCTCCGTGCACACCCATATGGGAAAGGGTCCAACACTGAAACCCTACCTAAAGTTCACAACGCCCTAAAAATACACTATATAAAAAGTATAGCGCGTGACCCTCTTTCTTACTTGTCCAATTCTGCAGGTTTCTTCTTCCCAGCTTCCCAGGTCATTTTGGACCCGACCTCTTGCTTCATGGGGAAAACAGAGCTCAAGGGTGACCACGCAGGAACAGAGAGGGTAGAAATCTCCCCCAGATCATGCTAGGACTCTGAAATCAGGAGGGTGAATTTCTGAGTTTCTGTCGCCAAAGTGAATAAATAGTAGCATAGTATGGTCCTTTGTAGACGACTGAGAATTATTTCCCCAGAATGCCATCTCTTTTACGAGTATTGAATGTGCCATGCCTAATTTGAAAAGATTATTTCCACGATAGTCTTTCCATTTCCACCAGTAACTACTGTGGGTCCTAGGACCTCACATGGACTAGCTCAACTCATTCCATGAGAAAACCGCTGCAGTTTCCCCTCTCCTCCTTACTAAAACTCTTGTAATAATAAAGAGCAGTAGACTAAGAACCAACAGATCTGATTCCACTAAGGGAACACCCTTGCTGAACTATGGTGACCTTGCCTCAGTTTCCTCCCAGAGGTTTGGCAGAAGACAGGGTTTAGGATGCCTTGTTTCCCACTAGGGCTGCTCTTTTACTCATTTCCTCTTTGGGTGCTGAATGGAGAACAGAGTTCATCACTTGGTTTCATTTGTAGAACACATGCGTAGAGGAGGTGACAAAGCTACTTGGGAGGTATCCTGTTTGCCTGCCTCCCCGGCATAAGATGCTATTATTGTGGATGAATGCTCCCCTAGTTCCTTTCACCCCAGGAAGTGTGAGTTCCCAGTCCCAGTCCACAGCTGAGATCTTCAGGAGCAAATGCTGGTGAGAGCCAGTTGGCAGTAAAGTTCCAAAGAGATGGAGAAGTTAGGAAATTCGTGCTCAGACCACAGGTCAAATATAACAGTTGACACAGATTTTCTAGCAGTTTAGTAGGGCATGCACCTGGGCCTTCTCCTTGAACTTGACCCCTTGCATTCATTGTTGCATTCGTTTTGTAAACACATCCTTTTCTCTGGGCTTTCTCTTTCCTTTTCTCTGGGCTTTCTCCAACTCCACCTACAGGAAGCTGGCAGCCTCTGTCCCCACCCAGCATTGTGTCCACCCCTGCAGAGCACACACTGCACCATAAGTTATTTTTGGATAGCTCTGTTGCCCTCATGAGACTTTGAGATCTTGAAATTAATGTCATTCTCCAGCACTTACTGCAACATCTTGCATACAATCCAAACAAAACAAACGTCTGGGGCTGGGCATATAGCTCAGTGATAGAGTATTTGTCTAGCATGCAGAATGTTCAGGGTTCAATCCTCAGAAACCATGGTGGGGGCTGGGGTGAGGGTGGGGAAAGGAAGGGAATCCTTGTGTCTACTGCTTATTGCATTTGTAGGCAGTAAACAATGTACTGCAACTGATGGGTTTGAAACCTCTCCCAGCAGTTTTGCACTGGGTGTGCCTAAATATACAGGCAGCATCCAGGCCTCCACCCTGCGAGTTCACAAGAATGCTTTCTTTACTGGCACCCAAGATGTCCAAAGCCCAGGATGGGGAGAGGTTACACACCTGAAGCAAAGGCCAGGATCATCCATGAATCAAAACACCCAATTGATTTTCACTAATGCCCTCGGTCCCGTTCTTGTTAATCTAAGTGTTCATCCAATTAAATGCATTACTCCTGACATGAAAATTTATTATTAGCTGTAGACTAAAACAGCAAGCTGCTTTTATGTCTGTGTAATACAGTGATGGAGAAATACATGAGTATTTGAAGGCTTTTGAATAAACAATCTGCTATAAAACATGGAGAATCTGAGAGTTAAAGAAAATAAAAAAGTGTGTTGAGAAAAAGAGAATCTACAAGCTCACACAATTTACTTACAAAAGAGTTCCTTGGCTTCTTTGAAGCCACTCACACTAATTTTAGACACATTTTAAATGGGTGTGGTTTTGTTTAAATGGTCTCCCAGACACAGTAAGAGGCAGAACAGGAGATGAGAGTTGGAGGAAGCACTCTATGGAGAAGTGATACCTGACAGCCAGGCAGTGAGTAAATAAAAAGAAAACCCTGTAAAAAAGCAGATGTAAGAATTCAGTAACAATCTCATAGGTGCAAATACTCCCAGAAGAAATACATGGTATAAAAGTGATGTTTAGAATGGTGGCCCTGAATTGTTGAGAAAAATTTAATTTGTATAGGGTCTTTTTTTAAAATCTTGTGTGTGAGACATTTTAGAGGATGTCTAGAACTCATTGTATGTTTTCTGTTAAAAATTTTAAAAGGAAAACAGCATTAGAACTTGAATGTAGACACTTCAGTTTGCTGGACTGTTATTTCATGGAGGTGTCACTGAATTTAGAACTTTAAAATGTCAGCCTTAAAAAAAGTATAACCTTACATATTTTGTTAGGAGTTTTCACTAAACAAGTTCAACAAATACAATTTGAGGACAAATATACAACTCCTTGAATAGCATGTTTTTAAAGTACATGTGCTGCACATGTTTTTAGTATAAATCCCATCTTAATCACAGAAAATATGTGCTAATTTTCTGTGTCAATCCCCTACTTAAATTCTCTCATGAAAAGCTGGAAATCCATTGTGAACTTATTTAAAAGAAGACAGTGAGAAACAATGAATGAGCTTAAATGTATTGATCTGAGGATCCACAAGATTAACAAGATTTTTTGAAAATAAAAATCAGGTTGCTATCTGAAGTAGCATATCTGTAACATAGTAGTATAGCCAGCTTTTGACATTCCAGTGGCTTTAATTCATTCAGGAGAACTCTGTTCGTTTATCCCAGGTAAAATGCTTTGCCCAGCCATGTACTTGGCAAGGTCTCCAGGGGTCATTATCTTCATGGAGAAGTCAAGAATTGACCCGTGACATGGACAGAAACAGGCAGAGTGTCTTTCAGTATAACTTTTGAACAGATTCCAGGTAACCAAAGTTATGGCCTGCATTCTCAGTTACAGAGAGCTAAATGAAAAGTAGTTTCATACCGAGAGGAACCAAAACTCCAGTCATATTTACATAGCCATAGTTTCTAGTGCCTTGAAAATGCACTTAAGTTTAGTTCTTTGAGGAGAGGTGAAAAAGTATATCAATTCAATACGAAGTTTGCTGAGAAACACATACTTAAAATTAATTGGAAGAATCCCATACTCGTAAGAGCATTATTAATTTAAGTCATATGTCTTAAATTGGCAAATCATATAATAGCTGAACTTTCATCACTGCAGATAACAAAGCCTCCTTAGTGAACTATGACAACAGTCTTTCATTAAAATAAATCAGTGACCAAAATATTTTAGATGCAGTGTTACTTTGCATTTGTGTTTTAACTTTATCTTATTATCATGTTTTTAGATAGACGTTTGGACTAAGTAACTGTCCTAATCAATCTGGTCTAACCCTGAAGTTTTGTACTTTAATGTACCAGAATTATACAAATGCTAAAACTTTATCTTCTGATCTACTTTGAATCTTTTTTGTTCATAAAAATTGACATTAGTATGATGGCAATAAAATGTAGCCCAAAATATTTAAAACATTTCCCACATTTTTCTCTGATTTAGATGAGTATACTTCTTTTTTTTAATATACTTCTTTTCTAAAGTTTAATAAATTAACGGTTCTCAAAAACCCTAGGATTTTTGAAGGTTAATTTGTATTTGTTTTTATAGTTTATTCATTAAGTTTTATGAGTGCTGCCCAATCCAATTTAGCTTCCTTGGTCTGGGATGCTGCAGTGGGAAACAGTTCACTGATTGAAGAATAGAACAGTGTGTGCTCCATGGAGCTGTGACCTTGAGAAGCTACTAATGTCTCTAGGCTTCATTTTCCTCCTCTTGTAAAATTCAAGCAGTGGGGCAGCTGATCTCTGAAGTTTTTCCAGGCAAGCTAGTCTGTCTCTGCAGTTTGCATGCCAGGAAGTCAGCAGAGGGAGCACTTTTTCTACATCTTATAAATTTTGACTTATCATTTAAACATCTTGTAAAAATTGAGAACTCTTAAAACTAAACAAGATGGATAGTGCTTCAGTCTGTTTCTAATCAGTGATTGATTATAAACTTGAAAAAAAGTCTACACATTGTTTCTTGACTTCTATGGTAAAATCCTATGACACAATTATTTTGTAAAAGTTAAGCCAATAACCTCTCAGAAGTTCAGCATCCCTATATGGCAGTGTATCTAACCAGGACCCCAGTAAAAGAAAATCACCAGACCACAAGGAGAGGCTATGTGATGTCACAGAAGTGACAACCTCATCAATCATAAAAACAATAAATTGGATCTAGCATAAACAAACCACACAAATGATTGTTAAGTTTTTCTTTTGCACTTTTCATTAGGATACATTGGAAACAAGCAGGTAGACATAGCCGGAGCCTGAAGGCAAGAAATTGGACATGTGTGGTGTCAGCCCAATGACAAAAAAGGTGTTTATCTGAGAACCTTAGTAACTTCCATCCTCATAGTCATAGACATCTTAAAGCTAATTGAGCAGACATTATATATAGTTTTTAATTATTAGACAATCTCGTATCATATATAAAGTTTTTATTCCTTAGTAAGAATTTTTAAATCACAAAATAGTGTGGCAATATTTAGGCAATAGAATTTATGGAGTGCTGAAAATACTAGAAAATAAAGATAATTTCTAGTTTTATCTTCACATACTAAACTTTTCTAAACCAGCTGGTTTCTTGCAGACAGTATTTATTTACTTTTAATAATTTAAGACGGCATAAGCTTGTACCAAGCATAAAGCATTGTAACAAAAGTGCAAACGTTTCAGCAAATCTTCCCCAAAAGATAGTTTAACTCAAAATATCATTAGCACATATTTTCTCCCTACAAAAATAGCATGTCAGACATCATTAATTGGATGTATTAACAACTATGTACATAAAAGCCACCTTGTAGGCTAAGAATTGAACGTTGTTTAAACACAGCGTTTGAGGCAAACAGTAGCAACAGCAGCAGCAAATGCACCACACTGACTAAAAGACCCAGATATTTTCTTCACTCATAGACTGTTGTGTCTCACCCCTTACATAACATTCAAGTGAGATTTCTCACAGTGCTACCTTGGCAACAAACTAAAAATATCTAGACAAGGTCTTGGTTTAAGCCTTATTTAAAAAGCTTTCTTGGTGATTATCTGGCATCTGGTTTGGTCTCCAGAAAATACATAGACTTGGAGATAGAAGGCCGCAAGGCGCTTCGTTCCACATCTGCACGGCTTCCCTGATCAAAACCGACCAGCTAAATGTTTTCTTCCACTTTTATAATCTAACAAGAAAAAAACAGCCAGGATAAATCAGTTTGGACTTTTGTTTTTTTACGTTCAGTGCACTTTCTTTTTTTACAGTAAGTTTATAAAAATTTGGGAACATGATAGATTAAATAATGAATGGGAATAGATGCACTTGAGATGCATATATACTATATATATTTGTGTATTTGTGAACCAAGAAATTAAGACAAGTCAATTGATTTATGGTCAATTTCATCATAAAGTGCCAGCAAAGATAGGATTCTGGCCTCCTTGATCCACCTCAGCCTCTGTTATCCTGCCTTAGTGCTTAGTAGAGTGGCCCAACTCCCTGTCTTCTGGAAACAAGTGTAAATTACTAACAGCATTTCAGCCACTTCAGAATAGGTCACAAAGCAGGCAACTACCCCTTCATTTCTCTGAAAATTACATGCCTTCAGAAAAGATGACCATTATGCAATGTTATGAAGAGTAAATCAATGCTCAAAGCTCCTCAGATCTGTCAGGGGACTGGCTTCTGAACCAGGCAGGGCGGCTCGGACACACAGCTCTGGGCGATTACTACCTGCTGTTTCGGGTCACCGCCAGTCCCTGACGTCCCAGGCACGAGCGCCTTTTCAATGAGCTCACCCCTGCACAGAGCCAGCCACCATTCTGACTTCCTCTAGAATCAGACTCCACATTTTAAAAATCGCTGGAACGTGGCCTAAAAGGAGGCAGAAACTTATCTAGGGGGTTAAACAAAGAAAAGAACCGATATCTACTGCAGAGAATGCTTTACAGCTGGGGTGGGGGAAGGATCTTAGTGTGCGGAGGGTGGGGTGGTGAGATGAGCAAAAACGGGAACTCCAAATGTACACAAACACCTGTCTTTTTTTTTTTTTTCTCTTAAGCCTGTCGTACATCTATTACGCTTCCTCCCTTAGAAACGTTAAGGGTGTTTAAAACTTATTAATATTATTATTCCGCCAGGGGCCTCCGTCCTTTCTAAGGAAGGGGCGCGAGGACTCAGGGGGCGTCCTTTCCGGGCTGCGAGGCATCTTCCTGAGCGGAGCTCTCCGGGTTCCCCGGCTCGCGGGGGCCGGCAAAGGGCAGGTGGGTGCGGCTGTGCGCGGGAGCGGGGTGCAGTGGCCCGGGAGGCGCCACCTCGTGCGGCAGGAGGGTCGCGGCTGCGGCCGCCTTCTCGGGAGGGGGCGACAGCACCGAGGACAGACAGGGGAAGGCGGCGGCGGCGGCGGCAGCGGCGGCGGCAGCGGCTGCCGCTGGGGTGGGGATGCCGGGGTACAGCAGCGGGAACGGGGCGGCGCCCGCCGCGGGGTACAGATACTTCTCCAGGCCGCTCTTGTCCAGGAAGGGCTGCACGTAGGCGGCGGCGGCGGAGGGCGAGAGGAAGTAGAAGGGCAGGCAGAAGGGGGTGGCGGCGGCAGGCTGAGCGAAGGGCGCCACCAGCGAGCCGAGCAGGGCGGCGTCGGGGCGCAGCAGCGCGGCGGGGTCTGGGCCCAGGAGCGCGGTGGCCGCGGGGCCGCCTCCGCCTCCGCCGCGCGCGTCCAGCTTCATCCTCTTGGGCGCCGGCGAGTCCTCCCCGGGCGGCTCCTGCTTGACGGTGACGCGGCTCGCCCCCACGCCTCTCCCCTGCTCGCGCTCCGGCCGGGCCTCGGTCTCGCCGCCGTAGCCGCTGTCAGTGTCCGTGTCGTGCTCGGCGGCGAGCTCGGCGCCTGGCTGAGTCCGCTGGATGACGGGCACGCAGTGGGCGAGGGGCTCCAGCTTCTGCCCTGCGCGCTCCAGGGACCCCACCGGGGCGGCGGCCGAGGCAGCGCCACTGCTTTTGCTCAGAGGGACCTGTTGAGTCAACAGCTGGGGGGTGGGCAAGAACTGGGTGGCGACGGCGTGCAAATGGTTGATCAGCTGGACACACCGCGGCTCCCTGGGTGACCAGCTCTCAAACCGTGCGAGGTATTGCAAGACTTCTTTGGCGCATGTTTGAAATCCCGAGTGGAAAGCATCCAAGTCGGACTGAATGGGCGACTTCAGAGATCGCTCCCCTGGGGTGAACAGGGGGTGGGGGTGGGGAACCGAGGAATAGAGGCAAGAAGAAAAATACCGACGTTAAGACATCTGCTTATCACGTGGGCCCTGCACTGACTAAAGTGCTCCCGGTTATTCCTCAGGATCCCAGTGATATAATCCACGGGTTGCCAGGAGGGGAGGGGGCAGAGGGGACCGGGAGCAGCGCGGGGAGGGGGGGCGCTCTTCTCCCAGCTGAAAACCCGAAGTGGAGAGGGCGCAACCGCCACTTTAAATATAAATCTGATTCTCCCGAGTTCTGCCCACAGCCTCTGGGATGCTTCGGGAAATGGGCATTCTCCAATGAAGGGAAAGTACACGCAATTTTCACAAGTGACAGTGAGCCCGGGAAAGGGGGGAGGTTTCCTAACACAGTTACCCTGTGGGCTGCCCGCTTCGTCAGGGTAGGCTGGCTTCCCTGAACTGACTTACCATTCTGTAAAGCAATTATCTTCTGATGCTGCTGCTCGGTTAAGGCTGTTAAAGCTTTTAAGTGTTTCAAAGTTAATTCCAACACTACTGCTTTCTCCAGATGCCCAAGTGTCTGCAGTGTGCAAAAGAGAAGGGGGCGCTTGGTTACTTAGAAACACACATTTGGCTTGATTGGCTCTCCATTCAGCACAGCAACTTAGGCAAACACTTTGAAAGAAGTACTATTCTTAACACTTCTTGAGCTTTCCTCAAAACAGGGTCCTAAATGATCTCTCGCCTCAATTCTGAGTCTGTGGGAAACTCTGTACATTACAGCTCAAGTTGTAAGTCAAGCTTCTAATATTTACATTTGTTCCTGTATCTCTGGGAGTCCTACCAGGCTATTAACACGTCCTTGGAGAGGAGCAAAAAATGAAAATGTGCATCTTACTGTCAGTTTCAGATGTTCAGGCAGTAAATCTTTCAGCTGTGCAATGCATTCATTAATTCGGTCTCTTCTTTTCTTTTCTATTAATCTGTGCGGTAATTTGTAGGTATCCTTAATATGTGAGTGGTGGGAAAGAGAAAACAGTCAGCTAAACATTCACTTAGTGGCTGTAACCTCACCCCCTACCCCACACTATGTGATAAACTATGCCCAAGAAACCTCTTTGCTCTGGACTGTTCTGAACTGCAATTTAAATTCAGGTATGATGTTTAATATCCCCCTGAGAGTATCCAAGCAAGCTACTTAAAATTCACAGTTGGAGAAGCTCAGGGGCTAGAATATATTTGCGCGCAGAGCTTCACTGTGAAATCAATGGCCCTAATTAACTATCCAGGCGGGGTATGGGAAACATCGGAAACTTACCTTGCTGTCGTCTCGCTTCATGCTTCTTTTGGGTTTACACATATACAAAGAGGAATAGTCCAATCTGCAACATAGAAATCAGCATCAGGCACCCATTCCGGGAGGGGCTCTGCCCTAACCCGCTCCGTATCACTTTATGGAGGAAAAAAAAAAAAAAAAACTGGAGCCCAGGCAGATATTCGCAAGGGTGCGTGCACCTTACCCTATAAAATCTCTATGTTCCAGTAACTGTCTCTCTTGCAAATGAGGAATTCCTTCGTCCATGTTCAATCGCTGTCCGTTTCCTCTGTTTCGATTTTTGGGGCTTTGCTCTACAATCTGCGGGACGGTAGCCTTGGGAGATCTTGGGGGGAATCTGCGTCTCCAGTCTCTCTCTCTCCCTCTTCAGTGCAGTGTTGAAAGTGTGAACCAGTTGGTCCCCCGCCCCCCTGCGCTCGCTCGCACACACGCGCGCACACACGCGCACGCACACACACACACACACACACACACACACACACACTGGCGCCGGCCCCGCTGCGCTGGTAGTTTGCTCTCACTCGGGGCAGTGTTTGGCCACAGGGCACGCGCGTCGCCGGCCAGACCAGCACCCAGCTCACGTGCGGAACGTACCATCCGCGGTCCAGCCCGGAGGGGGGCGGGGGAGGAGAGGCCGGGCCGGGAGGGGGCGTCGGGAGAAGGGGAGCGGCGGAGTGGGCGGGGACACCTGATCAGGGCCACCGGAAAGGAAAAACAACTTCAGCCAAGCTATGCATCTTCCAGAGGCGACGCAGTCTGCGTGGGGGAGGGGGCGCCGGCAGCGGGGCAGCCGGGGCTTCCTTGGCTCCGCCGGCGTTACGGTGCGGAAACGTGAACGTGGCTTGTTGCTTTTCCACCGCCTGTGCTGTTGCTTCGGACCCGAGAAAGGAAAGAGAGAGAGCCTTCGCCGTGGGTAGCTTAAGTCCCAGGAAATTGTGGAGACTTGTTTGCTCACCGTGGCTCAGTGCCCTGGGAGCGGAGGACCCCCTTGGAGCTAGGATTGAAGGTTAACCCCCCACCCCGAGGCAACTTGAAATTCATTCCCTGGAGGATGTAAGAGCAAGGAAAATGTAGTCACTGGGTTCCAAATGTCGCATTCCAAGTGTCTCTCGCCGACACCGTGTCCCTGGGTCACCTAAACTTCCCGCAGCTGCCGGAATTGCGGTGCCACTAATCACTGTGGCAGATGACGACGTTTTGGGGCCTCTCGTGCTCCCGGAGGAACGCGAGGGTGGGGAGCGAGCGGAGGTGGGGCGGAGAAGGAGATGGGGGTGGCCCGAGAGGGGCCGCGGCCGAGACGCAGTGCCGCTGTCCTCGCTCGTCCGCTCAACTCCGCGCCCCTCTGCTCCTCCGGTGACGCCGCGCTCTGCTCCGCTCCCCACCCCCTCACCCCCAAGCCGCATGCGATAAGCCACGCCGGGAGTGTGCCGAGCCCACGTTTACTACCGCTGGCACCTCCATAGCCTCCCTCCTTAATCCTGTCTCAAACGGGTACCAGCACAGGGCCAGCAACGTGATCCGACCTGCGCCGCTGCCACATCACTGCGCGGGGAGCCCGTGCGCGCGCGCGCTCGCTCGCCCTGCACCGCGGCGCCCGGCGCGGGGAAGCACAGGCCAGCACCGGCCCGGCCGCTTTTCCCCAAAGCCACCCCGGGAGCATGACTCACTGCTAGTGAGAGTTCCCGGGAGGTGTCGGGGGAGCCGCACTGCTCAAGCCGCCCTGGGCAGCGGTTGCGCGGTGCGGTGAGGTGCTGGGCTGGGTTGGAAGGCCGGGGAACAGCTAGTCCAGCGGGACTCCTGGGTCTCCAGGCGCCACCTGGGTTTGCCCTGGGTGGGACAGAAGAAATAGAATCTGAGATCCAAATAAATGTAGGGAAGCCAAGCTTTTCGTGCACTAAAAGTAATATTACATTCTCTCGGGTGATCTCGGAAGCATTAATTACTACCAGTGGCACGTGAGCCCAGGGAGAAGGACTCCCTGTGTGCACGCACAGGAGCGCAGCGGGGACAGGGGGCGGTCGCGACGTGTCCCAGGCCCGCCCTGCTGGGTGCGGGTTCCGGGGACTGATCTGGGTCGCGGGAGGCGGCCGGGGGGGGGGGTCACGTGGCTGCGGGCGTCGCGTCTCCTCCCGCCTCCTGGAGCCGCTCGCCTGCTGCAGTCTCCCGAGTCCCCGGCGCCGCTTCTGGCTTCGTGACTCGCGCGGCGGCCGCGGCCCAGGCTCACCCCGGCGTGAGGAGCCGCCCAGGGCCGGGTCGATTCCCTGGACCCTTTAAGATCTCTCGACTTCTTCAAATTGGGGGGACGCATGTTGTATTAGACAACTTAATAGTAATAATACTGAAAAAGCATTTTTACAAAAAATGATTTTTAATTTAAAACCTCGATCTGACCTTTCTTTTTTCAGTTGAATAATTTTTTTTTTTTTTTTAGATGAGGAAGGCAAGTTGGAACCCTAGCACGCTGTATTCCTGCAATAATGTCTCATTTTCTCCCTCTTTCGCTTTTAAGACCAAATGTGGTGGATGGCAGGGCGCTGTTAAGATAAATATTTTAATAATTAAAATAGCAGGTTTCTTTACAAGTTTCTTGATGTTTGGAGGTGGGTGTAAATACATACTCCAGAGCTAAATTTCACTTGGAAACGATGTCTAGAATATTCAGTGAAAATGAAATAAAGATTGGATCTCTGCATTTTGGCCTCGTGGGAAGAGCAGAGGAGACACAGGCAGGCACCTGACCTTAGAGACTAAGCGATCTCCGGCAGTCAGTGAGGCAATTTAATACTGGAGATTCCAGGACAGGAGCCTTGAAGGTCAAGGGCAGGTTAAGTGAGTATGTAAACTTCCCATCATTTAAAGATATAGAGGATCCCGCCAATGAGGTCTTTTTCTATGACCACTTTCTTCTCCTCTGTCCTTTCTCCCTCTGCCTCAAGGTTCCCTGTTTCACTTGCCAGAAATTTTGTTTGCTCTGCTGTGCCCCTCTTTGTGTTCCTCATACCCAGTTCAAGCTGTAAATGGGCTCTTTTTCAATTAAATTTTTATCTGATATGTTACTCTTGATTTTACTTTGTCTCTTCTTTTCTCTTTCGTACTCCCTTACTCTCTCTTTTTCTTTCCCCGCTTTCCCCTTATCTTTTCCTCTCTGCCTTTTCCCTATAGTTTTTGTTCTGTTTCTTGTTTGTGTCTTGTCTTTTTCCTTTACCCTTTCAACTGGCGACACTTTTTGCCCACCCTCCTCTTTCAGCCCTTCTACTTTTTATCAAGCTTTTACCTGCTTGATGTCAGGCCAAGTTCGTTGCCTCTGAATGACCCTTTGCTCCAAGGAGGGCATAAGGATAGGTCTCCTGACTTTTAGGTTCACAGTAGCAGACCCCACTCTAAGAGCTTTTCCTGCTTTAAGTTATTGCTTATCCCCACAGTCCTGAAAGGCAAATACCATTACTATATGCACTGGGCAGATGAGAAACTGCTTACATAGAGATTACAAAATGTGTCAATGATCCCAGAGCCAGGATTTAAACCCAGGCCATGTGCTCCGGAATCTGTACCCTTTACCCCTTAACGTGAATATGGGGATGAGGTCTACGCAGTAATTTATAGCTGCTGGGGTGCTTTTCTGTTTAACAGTGTGAGTGCACACACTTGTTCTACATAGTAATTCATTGCTTCTGGGGTACTTTTCTCTTTAACAGTATGAGTGAACATGTTTGCTGTGGACACTTTTGGAAGAGAGATGGGGTAGGGAGAGGTATTAGGAGAGTTGATGGCAGAAAATGGAAAAGGTGGACTGAATACAGCCAGCAGTCCTTTGCCATGTCAGTGAGTCAGTCATTTGGCATCTAGCTACACATTCATTGACTTAAATCCAGATATTCCAATTAACTGTTACAGTTTTATGCCAAAATGCAGATGGAAGTTGAATTTAGAAAAGACTGATGGTACTGGACTCTTCTCAGTCATCACTGAAGAAACGAAGCCAAATGCAGTCTTATCTTTTTAGGAAGGCTTTGTGCCACCCTGCTGAAAGCCAGGAAGATACCAAAATGCACACACAAAGGCCCTTTTAGACCTACAATTAAGTAATTCTGTGATGCTTTGCTTCCAATTAAAGATACCCACCTTGCTCCTTTTTGGAGATTCGGGGAAGCTGCTTCGCTTGTTTTTCTTTAGTTAAGTAGGGGCATGACTACTAGAGAGGAATAAAAGGGAATATTTGGCCCAGCTTTCCTCTTCCAGTCAAAAACTCTAAGCCCCACACTAATTCTGTTCATCTGTGGCTTTGGAAGATCTTGTCCTGTTTGCTTGCGATGTCTTCATTTTTAACAGCAACAGAACTCTCAGGAAAGGGTTACATGTCCATTTGGGATAGAGGTTTTCCGGCTGTTCATGGCTCTGCAAATCCCATTGCTCTTCTGGAAAGGTGACTCTTGAGTGTTTGGGACCCCAGGCCTGATCCAAACCAACAGCACCTCTAATGGCCTTAAAGGACTCAGTGCTACCCAGGGTGTGGAGCCTCCTGCCTGTGGGGCCATGAAAATAACCCATCAGATGCCTTTATTGTGGGCCTGGAATTAAACCCAGGGCCTTAAGTGTGTTATGTGGGTGCGCTGCCATCACACCATCCTCTATCCTTTCTTAACCACCCCCCTGATTTGAGCAGTGAATCAGAATTTATGCCATTCTACATCACTTTACATCCAATAGGAGATATAGCCTACTAAGCAGAGTGCACAAAACATCTAGAACAGTTTTGGATTGATGCTACAATCAAAGCCTGGAGTGAAGTGGTAGGAATTCCTT
Source organism: Hydrochoerus hydrochaeris (assembly GCA_004027455.1). Classification (NCBI taxonomy): domain Eukaryota; kingdom Metazoa; phylum Chordata; class Mammalia; order Rodentia; family Hydrochaeridae; genus Hydrochoerus; species Hydrochoerus hydrochaeris. The sequence continues at coordinate 252,959 of PVLA01001183.1, forward strand.
CTCTTGGCAAGCATACTTGCTCTCAGGGGACAAGGGTTAATGCGACAGGCACACCACAGCAAGAAAGGTACCTTCCAAGAGAAGGAACGTAGGAGGGAGGGAAACCCCACCGCTGCTCACCAGAAGCCAAATATGACTTTAGAATATTGATGATGTTATTTGCTGAAGGCACTGGATTTAGAATCCTGAAATAGAAGGTTAGGCTTCCCAGTTGCACAGACAGCACATTAACAGCAGCAGCCCAAGTGTCTCCTTTTAATTTGCAAAATAACTTAAGTCTTCCTGTAGATCACCAATTAATGTGTCTTTGCAGTCATAAACACACACACACACACACACACACACACACACACGACATTTTATATTTATGTGACACCACTCAAGACCTTTATGCATGTATTTGTTTTTGAATATAATAGCATAGGAAATTAATTTTATATGCTTGCTGCAATCATTGTAGTTTCATATTTATGTGATTATTGCAAACCACTCATGCAGACTAGCCTGAACTTCATGTGTCCTCAGTGTTCCTGGAGTCCTTAAGACATACAGAACAACTGGGGAGAGCCAGGCCTAAGACTGTGATAGGAGTTGCCCTCATGCTTTGTCCCTTATCTGGCTGGTCTCTCTCAGTGTTGATGGGCCTCTCACACTGGTCCTGCTCCAGAATGACACCAGGGAAGGAGAGTGAAAAGATGATAAATCTATAAGAATCCCACAAATCAGGCCTGCTCTTTTTCTGCATTCTCCTGAACTAGCTGGCTGGTGAAACAGAAAGTCTTCAAAAAGAAGGGACCTTTTAACCTTATTTTCTTTGTTACTGCTGATGAACCCTTGGAAAAAACTTCAAAGAGAAACATGTTATGTAATGTGAAGTACACTCAAATAAGAATAAAATGTGCTGCACAGCCACTTCTCTCCCCACCCTGCTATGGCTTCAGAAGGTCCTAGAATCAATTGTTGGGAGGTGTTCTTGTGGTAGGGAGCTATCGATTGATTTGCAGGCTGCTCCTTTATAAAGGCAATAGAAAGATAAATTAGGAGGATTTAAGTTCTACCGAGAAATGGGGTCTACAATTTATTCAATCGTTGAAGCAAGAATTCTTATGTAATAATTACCCATAAATTTAGTTCTGATATTAACCTTTAATTTCTACTCATAGAGAAAATGATGAAAATATGCTACATATAGCAGTTGAGAGCAGTGTTTGAGCCAAAACAGCGGTAGCTGAAATACATAAGGACTTTCTTCTTTGATTGCTTACAGGTAGTCAGAAGGGAAGGAGTCTAGAGGTAATTGAAGTAGCAATAGTGTCATCAGCATCACACATTTCTGCTTTTCTCTTCCACTCTCCTCTGGCTTTCATCCTCATGATTGCCTCATGGTGATAAGATGGCTGCTGTGACTCTGAGGGAAACATAAAAGAGGGTCTGCCACTGAGCAAAGTCCCTTTAAGAAGCTTTTCCTACAAGCTCTACTCAGTGACTTCGGCTTGCCTTTTATTATACAATCGTATTACAGAAGAGTCAGAAATACAGTTGCCAAGCTGAAATTCCCCAGCAACATGGTGTTTGTTTGTTTGTTTATTTCTAACTGGGAGCAGAGAATGGGCTGGCTGTAGTCATCTCTATAGTGGTGTTGTTAAAGGAGGTGGCTTAGTCAGGTCTTCTTCATCAGTATCTTTTTTGCCCTACTATGCCACATGCATTGGCAGTGTCTCTTTGCTGAATTATACCAGGGCTCTTACTTCCAATTTCAGAAAGTGTTCAGACTTTCCATCTGCAGTTGCATAACCTTAACTAATAACTCCTTACACCCGTAGCCTTTAACATTGGTATTTCTAGGTTCTAATAATAATTACAGAAATCTTTGAGAGGAAATGAACAGGGCTCACCTCTCTTCCTGTCATATGCAGACTGCAGCTGTGTGCTTCCTGGGAAGTGAGTCTCTCCCTTTTGACAGACTATCACCTGTCCCCTGGCCCTTCAGCCCCTGTAGCTCTGCCTCCTGCCCCGAGCATTTGGGTTGAAGAGAGAAACTTCCAGCACAAAGGCACCACTTGAACTCAGAATGCAGCTAGGACTTTGCTCTTTGTTTGCTTCTGGCCAGGTTTATGATGATTCAGGGAATGAGGAAAGAGCTATGGGATCCAGTGGGGTTCTGAAGTAGGAGGAGGACAAAGGAGATGAGGTGCTTGTAGCAGAATGGGAGCAGAGAGGCCAACTTCTAGGGCGGGTATTGGAAGGTGGCACTGGAAGAGAATGTATATTTGGAGCACTTTGTTAGGATATGAAGCCAAACATTATTTAGGCTTCCTGATTCTTCACTGCATGTTATAGATGCACAGGGGCAGATTCCCATTCTAGTTGTGGAGTGGTGATTAGCTGTTTGAAGCTGGGATTCTGGGTGTGTTTTCCCACAGACAGACACACAGATAAGGGTTCCCATTAGCCCACTGGCTAGCGTTGCCTGCCATATTGGAATCCACTACTCAATTCCCAGCTGTTAAATGATGCTCTATGGTGAGCATTAGGGATTTAACAATGAGCCTTATCCTCAACAAGGTTGTACTCTGTGGATCACATTTCTCAAAGAGAAGAGCTCACTAAGAAAGCTGAATAATTAGCTTAAAGCTATTTTATGTTCTTCTCTTCGGTGCATTCAAAGTGTACTTACAGCTATGCCTCTATAGTAATGCACTTAGCTATCCCTCCAGGAAAGGGCCTTTGTCTATGAGTGAGATTGGTCTTCCTGTCATCGAAAGACCACTGGACAAAAAGTCTGGCAAGTAGAATGCTGTCTGCCCTGAGCAATCTAGGCCTTCACTATACCCAGCCTCCAATAAGCCCTAAGTCTTTGGTCTTAGTGAGGTCATCAATTTAATCCCAGCTCCTCTAGGCATATACAGTGTCACTTTATATGTACCCAGCTGGCTCTGTCCCTGATTCTGCCACGTCCTGGGAGAGGCAGTATGGTCTTCTCTTCTCATGGCTGCATGTTGAACTTTCTCTCTTGGGTGTTGGAAACTAATGTCACCCTGTGGAATATGACCTAGTTTGACCTCTTAGTGTCCCACACCCTCTGTCTTCTCTGTGAAGAGACTCCTGCTTGCTCCCAATCCTTCAGTTCTCATTCTGACCCCAATTTGATTGGTCATTGTCCTAACATATCCTTTTAAGAAGGGAATTTGGATAGGAGCAGGCTTAGCTAATTTTCTCTGCTCCACAGCAGTCTGGAGTGTTTTCTAAAGAGAAGTTAACTCATTACAATGACCAGTAGGTTTTCTCACCATGCAGATGGTATAAGTTTACCTTCATACTTTGACTCCCTGAGTTCTTTTTTGGCCTCATACTTCCCTATGAAAAGAGGCCAGGCAGGGCTGACATCTTGGGGCAGCACAATGACCATGTCCCCTCCAGCTGCATGGGTTGCATGTCGGCTTTAGCAAACTGACCTTTAAACCTCATATTTATGGTTAGTCTTAACTCCTTCATTTCCTTCACTTCCTCCATCCAATTAACAATGATGTCCTGTAAATTCTGCCCTTTAACTATATATTAAATCTGTCCTCTTCACACTCATTACCTGTACTCCAGACCAAACACCTGTAATGTCTCACCTTGAATATTCTAAGACCTTCTTCACTGATTTTAAAAAACTTATATTAAAACTTCTTTGTGGTACATAATGGTCACAGTCACTGGTGGAGCTGGTATATACACATAACACATTTCAATTATTTTTTTATGTCCCTATTCCCTTTTCTTCCTTCCCCCTCCCTCTATCTTATTTCTCTTCCCGTTTGCAAAAGATCTATCTCCATGTTTCCTATTACTTGTCTTTAATTTTGCTCTTCAAAGCTTTTATATTTTGGTTTTCTCATATAAAAGAAACCATGTAATATTTATGCTTGTGTGTCTCATTTATTTCACTTACCAATATGGTCTCAAGATGTAGCCATTTTCCTGCAAATAGCTCAAATTTATGCTTCTTTATGGCAGATTAGTACTCCATATGCCACATTTTCGTTATTGCTTTTCTGTTGATGGGTATATAGGCTGCTTCCAAGATTTATTTATTGTGAGCTGTGCTGCTATAAACAGGAGATGGATATGTCATTGTAATATGTACCTAAAATCTTTCAGAAGATAACCAGAATGATAATAGCTGGGTTGAATGGAATTTCTATTTTTCAATTTTTTGAGGAATCTCCATATTGATTTCCATAGTGTGTGCACTACATAGTTTGCATCCTCACCATTCTCATGCGGAAGGGTTCTTTCTTCCTTTTTTTTTTTTTTTTTTGGTACCAGGGATTGAACTCATGACTGTGTGCTTGCAAGGCAGGCGCTTATGCCGCTGAGCTAAATCCTCAGCAGTTCTTTCTTCCTTGAAGCCTTGTTAACTGTTATTATTTGATTTCTTGGCACTGGCTATTCTGTCTGGAGTAAGAAGGTATATCACTATTGTTTTAATTTGCATTTCTTTAATGTTCAGAGATGTTGCATTTTTTCCCTTGTATTTATTGGCCATTTGTACCTTTGAGAAGTTTCTATTCTCAAAAGAATAGAAGTTGCCCATTTTTTAAACTAGGCTTTTTTATTTTGGAAGTCTAATTTCTTTTGAGTTCTTTACACATTCTAGATATTGGTCCTCTGTCCTTGGAGTGGCTGCAAATACTTTCCCATCCTGTAGATTGTCTCTTCACTCTTCAGTTGTTTGTTGTGCACAAACTTTTTAATTTAAGATAACCCTTTTGTTGATATTTCTTGGGCAGTTGGTATTTTGTTCAGAAAGTCCTTGCCTATGCCTGTGCTTTCAAGAATTTTACCTTCCAGTAGATTGTTTCTGTTTTAACATTTAGATCTTTGTTTCACTTTGATTTTGTTTCAATACATGGTGAGAGATATGTGTCTACATTCAATCTTCTGCATGTGGATAATCAGTTTTCCAAGCACCCTTTGCTAAAGAGACTATCTTTCCTCTGGTTTATGTTTTTGGCCCCTTTGTCAAATCAGAGGGCTGTACATTCCTGGGATTGTTTCTGAATCCTCTGTTCTGTTCCTTTGTTCCACATATCTATTTCTGTGCCAGTACCATACTGTTTCTATCACTGTAGCTTTGTAATATAACTTGAAATCTGGGATTATGATTCCTCCTGCTTTTCTCTTTTTTCACTGATTTTTAACAGTCAGAGTTTAGTAAGGAGAACAAATACTGTGGTAGGTGTTTTAAGTAGGAGGGTTTTAACAGAGGGGATTAAAGGCATAAAATAAACTTTGGCAAGTCTTGGGTCATCAGGGTTGGAAAAAACTGCTACTGCCTTTCAGGAAGTCTTGACTGTTAGAGGGCCTAGGGCATGCTATAGAGGCTGATTTTCAGGAGCTTGTCTGAAAGCTCTGTAAACCTTAATCTGCTCACCTCGACTGCTGGAGAAAAATGGAATGTCCGCTTCACCTGCCATATCTGTCACAAAGGCCTCTCATGGACAAAGTCTAAATGGAACGCTGTTGAAAAATGTGGGTTCTAAGCTTGTCCTCTGTGCTGAGGACAAATATAGAAGGCAGTGGGGCTAGTGTGAGTGGACCACAATCTTTTCCCACCCATGTCCACTGTATACACTTACTTGTCTCTAGCACACCCAATCTAACTACTGTTCAGTATTCTACCAGAAGAGTTTTTCTGGCCATGCCATTCTCTTGATCAAAACTCAGCAATCACTCCCTAGTATAAAATGAAAATAAAAGCTCTTCCATGACTTCAAAAATGCTATATGTGACTTAGCTGCTGCCTACACCTTCAGTCTCATCCATTTCTCTTCTGTCTCAGGCTTTCCCCTACTGATCTTCCAGGTGGTTGGAATGTCTCCTCCCTTCCTGATTCCTTCCAACTCTCCCTACTCATCCTTCAGGTGACATCCAAAACATCACTATCTCCACAAAGCCTGCTCTGCATTCCTAGACTAGATTCATCTCTGTCTAGAAGCTTCCTTTGTACCTGTATTTTTCTTGCATAGCACTTGTGTTTGAAAGGTTTGTAAGATTTTCCAATGTCTCTCTTTCTCATTCATTTGTGAGTTACATGAAACACACACCTACTGTGTCTCCCCATTTCCAGCAGTGTTCAGTGCAGCTCTGAAGGATTCCCAAAGTTACTCTACCAAATCATCTGTGAACTGAGGGTGGTTTTTATTTTAGGGAAAGGCTCAAGTGACAAGTCATATCTAAACCACTTAATATCTGAAGGACCCTTCTACTTGTTGGGTGGGGAATACATTATTAGCACCCACCTCTCCATCCCTCTGAGAATTGTCATATCTTGGCATGGTTCTCGTGGTCAGGACTTCCCTCACTGTCCTTGGGTACTGCATAGTTATTTTTCAGCCTCACCAGGCATGGGAAGATTAGGAACTTTTGGCAAGGGTAGCATGGAGGATCAGAAGGTGTTCCTGAGAAGGAAGAAGCCCAGTGGGCTGGCAGGGCCTTCGGCAAAATTGTGGGAACCTCTGCTGGGGGTAGAGTCTGAGCCGTGGAATCAGTGTTGGTCAATGTACCAGAATGGACATGCTCTGTGCCCAGAAGGCAGTCACCTCTGCCAACATGCTCCCAAACAGCCTTGGTAACTTGCTCTTTCTCACTCACAGAACTTTTACCTCCTTTCTAAGTGCACATTAGCGAGGCAGAGAGAGACTTCAGGGGTGGAGCCGGTCCAGTTGAATTCCACAGGTGCTCCAGGGACCGGGAGTTGGTGAGGTAACATCCAGGGCATGTCTCTAGGTGATCAGCGGTGGGAATGAGGTGCAGAGTTTGGCGTGGCAAGCTGTTTTTCTAGGTCTTCTGGCTGAGTGGATCACAAGAGGGGGTCTTGGGGCTGCGCCAAAGACCTTGGTTACCAGGAGTGCAGAAAGAAACAAGCACTGTGCCAAGATGTGGGAGTCAAACCTCAGACTCAGGAACAAAGTGGGAGGGTTGAGAGCCAGTGAAGCCAATCCATCAGAATGCCAAGCTGGTAGACACAGAGGAGGCAAGAAGTGAGGGGTCAGTAGAGACAAAAGAGAGCTGGAGCAGGACATGGTACATGGGGACCAGGTCTTCATAATGTGACACTGGTGTGGAGATGTGGAGCAGTGGCCTTGGGGTGATCCATCATGATATGATAGGCTGGAAACTGGGTCAGGTCCACTTCGGTGCTCATCCCCAAAGCAACTTTGCATTTACTCCTGGCACTTACACGTGCATAGACACAGACTTACCAGTCTCCTAATTAAGCACTTAGAAGGGAAACATTTATTTTCCTGATCAAGGGATTGCAAATCAGACTGTAGTTCTCCAACACAGCCCTAAGGATAAAGAGCAAGCCTCAGGCAGCCTGGGACTAAGTTCACACCTGCTCAGCAGCTCAGCATTACCTGGCAGATACAGCTCTGAGACTCTTTTGTCCTTAGATAACAGCACTGATGATTTTTCTGGACCTTCATTTTTTTGGTTATATTTATTTATTCATTTATTTATTTTTTGGTACCAGGGATCAAACGCATGATCTTGCACTTGCCAAGCAGGTGCTTATGCCACTGAGCTAAATCCCCAGCCCCCTTTTGGTTATATTTATTTAAAAATATTTTAAATTATATTTTAATGTCATTTTTAATTTTTTATTGTATTTTTATTATAATTAGTAGTTCTGTTTCAGATGTAGTGAAAGTAAAGAAATAAACTCATCATCTATTTCTGTGCTTCTTTCCTAAAAGTTTGTATCACTGCTGATGGTAGCAGGGTCATGTGGACTTGGAGCTCAGGATCCAGAGGAATTGATTTCTTTTTTTCTTCTGGTACTGAGGATTGAACTCACGACCTCATACTTGCCAGAGCAGGCACTTATGCCAATGAGCTACATCCCTGGCCCTTTTTTTTTTTGACTTTTTGAGACAGGGTCTCGCTATGTGGTTTAGGCTGGCCTTGGGCTCGTTTGTAGCCCGGCTAGTCTTGAACTTGCAACAGTCCTCCTACCTCCATTTCTTGAGTGCTGGGGTTACAGGAGTGTGCCACCATGCTTGCCTTAGAGGACTTGATTTTGAAGGCTGTTTTCCTTGAGTAGTTGTTTGACTTTGGTGAAATTATTAGTGAATTCATTTTATCAAATTTGCCTCCCTGCTCTTGCTGTGCAGGTCTGCAACATAGGAGGTGAGGAATAAATGGTGGCGATTGTTTTTCCTATATGAGCTGCTTGGTTGAACATGTGGTTGTCATAGAAAATATAGGCGTTGGAAGATAACTGGCAAACTAAGTAGCATATTAAATTCAAGAGATAAACCTATCGCTTTCAATTATCCTTTGTTTCACTAGTAGGTGAACAATAATAAAACAGAAAGCCAGACCTGTCGAGGTGGTTTTCCATTAATGAAATATAGTTAAGGGTCTATCTTATTTCATGTGCTGGTTGGAAATAGGCAGTTCTGGTCATAGCCCTATGCTTTTAAATCATGCTCTTCAGTCAGGTCTTCTGGGAGGTCACACAACTTCACATTTTGCAGGAATGGGGTGGAGGGTGGTGGTGATCCCACAGTCCATTCTTGGTCATAAATGAAAGCCTACTCAGGTCTTAAATAAGCAACGTGGCTGAAATAAGGTTTGTACTTTGCTGACAGTAAAAGGCATTTTGACTTCTCCCTTTTTTTATATGAACTATTCTATTAAAATAGTTTTGTAGCACTTACTCTATTCCCTGCTTTCTTTTAGTGATTTACAAAAACAAATTCAATTGCTGAGCCACCCTTTAAAATGGGGTTGGTGATAATGCCCTTCAGAAAATGAGAAAACTGAGGCGCTGTTTAAGTCATTGGTCCATGTCATACACTAGTCCGTGGCAGAGTCGGGAACTGAAGCAGGCTCAGGGACAAGGGCTCGGTGTCTTGACTTGCTGTCTACGTGGTGGCTTCAGACATCTTGACAAAATTTGAAAATTTTTATCCATCATCCATAATTTTTGTTTAGAAAAGAGAAATTCACAGTGTCAGAAGGAAGCTGGGCTTTGGAGGCTGAAACTCTGAGCACGTTAAGGATTTTTGTTACCTGTTTGCCTGACTGTAAAAGGCAAAATATTGAACTTCATGGCTGTGAGATGCCCACTGAATACTAGCTACTATCTTGGATAGTAAACATCTAACTGTATGCAAATATGCAATTATTTTGATGAAATAATTTTGTCCTAAAAGACAATTGTTGATTTCATTGAATTTCTCAGCTTAAAAAAACAAGTGGGACAAAATTTAATTACAGAGTTAAGAAGCCTAAAGCACTATCTACTATGTAAGGAATTTTCTAGATTAGTGCTATCCAACAGAAGTTTTTGAGATGATGGAATGGTTTACAATTCACCTTGTCATATATGGTACCCAGTAGCTATATGTGGTTATTGAGTGCTTCAAATATGGCTAATTTAAGTAAAGTATTGCATTTTAAATTTTATTTAATTTTAACTATTTATATTTAAATAACCACATATTCATGCTGAAAGCTTTATGCTATAATCAGTCCAAATCCTGACTGACCAGCAGGCAATTCTTTTAAGAAAGTCATGATCCTTTTTTAGTCTGCTCTTTTTCCAAGGTGCCTATGATTCTCAGCATTTATGTGTGGAGAAAAAAAATACCAATTAGCAAGCATAAATTCAGGCAAATTAAAAAAAAAAAACTACAGCCATCAATTTTTCTACATTTGATGTCATCTGACAGATTTGTTTTTGTTTTACTGGAACCCAAGTGAAATAACCAGTCAAGATTTAAAAATACTGATCATGAATTTGCTAAGACTATTTAAGTTACTTCCTATAAGTAGATAGTAAATATAGTAATTTTAATACTGCATTGAATGCAGTATATATATTAGGGTTAGTGTAATCAGTGGTGTGCTAGTAAATATTCAGCTGGATCTCTAGGCAAAAATAGTGTATGTATTATGTGATTTATTATTCATTTTACTATTATAAAGAATGTAGCAAAGTAACCATTTATACATAATAATAAAAGATGCATTACTCCTGTAAGTTCCATATTGTTAATTGTCACTGAATGCTTTTATTGATTTTTTGCTGAATCTTTTAATCCCTTGCCAAAGTATGGTTGCAATTAATTCACCAGTATAATTCCAACATGACTGTTGGTTCATATTTTTGTTTACGTTAGTGATTAAAGTGAAAGTAACCAATGAAGATATTTTTATAGCTTCACTCATTTGTCAGTGACATGAGCCACTTTTTCATTAAGTTGTATTAATTTCCATGTACCAGGAAAATACTTCCTCACTTTTTGTGTTATTCACAATGCAATCATTATAGACATGACACATTGCTAAGTATAATTTGCGTAATTAATATTTTCTCTACCACTTTTGAGTCTAATAATCAGCAAAATAATACATCAAATCCCAATTTTACCATTTGCTGATTCCCATGATGGAAATAGTCCCAGCAGGGCTGATTTCAAGTTACCAATGCAACATCCATGTAAGTGGTGTTAGGAAAACATAAGAGATGCACTGACCATAAGATCAAAGGTAATAGTGAAATAACTAGCAAACAATCAATTTTGAGTACTTGCTAAGTTTTTAAATATAATTTATTCAGCTGTAAATTTTTATATTTTAATTTCTAGTAATGGCTAGTCTCAACATTGGTTCTATGTTCACCAGCAATTTATGGACCAATGTTGCCAAGTATAGGTAAATTCATAATTTAGCCTGATGAATGAGAACTCTCAGTATTTAAGTGCTTCTGAATATGCTCTTGCCCTATTCTCTATTTTCTTTCTTGGCTTATCATCTCTAGGTTAATTTCTTTAATAGCATCTTTATGCTGATGACTCCCAAATTGATGTTTCTGTCCCTATTTTCTACAGCAAGCTCCAGGAGCCTCATACACTGACCTTTCTCCTCTGTCCCTTGCCATGTAGTTACCTGAAACTTGTCGCGGCGATTTAAACCTGATATATCCTCATGTCCACCTGCCAACTCACGTGCTTCTCTTCAGTCAGTAACAGTGTCTTATGCTGACCTGTTGGACCTTGATTTTAGGAGTAATTTTTGGTCCCTCTCTTTCATCAATGTTCCACATCCAATCCATCAGCAAGTTTTTCTTTTTCTTTATTCCAAAATTCTTCCTGAATTTGGATGGTCCTCGCCATCTGCACTGCCATCATCCTCATCAAAGTCACTTGCTGTGTCTCCCAGGGACTCCTGGGAAGTGGCCCTATATCCCTGTGTCCACTTTCCCTGATATACCTTTGCCACAGCATGAAAAAAGGGACTCTGAAAAAATAATCCAGCTCATATTGCTTCTTTATTTAAACTCTATCCAGCAATTATTTGTCATAATTAAAGTTCTAATTTGTTTGTGTATCAGTAGCAGGTGAAGGAAGATGTTCAGGTCCTCATTTCTGAAACCTGTGGGTATATTACCTACTCTGGCCAAAGGACTTTTGCAGATGAGACTAAATTAAGGACCTTGAGGTAGCAAGGTCATCCAAGGTTATCTGGGTGAGCACAACATTATCACAAGTGTCCTTAAAAGTAGAAGTGAGTACAAGAGAGTTAGAGGGAGATGTAATTATACAGTCCCCAGGGGATGCAGTGATGCTGGGTTAAAAAATGGATAGAGAGGCACAGACCCGGGAACTGTGGTGCCTCTGGGATTTGGAAAAGGCAAGAGAAATGGATTCTTCCCTGCAGCCTCCAAAAAGGAAAGTTCTCCTGCCAGCACCTCGGTTTTAGCCCAGTGAGATGCATGTAAGCTTTCTAACTTTTAGAGTTGTAAGGTGATAAATGAATATTGTTTAAACCACTAAATTTGTAGTAGTTTGTTAGAGCAGCAATAGAAAACCAGCACAATAGTCCATCTAACCCTACAAGATCTGTTTATCAGTCTGTCTAATGTCATCCCCTGTCGTTCTCTCTCGTGATTTATTGGGCTCCATTCACCCATGCCTTTTGTCTGGTCAGCAAGCAGGAGCCTTCCTTAGGGATTTGTGCTAATACAGGTTTTTCCCTCAAATCTTCCCAGAACTAATTGGGGAACCTGTAGATTCTCAAAGAGGCCCTTCGACCTAGTCACTTTTTTTTATGTTAAAGAGAAAAAAAAAAAAACAGAAAAGAAAAAACAAAAAAAGAGAGAGACAAATAACAACTACAACAACAAAAACCCCAAAACAACAACATAGGCTTTCAAAACAAGATGATAGGAATTTAACAATATAACAACGGTGGTTATATTGCATATTGTTATCTTCAAAAGAGTTGCTTAGATTACCAGATATAGACATGCAAAATTGATCAAATCATATGAGTATTAACTGTTCTTTTCCATGAACTAATAGAATTAGTAGTATAATCATCATGGCTATCATATATATATATATATATATATATATATATACACATTTATAACTTTTTCCTTTTTCCTTCTTCCTTCCTTCTTTTCTCCTTTCCCCTACCCCAGTTGTTTTTTTCCCTTTGAGAAGATTTTACCCTTTCACAATATCTACTGTGGGTTTTGGATCTTATTTACTCTTTCACTTTCTTACACTAGGGAGACAATACATTATTTACACCTGCGAGTCTGATTTGTTTCACTTATGAGTATGGTCTGAAGTCGCATCCACTTATCCATAAAAGCCTCAAGTCAATCTTTCTTTACAGCTGAGTTGTACTCCACTGTATAAAAATACCATATCTTTTTTATCCATTCCTCAGTTGATGAGCATTTGGGTGGTTTACAAGATTTAGCTATTGAGGCCAGGGGTTTAGCTCAGTGGCACAAGTGCCTGCTTGGCAAATGCAAAGTCGTGAGTTTGATCCCTGGTACAAAAAAAAAAAAAAAAAAAGATTTAGCTATTGCAAATTGTACTTCACAGCATACAAATATCAATGTGGTATGATGTTTTAAATTTTTCTGGGAAAATGCCCAGTAGGGAGATAGATGAGTTAAATGGGACCTCTAATCCTAGCTTTTTTTTTTAATCCTAGATTTTTGAGGAATCTCCATGCTAATTTCCATGGTGGTTGCACCAGTCTACACTCCTACCAACAGTGCAGAAGGGTTCCTTTCTCCCCATGACCCTTCCAGCATTTGTGATTGGTTGATTTCTTGATCTTAGCCATTCTTTCTGGAGTGAGATGGAATCTAGCATTGTTTTAATTTGCACTTCTCTAATGCCCAATGATGCTGAATATTTTTTTCATATATTTATTTACTGTGTTTCCAAATAGTTCATATCACTCTGACTTTGTTCATCATCTTTATACCTTTCTATCAGACACACACCATTAAAACAAGAACTGCGTGAAAGTAGGGACCTCGTCAATTGTGTTCACACCCTACAAATGGTGCTGAAAACACTGAGTGAAGAATGCCCGTGTGGCTTGCCTCAGGATCCGCAGAGGCTTCGGGAAAGAAGAGGAGGAACGCAGCGATTGTAGAGCAGGATAGATGATGTAATCAAAGGGATTCGTGTGGGGTGTTATGGGGACCCATAGGAAAGGCACCTCAGCGGACTTGCCAGAAGAATGACGATAGAGCACAATCTTGAAAAGAAAACGGGAAAGCAAAAGAAGGCAGGCAAAAAGGAAAAGGTAAGAGTTCAAGGCTGAGGCAGAGGCAAGGACATAAAGGTGTGAGACAGAACACACAGGTATTAGCGGAAATGAAGGGGCTGGAACCCCTGGAGCCAAAAATGAAAGATGAAAAGTTGCCTCATCGCAGGGATTGAGTATGGTTTTCATTTGGTTAGGTGGCAGCAGAGGATTTTAAGGGGGGTTAGAAATTGTATTCTGAAGACAGTACTGAGAATAAATAGAAGGGGAGCAACAGTAGAAATTGGGCATTAGTCAGAAGGATGTGGCATTGTAAAAATAAAAGACCTGAAGACGGTAACAAGGAAGGAGAGAATGAGGGGCGGAGCAGGAGCATTTTGGAGGTAGAGTGTCTGGGATCAGAGAGCAATTTATTGTGTAAGGTGAGGAAGAAGGATTAGGAGTGACCCTTAGGGTTTTAGCTTGGGACCTAAAGGGGATATTGTATGGTATTCTATTGAAAAAATATATATATATTTCTCCCCTAAATCTTTCAGAACTAGCTAGGGAGCCTTTAGATTCTCAAAGAGGCCCCTCTACCCCTGTCACTATGTATATATATTTATCCCACACATATGGAATATATATATATATATATATTAGAGAGAGAGAGAGAGAGAGAGAGAGAGAGAGAGAGAGAGAGAGAGAGAGAGAGAGAGAGAGAGAGAGAGAGAGAGAGAGAGAGAGAGAGAGAGAGAGAGACAGAGAGACAGAGAGAGAGAGAGAGACAGGGAGAGACAGAGAGAGAGTCTTGCTATGTCGTTCAGGCTGGTCTTGAACTCAGTGTAACCCAGGCTGGTCTTGAACTGATGGCAATCCTCCTTCTCCAGCCTCCTGAGTACTTGGATTACAGGCATGATTACACTATGTCTGGACTCAAAGCAGATATCTTGGGATGTTATCATTTATGTTTTAAAGGAAACGCTAATTATTTGAATAAGCACAGGTGGTACCAAACAGCTAAGCAAAATCTTCAAGGTGACAGTACTGTCGCATCTTGATACACTTGATCATTATGAGTCCCTGTGTAATCATTATAGAATCTTATTTATTGAGTAATTATATGTTCCAGATAATCTGTCAAGCATATCATGCAGATGGTTTTATGTCATCTTCACTAAATAATCTCGATGGGATTGGAGTTGTTTCTCTTTCACAGATGGAGAATAGAAATCTCAGGCTAAAAAAATTGCCCAAACCTTAAGGAAGAAAAAGGCTAAGATTTAAAGCCAGGCAGCCTGCCTCTATAGCTGGTGGGATAAGTGACTCTCTATGGCCGCTTATGTGACATTATGGGCAAGTTAGGTGCGGCACCAGCTGCTTCCTAGGCCTGCACATGGATTTCTCATGATCAACTATACATTTCAAATGGTTAAAAAAACACCCCTGACATGTTGGCTTGTGAAATTAATAGTTGTATTCTTGTGATAAACCTTAAAATAATGACTTGTTGGGGTCTCAACAAATGCCAGAGTAATATTAATTCATCCAGCAAGCGATTTGGAATGCAGAACTTTATGATGATTTACAAAACTAACGCCCAAATCAAATGCTGGCTTCCATGTGCTAAGGCAAGAACAAGCGAGTCTAATACAATAAAAGACCCAAGAGAGCACTTGGTGGCCAAACAGAACTTTGAGAGTTATTGTTACTGTAGACCTAATGGTAGTACTCTGCTCGCTGCTTCTGTGTTATTTAGGAACAAGGTGGAAGTGGTCTTCATTTCCACAGGTCTGTTAAAATGGTAGCAGGTGGGATAGAATTTGTGTCTCTCTCCTAAACTGTGAGTCCCTCAACTCAGAGTTCATTTTTCTATTATTCTCTATAAAACACAAACTAAGACCTAGAGGCGAATAATAGGATATGACCTGTAATGATTATTGCAGATATTTTAGAAGCTCCAAAGATATTGGGGAGTTTGCCTTTTTTGTTCCTTTGTTTGTTTACCACTAGTTCTCCAATACCTGAGCTCAGTAAATATTTTTGGAAGCAATAGCTAGATCTTGAGAGTGGCCTATACGTCCATCAACAGGTGAAGGGATGAAGAAAATGTGATACATATACACAATAGAGCACTACTCAGGCTCAGGTAAGGGAGGATAAACTTGAGTCATTTGTAGGAAACCGGATGCACTTTGAGTCCACAGGGCTAAGTGAAATAAATCACAGGTTAAATATCACCTTTTATTAAATATTAAAAATCACAGATTAAATATCTATTTTTTATATGAGAAACTAAAAGTATAAATAATACTGAGATGCATCTTTTGCAGATGGAAAGGGGATCTAGAATGGAGGAAAAGGGGAGGAATGGGTGATAAAGGGAGAAGTAAAAAGGACAAAGTTGTGATATATACTGTACATGTGCCAACTCCCCACCACGAGGGTATTTATTATATATCACAAACATGTACTAATAAAAAACCTGTGGCAAGGCTAAGGAGCAGTTGTCTGACTGGTAGAATGTATTGCCTCTACTGTATCTTTCCATTGCCAAGGTCTGTGGTTATGTTATTCATACTCTAAATTCCTATTGAAAATGATTAAGTGGTCACTTTCTTTCTCTGCCAGAAAGTTAAGTTAACTTTTGAGATTATTCAATACAATGATTTAATTTGCTAGCTTATAGTCATTTCCACAGCACCACCTAGGAATACTGTAAATTATTATCTCAGTTAGTTTAATACTACATAAATGGTTGACTGTCTTACTGTATTACTGGAGAAAAGATAATCCTAATGTGAAATATCACTCACTCAAATTCATATTTCATGACTTAAATTGAGTCCCTTTTTCAGTTTATTCAGAAAAACGAGAATTGGCACATCCATCAAACTTTCACCACATCTACCTGTATGTAATCAGAATATCTCAGATCTCATTAGCTAGATAGTGCCATTGTATAACTTAGGACTCGCTCTGCTGCAAATGACAGAGACAAAAGTCAAAGTGGCCAAAGCAGTGGAGATTATTGATGTGTAACCAACAGGGAGGAGGGTGAGGTGGCAGGAGCTGCAGATGTGGACATCCTTGCATTACCTTTCTCCATCTCGGATCTCAGGATCTCTGCAAATGTACATTCTTCTCTGAAGCCAGTTTCATTCTCATGGCCCAAACCAAGGGGAGAGACAGAGGGCTGCAATTTTGGAGCCCATCTTTGCTGCTTAATAATCAGAGAGAATGGTTGATTCTTCCAGTTTGGGTTCAAGCAAGGCTGGAGAAAAGCAAGGCTGGAGCCCTGCTTGAGGCACTTGATCACTACTGTGTCCTAGGAGGGCCAGCAAGGGAC
This sequence comes from Hydrochoerus hydrochaeris, assembly GCA_004027455.1. Taxonomy (NCBI): domain Eukaryota; kingdom Metazoa; phylum Chordata; class Mammalia; order Rodentia; family Hydrochaeridae; genus Hydrochoerus; species Hydrochoerus hydrochaeris. Next base: position 269,868 of record PVLA01001183.1, read on the forward strand.
TGGGATTCACGCAGCCACAGTGATGCCCCTTCCTGTACAGTGGCACTTGCATGGACTGTGTACTGAGGAAATGGGGAGGGGTGCAGGGCAGGAGAATATAGGAGTGTCCACTATGTCCAGGATTGTGCCCTGATGACTCTTAGTCCCACACAATAGGTGGTAGGAAGCTCTGACCTGTACCGAGCCTCTGCCCATTATTACTTCTGGAATTCCTCAGAGTGCCTGTGAGTATCCAAAACTTGATCCTGGTTTTCCCTTTCTACTGCATTACCTGGAGTGTTGAACAAGTTCATGAAACTCCTCTAATGAAGCCAGAATTGTGCCAGCAATGTAGCCTCTGATTAGGTTCTGGTGGAAATGAAGCCCTGGGCCAGTGGTGGCAAACCTATGGTACACTTGTCACAGCAGGCTGTCTGTATCATTGAAAACTCTAAAAGATTAACCAGTTCACCCTTCCCATGAGTTGACAGAAGCCATGTGGGGCTTGGGAGGAGAAACAAGAAGCCAATTCGCCCTTCTTATGAGCTAACCAGTAGATGGCTGGTAGATAAGAACACCTTACCCTCTACTGTGCAAGCAACCAGCTGATTCAAAAGCAACATAGGCTGAGTTGATAGCAACTGAGGTACCAAACCAACTTAATGCTTGTATTGTTTGACTGACTTTGCAGGCCTAAAGCCGGTAGTCTGAGCATCTATTAAGAGGATAACATATACAATATAGCAAATATAGGGGATTTCCTTCTGTCTTATTTTTGAGATCCAATATTGTTTTCACAGTTTTGTTTTGTTCTGTTTTATTGTTTTGTTTTATTCAGTGTTCTGTTTTGATTGGTTTGTTCTGTTTTGTTTGACTTTGCTATGTCTGATGGCATGGGCAGCAGTTTTTAAGATAACAAGAGGCATTATGATATCGATTGCTGATTTCCTATTATCTTGTTTTGAAATTCTGTAGCAAGCTCACTGTTTTGTTTTGATGGACTTTATTCTATTTGGTTTTATTCTCTCTCTCTCTCTCTCTCTCTCTCTCTCTCTCTCTATATATATATATATATATATATATATATATATATATATATATATATATTTACCATCACTGCTAGGCCATAGGGAGGCAGTGAGGATGCTGTCCCCTGCCCCTCCAATGGAAGCCTGCAGTTCTTACTGCTAGTTCCTCCCGACTGAATCTTGTCCTTGAAGATGGGAGAGGAAGCTCATAGTGGAGTCCTTGAGCCTCAGGAACTTGTGGCATAGTTTCCTAGCTTGATGCTACAGTGGGCTGAGTCAGGACTCTGTTCTGGCTCCTGCATCTGCCCTCTTCCCTCCACAGATACTGCCTTTGGCTGCCCATGGAACCTGAAGTCAGCCTCTCTTCTGGACATTGGCAGCATTAGAATGAACAAAGCGGTCCTTTTCTCCAGAGAGGCACTTGCCACCCTAACTTAACAAGTGAAGAGAAGGGGTGGTGCTTTCCAATTCGAGGGACCATGTTTCACATCATACTATGATCTCCTGAGTTCACAACCCTTCAGCATGGGTGGTTTGGGCTGGATGGGCTCCTTGTCACTTTCTAAGTCATATGAGTTGCAAGACCACACTAGTTACTGTTGTTCTTAGGGTGAGTTCTTGGAATAGTCTCAGTCTCATTCCTGTGTGACCTCTATTGAGCCATTACAATTTAAGAAGTGTAAGAGACATTTATGCTGCTAGATTGGACCACCCAGGAGAGATTCTCTGTTATCCATTGCTGTTTGTATCTGCATATTTCCTTGAAATGCATTTCCCTGAACCACACCTTCTCTGCATAAAACTATTGTCTTATTGAACCATACAGGGTAAGTGAAGGCACATTTGCTGTTTGTAAGGTTTTAAAAATAAGTTTTATGGAGATATGATTCTCAGATGATAAAATCTACCCCTGTAAAGTGTACAGTTAGTTTGTAGTATGCTTCAAGGCTGTGTGGCCATTTCTACAGTCAATTTTAGCATGTTTTCCATACCTAAAAAAGAAACCCTGTGGCCAATAGTAGTCACTCTTTAGGTTGCTGCCTTCCCCTCTCTCCCGTCCTAACAACCACTTGTATATTTCTGTCTCTACAGAATTGCCCATTCTGGACTTTTCATGTTAATGCACTCATGTAATATGAGATATGATCAAACTATACAATGTATGCTTCAATTTTAGAAAATTTGTCACAGTGAAAGACACAGTGCCCTTAGTTCCTCTCAAGATACTCCCTCTCACTTTGAACAACCTCACCCCATATTCTTGCTGTTCACCTAAGCAGTTTGTGGAAGTCTTTTTTGGTGAGTAATACATAAGAAGGAAACTTCAATGTGCAGAACAAGTTTTATTCTACAGGTTTTAAAATATGACCAAGAGGCAAGAATTCAGGTGCCTGAACAAAATTTCAGTTTGGCAGGGTTTAACTCCTTTCCTCTGGATGCTCTTTAAAACATAAGTAAATTAGTAGACACAAGTGCACAGATGGAGGTAGAGACCTCATTTTTGCTCTCTGGATAGATCCCTATTTAAGCCCTAGCAGACAAGATATCTTGTAACATAATGAAGCAATATACAAATAGCTAGCATAGGAGACAGATAGAACCCCAATAATGAATTTATACATTGCAGAAAGTTCTGGAGGTTCAACTTCAAATACTAGTGAGTACAATGTCAAATTTCTAGTTGACTAGACAACTATAAAAGCTGCAGTGCTCTGGTTTGCTCCTTAGTCTTCTGCCAGCCTGGCAGTGGAGGGCTTTTAAGGGAGCAAGTGCTTGTTTTGCAATTACGTGTTCCTTTCTGTTTGTTGAGTGAATTTTTACAGAATCATGGGCTATATAGGTAGACAGTTCAGTGCAATTTTGAAGGCTATCATAAGGTTTTCAAAATGTGTGGGGTGCTCATTTTCCTACCTCTGTGTTTACACTATCCAATTTTGTTTTTAGAAACATTGCACCTAAGACAAGTTTGTGGCATGTGAGTATAGATTTTAGTGTTTATTTAATGAATTACATACTTTATTTCTTAAAATAAATAAAGTGGAGTTTTTAGGCAATTGGTGCATTTATTTTGTAGTTTGGAATTCTATTATGGGCATTTCTGTTGTCATAGGGACTCATGGATCTTACCTGTGAGTAACAGCCATAAATCATCAAGGCACACTTCTTCAGGACTTCTGTGATAAGGTCCAGGAAGTTTTGCCCCTTTCCCTCTGCTTTTCTTGTTCTTTACTGTGATCGCAAATCCTGATTTATCATAGGTTGAAACTCCTATGGTGGAGTCATGGGTGGGTCATGGAGGGTTGACCTTGGGTACCATATCTGGTCCCTAGCCCTTTTGACTCTGTTACTCTTTCTCTGTTTTGCTTCCTGGCTGCCATCTTTGTTCCACCAAACGCTTCCACCATGATGTCTCTGCCTTGGAGCATGCTGACCATGGACTGAAACCATGAGCAAATTAAACCTTCCTACCTTTAAACTGTTAGTATTGGATATTGTATCCCAGTAAAGAAAAGCTGACTACAATACCTAGTAAGATGAGCTCTGGATTATTTCCATGGCCACGTGTATCTCAGCCTTACCCTGAGGAGATTTTGAAGAGTACCAGTTTCTTCCTCAGATTCTAATTAGGCAGATGGGCCTAGCATGATGTTTTTGTGAAATGAATGAAAATGCTGTACAATCTGCATGTTTATTCTGAAAACTGATACAAGATCCTACATTGATCTGACTAAAATATAAAGAGTAATCAGCCTGTTGAGTTTAATAGAACTGATTTTTTTGAGGTAAGAAAGAAACACACAGTCTTGCATGTTGATTAAAGAATGGACCAACACAATGTGCTGCCTTTCATGTGAGTGAAAAACTTGGGGTTCAAATAAGCTGTGTTTCCTCTAATTAGGGTTTTATGATTTAGCCGTCTTGATTTCTATCATATTTTAACTCAGTCTCTTCTTGTTTCCAGCGTAGTTTTCTGAAACTGCCTATAACAGGTAAAAGCACAAACTGTAAAGACTAACATTTATTTTTCTGTAAAAAAAACCCTCCTTTCAGCATTATGAGATTCCCTCAGTTGGGCTTCTGTGTGACATTTCCATTCAGAAATGTCTTGGAAATAAATGAAGACTTTACAGGAATCACAATGGGCAAAATGCTATGTCTGCTCCATCATTACTGGCTAATCTAGTACAATTACTGTTCCCATTTGTATTGTCACAAACTCAGACTTGCTATGTGACCCACACTAAACCCTGAATTTGTTTTCTTTAATCAGACATTTTCTTTGTGCTTCATCAAGCTTTATTTCTATATAAAGTTTGCAATTTGAAAGACTTCAAGCTCTCTTGAATTTTAAAGTAATAGTAGATTTTTCCCCCTCTCTGGACCTTTTTTTTTAAAAAAATCTCATGTAGAGAAGTATTTACTATAAATTCATGAACACAGGGCTTATCCTCTGTAATTGATATGTAAAATCTATTTTAAAACTGGCTCTAAAGGTGATGTCATTTACACATTTCACCCCAAAGTATTGTGTATTGGTTTGTGCTCTGGAACTTGTAAACATTTCATAACAATGAACTTCATATTTCTCATGATTGGAAATCTTAAAACCTTGTACTGTACTTTTGTATATCTACCCCATCACATGATAATTGGTAAATATAACAGTGACTGAGGGGTGATAGGGGAACAAAATTACTTACCGATTTTTATGATCATCTAAGAAAGATCAAATTCTATATCTAACAACTTGAATATTTAGCTCATTGTATTTATGTGTAATTAATAGAGTTTAGGGAAACCAGATACCAGACTTGATGTCTGGCTTTGTCTTCTCCCAGCTCTGACCTTGGGTGAGTTACTTATCCTCTCTTAGTCTCATTTTCCTCATTTCTCTCTTTTGATAATTATATCTAGCTCATAAATTTTTCATGAGACTGCAACAAGCTAATAAATGTACATGTCTGGCTCATAATTTGTACTCCATACATGTTGCCTGTTGTTGTCAACAGCAGCAATTCCAATAATAACACTGGAAATATTTTTCTACATGGAACATATGTTGTTATATTTATTTGCCAAATAATGGGGTACCTCATTACTTAATTACTCTTCCTTTTGTGTATGGGTAATTTATGTAGATGAGTACATGTGCTCACATACTGCACCTGAGATTTCTAAGGAAGGGTTCTAGAATTGAGATTCTCTTTAATTGGATATGTATAAATATATTCTCCAGGTCCATCCTTACTCCTATTTTGTGCCACGTCAGAAGAAACATGAGCGTATAACTATTCTACGTGGTACACTGTCGCAAACTTGGAGACTATTACCGCCAGCTGAACACTGTCCTAACCCAGGGCACCCATGGTTTATGGCTGCCTCTTGATTGTGTCAGGAAGAGCTCAAGGCCAGGCTGACATTAGCCATGCGGAAGAAAGCACTGTGGAGAGAACAAAAATGAATTTGACTCTTGAGCAGCACAGGGACGCTCTGTTCTGCCTTTCTAATATGTACACATGACACTTCACATAAAGCTGGGCACATCACGTGCCTGAACATTTAGACACTGAGCCGCCTATTCTAGCAAAAGCTGATGAACACATCCATGTGATACCTTCTGAAATATGGCACCCTCACAGTTTGGTCTTTGCCAACGATGGGTTTATCTAAAACCACTTTGATTGCCTTTCATTTAAGGTCTTGAGATTGTGTTCCCAGGAATGACTATGACTATGTTGTTGCTTTATCCTTATATCTTTATACATCCCTTTTAGATATCCTCCAGAAAGAACTTCTTGAAAAGTGTCTTTTTAAAGTGAAAGGCAAATGAAAAGACACACTTTTCATTTTTGTGCAAATCCTTATATATTTTTATTTTGGGAAGCCATCTACATCATTATAATTTATTTATGTATTATAAATATGGAAAGAGAGAGCCTTGAGACCCTGTAATTGAAAATATATGTTATAAATGAGCATAAAGTCCAGTGCTTCAGGTATCAGTGGATTTTGGAAGGAAGCATACAACTTCTGAATTTTTAGACTCTTTTTAAAACCTGGAAAGGAACAGTTGTCACTGGGCTTTGTGATGCATTCTGCATGAGGATTAATTTTGCCTCTGGGAAAGTTAGTCAGGCCAAAATCACTCCTGGGATTTTGTAGTCTGAAGTCACTTGTTTGGCTCTGCTCAGTAGAAAATTCAAGAATGCTTTTCATCAGCCAGGATGAACAGTGGTTAAGAAGTCTGTGCTGTACCAATCACTTCCAGAATTTTTCAAGGTACAGAAATTCTGCATTGCATTTCAGGCACTGGAATGGCATGGCTTGTTAGGTTTTCAGGTGGGACTTAAAAATAAAAGGGGTAAATATGTATTTTTAAAACATCCATGATTGTTCTTTTAAGTGCCTTGTTAGTATTCAGAAAAGTTCTTATTATTTTCTTTTCTTTTTGGGAAAAATAATCTGCTACAATGCCACCATGAGATTTACTTTTGATAAAATGCTCAAGTCATCAGAGTATGGGGGAAAATTCTTATAATTCCAGGACTCTAGGAGGCTGAAGTAAGAGGGTCACAAGTTCAAGTCCAGCCTGGGTCACTAAGCAACTTAGCCAGAACTTGTCTCAAAATTTTAAAAAATTTAAAAAGGGCTGGGGGCATAGCTCAATTCTAAAGGCTCCCATCCTTAGGGCTGGGGATTTAACTTAGCAGGCATAAATGCCTGCCCCGCAAGTGCGAGGTTGTGAGTTTGATTCCCTGGTACCAAAAGCAAACAAAACAAAACAACAACAACAACAAAAAAAATAAAGGCTCCCATCCAATCTCCTGTACTGCAAAAAAAAAAAAAAAGCAATATCATAAACTTTATTAAATCCTTTGGAAAAGCTAGACAAAGAAAGTAAGGGAGATAGTATTCATTCCAAAATATTTGGATTAGCACTAGCATTATTTCCCTATGTAGATCTCTTCATAACCTGTAAAAAAATAGCCACAAACATTACATTAGTTTTTCTCTTACAGTCTCTCAGCATAGGTGCTTCTTAAAGTCCTCAGTTGGGGTTTTCAGAAGCACTATTTCATATAGTTTTCACTATGGCATTGAAAACAGTCCCGTTTATTCATTCAACACATATTTATTAAATATTTAAGTGTGCGTCAGGAGCAGTTAAAAGTTCTTGTGATGCATCAGAACAAATGTACAATGATAACAAATCCCCTGCCTTCATGGGGCTCTCATTTTAGTCCAGACGTCGACCTGAATTACCCATGCATGACAAGATCTAGCCTGCAGCATGCTTTCAGAATTCCTGGGGACAAAAGCATCGATCACAAGTTTCTTGTAACGTGACTGAAAGATCCACCCACATAATACACTCAGCTATGCAGGACATAAATACATTTTTAAAATTCCATCTGCATCTGATCTAATCCTTCTCATGTGCCCCTATGTGGTAGGAAGTGAAAATGAAACGAAACAACTAGATTTTTTTTCTCCCCCAAGGCAATCATTTATCATTGCTTTTGGGTAACACTACTAATTTAGATTGAAAAAGAGAGGAAGAGGAAAAGAGGTGCTGGGAAAATGTTTACTCAGTACTTCATGCCATCCCTAACCCAGCGACAAAAACCACAGCACACTTACTGTCTAAGTGGCATTAGTAACATTTCTCTCATGATTTTCTTAATTCTAGATAATAAAAAAGTAACTCAAGCCCTGATTTGTAGCTTATACTATTTCCATGGTGCAAATACTTTCACTGTGCTGGATTTGAAGCTACTGATGTGACACTGCTGATCACAGAGATGTGAAGCAGTTGCTCATTATATAACATTTCCACCAAACTGACAGGTTGCTGTAAGTGACTGTGGTATCACAGGTAACCATAAAAATGTAGTAAAAGCAAAACAATAGGATAAGCTTTAGATATTTATTATCTTTGCTTTTAACATGATTTCCTCAAGTGCAAGTCTACGTAATTAAATTTTTAGTAATGATCATTTTTAACAATTGACTTGAAAACATCTGATAGTGTCACACTCGGCATCCACAAATCTAGTGTCAGGCCAACACCAATAATTATAAATGATCTATTTTCATTATCCCTGTGCTACAATCCAGCAGCAAATGTACTGACTCTACCTGTAGTGTGTGTTCAAAAGCCATCTCTTCTTTACCTCCACCTTGGTTCTCATCCCCTCGCCCCATCTATTCCTCTGCAGTAACTCCAAGTTGCTCTCTCCTGTCTCTATTCCCAATATGTCTGTGGTCTAGTCTCCACACAGGCGCGAGGACTACCAATGAAATACTTATTGTATTGTATCACTTCCCATTGTAAGCCCTTCAGCATCTTTCTATTGCTCTTATTTCAGAAGAAAATCCAGGCTCTTACCATGCCTACGAGGGACCAATATCATGTGGCAGCAGCCTCCTTCTCCCCTTTGTCTTGCCTGTTTTCCCACTGTTTCCCATTTTCCTTGGCACCACACCAGGCTTTCTTTTCCTAAAACACATCTACATTGTAGCTACTGCAGGGCCTTTACCAGGAATGCTCTTCCCCTGTGACATTCCACAACTGACACCTTCCTATATTTCAGGTGCCAGCTGGAATATCATCTCCCAAGAGGAGTCTTCCATGACTATTTCATCTAATGGAGTCCCCATGGCACCATTCTCTGTCACAGTCCCTTATTCTCATGAACTAGAGCAGATTACTCGGCCTCTTTATACGTCAGTTTTCTCATTAAATGGAAGTAACTATAATACTTTTCTCATAGGGTTATGAGGATCCAGTGAGTTAATGTATGGAAAATACTTTGCAGTGGTCTGAATTGTATTAAGCACTATGTTAGGTTAGCTGCTAATATCACCGTCATCATTATTCTAAAGTATTACTTTCATTTTCATTATTATTATTATTATTGAAGTATTCAGAGTATTTGTCATGTTCTAAAATTATTTGATCTATTTGTGTGATTCTTTTTCTGTCTCCTTCTCTGGAATATGAGCTCCATGAGAGCAGAAACCTTAAACTGCTTATCCATTGCTAGAACAATGCTGACCCCATAGTAAATACTCAAAAACTTTTGAGTGAATGTGTGTAGGTGAATAAATAGAAGAACTAGTAGTAATAGCATTCTGAGCATTGGTGTATTTGAGGACAGTATTATCAAAGAGGCTTGTGGTTAGCATGCTGGTGAAGGCATAGCCTTCTGTGTAGGCTTGGTAGCTCCTGGACTCTTGCCACAGAGCAGCAAGTGTGTCCATGAATTCTGGATTCTGCTCTTTCTTGAGTCCTGCTGGTCCTTCAAGTAGTTGAAGCCTAATGGTCTCAATTGTCAAAACAATGTGGCTACACTGAGATCTAGTGAAGTCTAAATTGGGAAAACTGGTAACTTGTGTCCCTAGTGAAGGATAAAACCCTTTGTAGAAGAAGTTCGAGCTTAGGATTCTGGAAGGAACCTGTGAGAAGAAAGCCTGGGACCTCAGGATGCCTTGGCTTTTTGATGACAAGTCTCAGCAATGGGTACTTTTGATGGAAGAACTTAGAGTAGCCCCAGGAAGTTTTCCAGCCTTTTATCTTTTGATGATTATGTTTGATCTGATTTTAAACTTATGACTATTGTTTGGAGCAGAGTCATGATAAAATCTCATTTTGAGCTCACTTACCTTGAACCTGAGCATTTCAGAAGGTGCTAGGAGAAGGCCCATTTCCCTTATTTTTTCATTTATATCCCTGACATGTCAAAGAATAGAAGGGTTCATGAAGATTTTATGCAGCTTGCTCTGTGTTGAGCTTGAAAATCTAACTGCATCTTTGCTCTCCAGGGAGTCTTTTGAGGACAGGCACTATGTGTTTTTCACCGGGACCTATTGAGCATCTCAATGGGCTTCCACTGAATGATAAGCAACAGGTGAAAGACAGGATTTCTCTATGCATAGAACTATATCAAGTTAGATTGTGGTGCCTTCAATCTTAGAAGGCCCTTATGCAGCTCAGAGGAGCACGAAGCAAGTTCTCCCTGTCTCATCCACAGATGTACTGAGAAGTAAGGGAGCAGTTTTGAGATCAGACAGACATGGCATCAGCTCCAGCACTAGTTAACTGCCCTCAAGAAATGGCTACATTACCTGGAAGAAGTTACTTAACCTCCCTGAGTTTTCTGTTTTGTTAAATGGGAATAAAAATGTTACCCATGAAAATTAACTGAGAAAGAATATATCAACATTTTGGCCCAGAATCTGGTACCTAATATGCATTCAATTATTGGGAGTTATTGGTATGAATTTGGTGTTTTCTGTTTTCACATAGGCATAAGGGGCTGAGTGCTCAAGAGCAGAGTAGGACTGGGTCCAATAAACTTAGGCTACTACAGATCCCAGGCCAGAACTGTGTTAGGAAGGAGTGGAGGTGGGACCCACATATTAGAACACAGGGATGACAGCGTGTGGTGAGGAAGATTGGTCTCATTGTATAAAGACAGAGAAAATAATCCATAGAAATAGAAGCAGATCAATTTGTATTGATGGTAACCTGCATTGGGACTAATCTCTGGGTCTCTACCAAACTGCCCAGAATCCCCAATCCTCACTGAATATCAACTCTTTAGAGAGGAAAGAAACACCAAAACTGTGTTCTATGATCATCAGATTAGAACAACTTGGTACTGGATGATTTTAAATTTATGACTATTGTATTCTTGGCACACAAAAAAGCCATTGGGTTACATGTATTTCTTCTTATATTGGGTAGATCAAATATTAGAGATTTGACCACGAGTTAAATTTACTGGTCTAGACTGATTGGGGAAAGGTGAATTGGTAGGTGAGAGAATGAAAGTTAAAGACAAAACAATTGTAAGCATGGGAGGAAGCCCACAGATGAAAGGACAGGAGAGTGTATCTCAACATAGAAGGGGATATACTATATTTTGTGCAGAGGGGGGAAAAAAGTAAAGAACAACACAAGAATAACTAACTCTTCAAACAGATAGAAGTGACCCGAGTTTTATCCTGAAATGGCTATAACACACATGAAGACATCAAAAGGGAAAAAAATTTTTTTTCTGGCACCTCAGTAATGGAATGATGACCCCGAATAGTTTTGAAATATGTGTGTAGGCGAGAGAGTAATTTGGCAGAAGGGGCAAAAGTTAATCTGAAAGAGGAAATTTGAGGTTAGAAGAACATGAAGGTAAATCATTGATAAATGTGAAGAAAAGAGCAATATTTAATAATGAACCAAGTAGACAGAGCCAACACTAATTACCAGTGAGTACACAAAAAGCCCACTGTGTTAAACTTTTTTGTGTACCATGACATTGACTATCACAGCCACCCATGAGGGGAGCCCTTTCGGTAACCCCACTTAGCAGGACATGTCAAGGCTTATCCACAATGACAGCTGCGTGTCAGAGAACTGAGTTTTGAACCTGAGACAAGACAAGAGTCCTGTGCCTAACTATTCAGCCAAGGTGTCCAAGGAACAGAGAGAATGGAGGACAGGAGGGAAAAAGCAAGGAACTTCAATATTAATAAAGGCTCTTTCAAGGAAACTGAGACATAGTAAAGAATAAAAAGAAGAAAGCATCCATAATTAAGTATTGATCACCTGGTATGATTCAGATGCACGTATGTTATCTCCCTTAATCACAAGAACCCTGTGAAGTAGATACGATTTCCGTTTGCACAGATGAGGAGATACGAGTTCAGAGAAGTCACCGTTCATCACAAACTTGTAAATACCAGAGCCAGGATTAGAACCGCTGCCTGCAGCATTAGAAAGCCCACAGTATTTCCATTTGCACAGCTGCCTTGGGAAAGGAAGTGCTCTGACTGGGTGTGAGAGAGCAGAAATGGCATCTCCTTCGAATGGTAGGGTCAAAATGCAAATAAAGCATGACTAGAAAGACAAAAAAGGGAAATGAGAAAGGGAGGACCGCAGAATGATAATTAGGCCCACACCACCTGTTTTTCCTCTGGCCAAAGAGGTCCCTTGTCAAGGGTCTGAGTGAAAAACAAAGTGACCAAGTGGAACAGAAAGGCCAACAGAGACCCTGCTATTGGTCACAATGGGAAATATTCTACTACGAGGAAGCGTGTGGAGAGAGTGTTGGGAGAAAGCCCAAACGGCAGCAAGAGAGAGCCCAAGCAACTGATGCACTGCTGACTGCAACAGAAGTTTCACAGAAAATGACAGTTTTTAAAAAGATCCGCTCCGGAGGGGCACTCAGGTGGACACACTTTCTAAAGACGGTTGGCAGGAAGTATGGTTACAATGCAGGACTCAGACATCGCTGGGTATGAAAAACAACCCTGAGCAGTTTGGAGGGTGAATTTTATTATCGCCACTTTGCATGTGAGGAAACTGTGGCCTGTAGAGTTGAAGGACTTGCCTGAGGTCCCCAAGTTTTAGAATCCAGGTGTCTGACTCTAAATCTTGTATGCTTCGTTGTGTTCCATCTTCATTTTAAGTGAAATACACTTCCAGTGGTAAATTTGCGGGGGGGGGGGTGTCTCATTATGGGAGACATATTTTGGAGTAAGATTCCTTACCATGTTTTATACAAGTAGCTCATTTGAAGCATTTTGGTACGTAATAAAAGCAGCTCTACTGTCCAGATGAAAATATCATTCAGCTCTTCCTTGTTAATGCTGTCTTAGGTGAATGGAGTACTTTCCAGAGGCAGATTCACATGGAACTTTAACCATCTGCTGTCTAATAATTAACAGAGGTGCTTTCCGACTTTACCACGTGATTGTAGAGTTTTACTACAAGTTCTTTTGTTGAGAACTGTCCAGAAAATAGTGATTGGTGGAAAGCAATTCTCTGACGGCCAGCTTAGTATCATTCATAAGATAAAGAGAATGCTGGGAAATACTTCTCACTTCCAGACTCAGGAGTCTGTTTTACACTGAAGCATTTTTGAGTAAAGTGGAGTAAGTTTGGCCCCCACTCTGAATCATCTTCGTGCCCACAAAAATTCACAGTGGATGCACTCACTAGAATCAGTGACATGCTGACACTCTGAAACCATTCAGATGACTAATTTTGCTGCTTCCTTTAAGAAAATCTGGGAGAATAGCCCCACTCATCCGGATATCAGTATTAGGATGAATAGAAGATACTAGAAATCATGGTCAGGGTGACTTTCATGTTGCCATAGAATGTCTTTATGCTTTTCATGGCCATATTGTATAGCTCTGCTTCACTCCACTGGGATGAGATAAAAATATCCCAATTATTGACAAGATTTAAGTGGCCTAGAGGCAGCATGGCAATCCCCTACCATACAACTATTGTCAATGCCTTGACCAGGAACCAGGCTTTTCATGAAGAAATCAGCTATTCTCTAAGTCCACATGGGCAATGTGTTCCTTTTTCCTATTTTAACATATTTTATTCAAGATTTAAAGTTTTTTCTATCAGGATAAAAACCAAAAACTCACAAAGACAATGATCTACTTTCTGATATGTGGTAAAGTACTCTTCAAAAAGGCAATTTCTTTGTCTCTTTTCTTTGCTTAGTAGCTTGAATCTAAGGCAACTAGGAATGGAGACTAGGCTTTGCCTTGCCAGCCATCAAACATGCTCTTTCTAATATAAGACGTTAAAAACATACACGGGATATGAACTAGCGTGCCTCGATGTGAGAAAAGCTCGATGTGTAGAATGTTAAATGTTAGCCCTGTGCGTATTTCAGCAGTTCCTCACCCCAGTGGATCCCTTTCCTTAACCTCTCCTCCCTTCCGGCCCCACTCCCTTCCCCTCTTTTCTCTTTAAAATGCTTCCGTACCTATAAATTCTTCCTTCGTGATTCTCCTCCCCATGATTTACCCGTGTAAGAGCCTATTCTGCCCAAGCTCTGTAACACACACATGACCTCTGGCCACACCTGATATCCCCTCGTACAGCAGCCCAGTCATGACCCATGATCAGGAAGGTGCCACAGTTTAGTCAGGACACCCTCAGGTTGGAAGGGACAGGGGGCCCCAACCACCCACATCTCAGGATCGGAGGGAAGTCAAACCAGCCTACAGCATGTCTTTTTATAACCAGAAGAGGCATCAGGGCCCTAGCTGGGGTGCTGAGGGAGGGCTGTCACACAAACATTGCTGAGGCACCTCAGCAGGCAGTGCTGCTCCCACAGCTGACAACTGATTTTTTGGGTCTAGGATACTCTGGTTTGCCCACTGTACACTGTGGTCCCTCTGGAGGCAGGTGTTGGCAGCTACCACTGCTGTAAGATTTGGGGGACACTGATCATCCCCTCTGGCCAGGAGAATCTACTGTGTGCTCAAGCCTAAAGTTTCAAGGAAAGATATCTGAAGTTGGGATTTCCTGTGACAGGCAATGACACCCTGTCAGGGACCTTTGCTAAATTGCCTTTAATAATGACTCTATCCTATGGCAACAACATGGCTCCACTCAATCCTGTCCACACTGGATGGGAACAGAGATGTGGCTGCCTGGAAAGCACAGCCAGGCCATGGGATGTGACGGAGGGTGATGTTTCACACTGCTGACATGACCTGGGATGGGAAGGGGTCTTCAAAAGTGAGAGGCCCCAAGACTAACTCTGTCCAGTGAACTAATGTAGTCACTCAAGCAGGAGTTTCAGTGATGCTGTAAAAATGACTCAACACAGACAGAGAGGGCAGGAGGCCAGGCAACATACTGGGCTAAAGATTAGCCACTGGAGGAATGTCAAGGGGGCCCCAAGTGTCCCAGGTACTGTGTGTACTCAGGTAGGTGGCCCTGTGCAGGGAGATTCCCAGCCATCCCGAGATCTTTCTGGATGATGACTGTAGCTGTTCCAGGGTGGCTCATGTTTCCAGATGTGGGATCCATTCTACACCCATTCATGAGGATGGTCCTGTTTACACACACAGAGCAGGCTGATGTGTGGATGCAGGAATGTGCTTTATCCTTGCACAGTCTTCTCTGGAGAACAGAAGCTCAAATGTTGGTAGGACTTAAGGGGCGGATACTGGCTGGCTGCAAAAACAAGCAAACAAATGAATGAACAAACAAATCAGAATGTACCTCTGAAAGGGTCTGGGTCATGAAAAAGACCAGCTATGCCATCTGTCCCTCCAGGAGGGTTTGTAGATGATTTTGCAGATCTGGGTGAACCTTTTCCCTGTAGTACTGAGGGCAAAACTGGGAAGCCTCGACACAGAGGCCTGGTTCATGGCAGGGGTGGGACACTGCACCTGTCTTTCCCTGATGGAGAAGGCATTGCAGTGATGGCCTGGGCTGTAGGGGAGACAGGGGGTTCCATTTCAAAGAGAGAAGCCAAGAGCATAGGACATGTCCTGGGCAGTCCATGACATTCACATTTGATCAAGAGAAAGAAAAATAGAAAAATACTCCTAGGTACAAAAATGGACAGTTATTTTATATTTCCCATTTGCCCCTGCTCCCCACAATGATCTTTTACTTTCAAATGAGCTTCCAATTTATTTTTAAAGTCAATTTACATTTCTTTTTTTTTTTTGTAGGCCCAAATAATCACTTCAATCTTAATACACATATAACAGTGGTGCATTAGGTGGCAAGAGAAATCACTCCACTGATCTACAGTCACTGTCAGAACAACCTCATCTGTACATAAGGTCCTGCCAGTCACTTCAAGAAATTAGACAAGCTTCAGCATTCAGTCCCCAACAATCTGACCATAGAGTGGTTTACTTGTCTCCTTGATGAAAAAGGGAGCATGTGAATTTTTCCTTTATAGGTAAAACTTACCTATGGTAGTTCTTGAGTCACTTTTCTTCTCTACTCAGAATCGCTGCCACCTTGGTCCCCTTATTTATTAGCTCTAGAACTCCTCTCCTGGTGGAATCCACTGTCACTTTTCATGTTACTGTAAGAGCCTTATGAAGGTCTCCCCTCCTTGCCCTGTTCCTAACACAGCACTCTGAGCAAGCACCTTATAGGTAGAGTTGTATCCTGTCTCTCTTCGGCTTCAACCCTCGCAGCACTCCCTTTGCACTGACAATAAAATACCAAGTACTGACTGCGATCTGCACAGCTCTCCATGGTGTGTTTTCACCTCTCTTTCCTTCAGATCTGCCTTAGTTTGTCAGCCCTCACCAAATTCCAGCAATGTGACCTCTGTGCTGTTTTTTGGTACCCAGAATTGAACTGAGGGCCTCACACTCACCAAGGAGATGCTATGCCACTAAGCTATATCCCCAGTCCTCTCTCTGCTGCCCTTTGAGCCCACTGAGTGACTTGGTGCTTGAGGGCCTTGGCTTTGCCTCTTCTCTGTGCCCGGACCAGTCTTCCCTGTGGAAGTTTGGGCGCAGTGCATCTCTTCTACAAGCCCACTCTTTATCCCAGTCTTTGTCCTCAGGGAGGCCTGCCTGGCCCATTCTAATTGTGCATCTCTGCACCTACCCCTACACACTTGATCACCCTTTTCCTGCTCTAATGTGTTCCTTTCTCATCACTTACCATTTCTTAACAAACTTTGTGATTCACTCATTACATGTGTCGCTTGTCAGTAGCCTCTCTAATTAAATATGAACTATGCAGTGTCAGGGATCTCTATTTTGTTTCAGTGCCTAGAACAGTGTCCGGTACACAGTAGGCTCCCAGCCCACCTCATTGGATGAATGAGGGACCAATAAATGTTTTCAACATGTATTTTGTTGTGCACATTCATTGTGTGACGTGTCTTTGACTAGTCCTTTCAGTCACCTCCTCAATTGTTCTTCAGGTACTGCTACTATCTCATTTGGTCATTTTATATGTCAATAATATCAATAGCTCCTTTTTTGGTCTTAATTTGAGAAAACAAATCATCTCTGTGTTCACCCATGCAGTTGTGCCCTTTTCTTTTTATAATTTATCCAGCTTATTAGGGCTTCAAGGAAGTCTTCCAGCCAGGTCTTGCTTTTCGTCTGGGAAGGTGCAAACTTATGAGTGTGTTTGTGATTATCATCCTGTGTGTAATATGAGGCAGGTTCCTCCTGCTGCCAGACTTGTAGCTCTCTTGCTTTAACTTAAGCCCTGAGCTTGTTACCCATTCTCTCTAGACATAGATTACTAGCAACCAGATGCTTCTCCTCTACAAATCCTTGACGTAGCTAGGGACAGTAAAGCTAACCTTTAGTATTTCTAGTTTATGGACAAAACTACCCCAATATCATAAATTTTCCCAGTAGACACAATTTTTTTTAGCAGAATATATCATTTTAGCCAATAAAAACCAAAAGGTGGCATAGATGTGTCTCACAACCATTTGGTGAATGTAATAATTCACTGAACCTCAAATTTAAAATGGTGAGTTGTGATTGCTTTTATAAGGAAATCACAGTATAATTTAGTTTAAAGTTCTGCTTGGTTAAAACAGCAAAATGTTCATGACAGAAGAAGAAATTCCATTAAGACAGAACTTCCAAATGATCTGAAAGCTTGAAAAGATAAGTTAATATGTTGCCTGAAAAAATGTATATACAGAATAACACCCAAGTGAAGCTGATAAATTGGTAAGAGAGTATTTTATCTAAAGAGATTAGAAGAGGAATATGTAGAATCAAACACTGTGTGGTTCAAAGTATATGTGTGTGTGTGCGTGTGTGTGTGTGTGTGTGTGTGTGTGTGTGTGTGTGTGTGGTGTCTGCTAACCAAGGGAAAAAGAGCCTGGGTATTGGGACCTTGGAATTTTGCAGGCAAATTAGGCCCCAGTATCACAGCATGAAAAAACTGAAAGGAGTCTTGTCTTGAGAGAGAGCAGGTTTAAGCCTGCATGGCTGAAAGTTAAAGGTGCAGGGATACTACAGTGTAGATCTGTAAGGATTGGTCCCCAAGGCAATAGTATGGGGAGATGGTGGATCCTTGGAGAGGCAAGTCCTTGAGGAAGCTCCTTGACTACTGGGGATGTGACTTTGAAGAGGATTATGGGACTCCAGCCCTCTTCTCATTCTCTGTCTTTTGCTACAGAGCCATGAGGTGAGCAATTTTGCTCTATTACACAGTTTTGTCTTGAGGTCTCACCACAGACCCAAAGCATTGGAGCCAATAGATCAAGAGTTGGAATCACCAAAACTGTGAGCTAAAATAAACCATTTTTTCTTTGTACATTGATTTTTCTCAGATATTTTGGTACAGTGATGGAAGGTTGGCTGACATATGGAATAAACACAATATTATTCTTAAGAGGGCAATTAGTACATTTTCCACAATAAAATGTAATTAATTATTAAGACAGTTTGAAAAATCTCTGAAGTCCTTAGAAATAGAGTAGGTAGAATTGCATAAATGCCTTGCATAAGAATATGAGAGAAAAATCTTTCCATTTATCTCAGCTAATTTGTGCTACTATAATAGAAAACTGGATACCAGGTAATTTATAAAGAACAGAAATTTATTTCTCATAGTTCCAGGGACTAAGAGTCCAAGATCAAGACCTGATATCTGCAGAGGGACCCCTTTCTGTAACTCACATGCTAAGGGCAGAAAGGCAAAAAAAATGGAGAAGTTAGCTAGCTAAAAGAATGTGAAGGAAGCCTCTTTTAGATGGACCTGACTTCTATTAATGGTGATGAAGGTTTCATGTCCTAACCACCTGCTAAAAGCCACCTCTTACTACTATCACACTGGCAACACTTGAATTTCAGATGGGGCTAAGTCTCCTCGGGAATGAAAGCCCTCAAACTGTAGCGCCATTTATAGTGAAGAAGTTTGGAAATATGTGGCAACTTCTGTTACCCAGAGGTTTAGATTTCTTTAAATTCAGATAAATTTCGTATATTTTGTGTTGATAAATCTATAACACTGTGCCTTATATCCAACAATACAAGTACCATTGAACCAAATATTATTGAGTACCTCGGCTATCAAGGCAAACAAAAACAGACCCTGCTTCCAAAGATGAGAGACATATTCAAATCATAGTGTATATCATTTAAATGCGTGTCTTAATAAGCAGTGGGATTTTAAATGTATTTTTTAGTTGTCCACATTAATTTTATGAAACACTGGCCTTCAATGTGGTATTTTCATGTTATGTAAATAACATGTTTTGATCATATGTGTCTCCTTCCTGCCCTTTCTTATACCCCCTAATAGTTTTATTTTTTAAAAATATTTTAAAGGTGTTTTTATTTGAAAAATATTTTTTTGAAAAGCATTGAACTTTTCATTGAAATAGGAACTGGGGGTGTACTTTCATAATACCTTAAAATTAAGAAATAATTTAGAAAATCTCTAGCAGATGATATTAAGCTACCTGCAAATCTTGAGTCTAAAATTTCATCCATAAGGAGTTAGAAAAAGGATTTTCTTCTTTGTAAGGAATTCACTGCCCTCCTTGATCTGAAAGGAGTCTCTGGCCTTCAGAATTTCTAGTAATTCTGTCCCCCCTGAATTTTGAGACTGGACACTGTAAAGCTGATGTTTGAATGCACCATGCTCTAACTGCCACTGCTTTATTTTATGTGTCCTAATTAAATATTTTTGATTTTGTACTTATGACCTGAAGCAATTTAATCATCCAGGATACAATTTAATAAATTGGAAAGAATGAGTGGGACTAATTGCCATTGTGCCTCACACAGTGGCATGCAACCAGGAGATGTTTAATAAATATTAATTTATGATCCCAATGGCCCTAGAGGCAGGAAACATGGAATTTCAAGTTAGTTTTCCTATTCTCTGATTCATCATCCATTCAGAGAAAAGGCACTTTTATACTTCAGTTTCACAATCTGCAAAAGGAAATAGTTCATGTTCATCATTATCAACCTAGGATACAGAAAGAAATGCAGACAGATTAACTTAATAATTGTCTCTGTGTTTGAAGGTGGCACCTGGCCAGGTATTCTCAGGCACAAATGAAGAATTTAGAATGAAATGTGTTTGACTGGAAATGCTCAGGTTAGATGATGAAATCTAGGAGAGCCCCTTCTGGATAGTTTTTAACTGGGGCTTTTTGTTCCTTCAGATGGGCTTAGCAGAGGGGGACCAGATGACCTTGCTAACTCTTGACCTTGCTAACTCTTGACCCCTCCTACAGACTTGTCACTCTAAGTGGATTTTAAAGACTATGGCTACTGGTCAAAGGTAACAAAGTGAAAGAGTAGTCCTTTAATCTAGTGATAAAAACACTATTTAAATGCCCAAACTCAGAAATTAACAACTAAGAAATATGGTTGAAGGAAACAATCAGTATTCTCAGCAAGGAACTGACTGTATATCAACGGTCACAGATAGCTCATAACCTTTGACTTCATGATCTTTTGACTCCGGGACTCCGGGGCAGGGACCGGCACCCTATAGGCCTCAGGCTCACTGCTTATTTTTGTACATCTTAGATGTTAAGGATGGTTTTTACATTTTTAAATGGTTGGAACAAAATGTAAAAAAAGAACAGCATTTCATGACACATTGAAAACTAAATTCAAAGTTCACTGCACATATGTGAATTTTATTGAATGTAGGTATGCCTACTCATTTAGGTATTGTTTGTGCTACTTTTGTAATACAGAAGTAGAGTTGCATAACCAGGATGAGATCACATGGCCTCCAAAGCCAAAGATATTTACTAGCTGTCCCTTTATAGGTAAAGGTGACTAACTCTTGATCTGTCTATAAGAAGTGGCCCTCAAAATGCAGGATAAATGCTATGAACGAAACTTATAGTGTATGACTTATAATAGAAAAATTAGAAAAATGTAAAATGTTCCCTCATGGATATGGATATTAAATATATCCACTCAATGGAACTTTTCAAAACCACTAAAATTGAAGGTGTTTAATATCTGATATGAAAAAATAAAATGGCTATGTTAATTAAAGTGGAAAATTAAGGGCACAAACTTGAGTACCTATATGATTACAGACTTTAGTTAGCCAGCTCCTTCAGTTGTCCAGAAGTTATCCAGTATCAATGGGAACTAGATTATTAAGGCATATAATTTATATGTGAGAGCAAATGACTTCAAAGTGTTCCTAGTGGTTGGGTAACAGTGATCAATTTTGTTGATTTTTTTCCTTGTCTCTATTTTTATTTTTTTCCATGTAAAAATATTTATGTTACATATGAAAAGCTTTATTGAAAAGATTGGAAAAAGTATTAGTGGGAATGAAAGGACAGTGAAAGCTCTCTCTAAGACTGAGACTGCTCAGCAGGGCTTAGCAGGGAGACCCTGACATCAGGGACAGTAGCTCATTCTGTTCCAGCAACTTCCATCTTTATCTTCTTCTTCACTGTGGATCTTTTCAAAAAACAGAAGAGTGGGCTTCTTTTTCTATTTCCTTTCCCCATCAACCCAAAGAGCCAGCAGGCATGAAAGACTTTCCCTTCATTTAATAAATATAAACAAACTTATTTACCAATGGCTGTACCATTTGAGAAACAGCAGCGTCCTCTAAAAGAGATTGAAATGAGCCTTTATGATAGCGCAGGAACCCGCATGTGAACAAGGTCCAGGGGGAATTTTTCTGAAGTAGAGGTGGTTGTAGAACCCAGGTACTGAATGCCTGCACATTGCCCCTCCCACCCAGTCAAGAAAATGCCACGGGTAATACTACCCTTTAAAATAAAAGGGTCACTTGTTAACATTGCTTTGAATGTTTCATGATATGTAAGAGTGACATTAATAGCAAAGGGTACCATATTCGTAAGGTTAAATATATGACTGGCACGAGACACTAACAGGAAAGACACTACAAGTTTATTATGCACACAATGAGGTATTTGTAGAAAGATGGAGACTACAAGTTTCAGAAATGCTAGGATGATCCAGTGGTTCTTCTCCAACTCCAAGGCTGTCAAAGCAGTGATGACCCAATGAAGGTGGTAAGTGGAATGATTATTGCCCTACGTGAATGAAGTAACACTGGCTTTAGAGAGAGTCTCTTTTCTTTACTATTGGCTACAGTTCTTAGGCTCTCCAGATATATTTATATAGGCATTGGAAAACATAACTGAATCTAGAAAGTACATTTTGAGTACATACTGAGCACCAACAATAAGGTTAAGAAATAACTGAAATCACCTATGTTCTGGGCAGCAGGACAGGATTGTGTAAAGGGTACGAGGCGTCGTGTTAACCATGGCTGTGACTCAGCAGAACGTGGTGACACCAGAAAAAAGAGGCAAAGGGAAGACATGAGACCTGTTTCAAAGGAGGAATGTTAGTGATTCAGTGATTGATAAGATAGATGATTTTATATAGAAATTTCCCTGAGGCTCAAGTTTGTGCTCCAGACATGCTATGATAGCTAATAGAGAACCTACCATGTCAGTAGCAAACGGACTTTGGATTAAACTGATTTCAAGATGATTGCCATCCTTGGAAAAATGTGGTATTATTTATAAGACTAAAAGACAAAGAAAGCAAGCTAGTTGTTGTTTTTAAATAAAAATTATGGGCTTGGTTTCTTTTTTAATAATTTCAGATAACAGTGGGTCATCTACCTCCTAATACTTGTTTAGTTTGTTGAGTAGAATTATGAAGGAATGCTTGGAAAGCATTCCTATATTCAGCAAGCATTTCTTTATTTTGGAAACTCTCAAAGAATCAATTCTGCCTGCTACAAATAATTTTGTGTGTGTGTGTATGTGTGTGTGCTGTCTTTGCTGTACTACTTCAAAAGCAGTTGGGAATTAAAGTTGTCAATAAAATTGCCTGAATTTGGAGTAAGGACAGTAATTCACAGTGGGAGATATTTTGTTGAAACACGTTAAAGAAATTTTTATACTTTCCTTATTTTTCATAAGTGCACATTTGCCACAGGAGGACTTAAAATGCTATACAAGGAATCCAAAGACTAGGAAGGCTTAGTACTTAACCTCTGATATCGAAGTAGGTTTTCTAAGAAGACAAAAGGCATTTAAGTAATGTTTTGCCCAGAAAGAAAGAGTTCTATAAATTTCTTAACATGAACCTATGAAGGAAGATTAAGTTGGAGAATTCGAATCATAGATTTTTCTTTCATAGTACTTAGAGGGCAGCCCTTCTTAAGACAACTAAGCTATGGGGATGGCTATAGAAGGACATTAGAGGGGATGACACAGAGGAAGGAGGAAGACTAAGGCCCTTCTGACCCCAGTGGAGGAAGACAAGGGGTCTGTGGTGATCACATATCAGAGTTCTCACTCTTTTCTCCCATGTAGGTTGGAAACTTCAATAAGCAGTGTTTTAAAAATATGTACAAGCTGAAGGACATTTGGACTAATGCTTACTTTTCTGAAGGTAGCATGGGATAGGCTGCAGCCCTTAGAAAATCTAGCACATCTGATGCAAATCCAAGATGGTGCAAGAAGACAGCATGGGGGCGGTAGCACTGTGTGCTAGAGATGAGTGCCTGGTACCTCTTAGCACATATTTGACCTTAAAGGATCCCAGAAGTCAACTAAAAGCTGAGTCATCTAAAGAGAATTTGCAAATGAATGCACAGGACTAATAGTTGCAATTGATCAACATGTACATCCCACCCCCAGTTTTCAACAATATGGGGATCATGAAGAAGCCTGAAAAGTTACAGTGAAGGAGAGAAGCTGCCTAGTTTGGTACATCTGACTGTATGCAATGTGAGTGGATAACTGCTACTGTTACACATAGTTAAAATTAGGAATTTAATTGAGGATTGATGACAATAAATTATTCTCAGTTTCTCAGTGTAACTATAGATCTAAAATAAAGTGGAACTGAGAAACTTGTCTTCGAACGCATGCTACTAATTTCAATTTCTGTAAGAACTGTCCTAAGCCATTAATAGACCATCTTCCTCCCATGACATTAAAACAGACTTCAGAATATGGTGCTATTTTAAGAGTCTTCATGTATTTACTGAGATCCAAACAAGTGGATTGATTAGCACTATTGAAATTCTTTCAGGGCAACAAAGCACTATAAAATGTCTTTACTAACATCCTTGAATAGTATGCTTCACCTCTGGTTCTTTAATTATCTATTGTCATTACTCTGATTTTCCCTGTGGTCTATGATTTGCTAATTCCAAGAAGGCTAGAGAAAATTTGCTTTGATTCAGAATCTGGTGGTTTGTGTTTCAAAATTCATTGCATGTATACTCTTTGAGAAAGTTCTTCTTCTAAGCTGGGTATCTTTTTACTATATTTATTTTACCTTTTATTTTCTTCCTACTGCTCAAACAAGGAGGATTAAGAGAGCAACACCTTTGCCCTTTCAATAACAGAAATAATAATAAATGTAAGTGCTTCTCTTTGTCAAGCCTTGTATGTAATTATAATTAACTTATAGAAATCATTACATTTCATCATCATAGTAACTCTACACATTGGTTTGTTTTTAATCCTCATTTTACAGATGAGGAAACAGACAAGGAGAAATTAAATAACTTGATCAAGAAGCATACAGCTAGTAAGTGACAGAGATGAGATTCAAGATAATTCATTTTAGCTTACTAGCTCATTCTTTTAACAATGTCACTATTACTTTAATTTTGTTGCCTTTCTCTGTCAGAGTTCTTCAGGTCATACTTTATTCCTAAGTTGCTGTGGTCCATTTATAGGCCTCCTTCATTCATTCATCCTATATTCATTATTAACTTGTTCCTTCCTGTTTCCTGAATTCTCTAGGCATTTATGTAATGGTTTGCCCAGCAATGAGCAAACTTCTGAGAAAATTTCAGTAAATTTCTTAACAGGAACCTATGAAGATTAAGTTGGAGAGTTCAAAGCATAGCTTTTCTTTCACAGTGCATCTGAGGGCTACTCATTTTGACCCTCCTGTTTTGTGCCATTGACCGTACTTACACATTCTGTGATCTTTGGTTGCCTGTTCATACTTTGACAAAGAGACAGGATATAATGACTAGCCAGCTCCCCGATCACTTCCAACTTGCAGAACTAGGGACACCTTACTCTGGAGCATGAATTGCCGTTCTAGGAGCTGCAGTTTTTGCCTTTACTTTCAATAGGAGCACAATAAGACTAATCGTCAAGAGGTATGTAAGGCTGTGTTCTGCATTTCTGAGTGGAAGTAGGGGTGATGGGTGCAACTTTGCTCTAAATGGATTTTTAATGAAGCCTCCAGTTCTGAGGTCCATTTCTGAACTTTGCCCTCTATAGCAGCAGACACAGAGCTCAAAGTCAGCCTGGAGCCCTGTGCAACTACCCAGGGCTATTCCTGCCAACAGGCACCAGGGTCCAGATAATTGTTGATACATTTCCTATGCAAATGAATTACTCGCTTTCTCTTTACTCATATAGGCTTATCCTTTTTGTTTATTTATTTGTTTGTTTGTTTTGATGCCGGGGATCAAACTCACAACCTTGAGTTTGCCAAGCAGCCACTTACGCCGCTGAGCTAAACCCCAGCCTCTCCTTTTTAATTTTTTTATGGCCATTTCTAGAGGGTTTTAGTAATGAGGGTAGACAAATACCTATTTTTAATCATCATTTTGTATCAGAAGGCTGCTGTGTTTCTCTTGAAACCCTATTTTAAGCACTGATGGGTAAGCTCTTCTCTCCAAATTTTACATTTCAGTGAACTTAGAAACTAAATCCCAGTACACTAAAATATATTGCCCTTATAGTTTTTCTTATTTCTTTTTGTTATGTTGACTGTAGCTCATCTATGTGGATGATTAAACTTAAATAGTATCTTCAAGGATGAATAAAGAAATGATGATTTATCTAAAGAATACTCTGAATAGGTAGACATGGAAAAATTCATTTGTAACCATGTCAAAAACTAAAAAGAAATATGTGACACATGAGATTTCTACATTTACATTTTTTGCTATGAAAAATGTGAGGCATTATTTGAAGGCCGAACTCATACCACAAGGGCACAGTTACTAACATATTATATACACCTGATCTCTCCACACCTTCTTGTTTAAATATTGGCAGTTCCCTAGGTTCTGCTTAAGTTACAAATAGTGACCACAGCCACCTATTATTTTTCCTACAGACTATACATAAAGTGTGCCATTTGATAAAGTTTGATATCCATCACTCTCCAAAATTTCTGTGTCACATAGTAATCCCTGCTTCCCAGCTCTTTCTATTTCTCCATCGTCTCCAGGAAACCACTGATCTGTTTTCTGCCCTAATACAGTTTTTGGTTTTTTGGTACTGGAAATTGAACTCATGACCTCATGCTTGCTAGGCAGGCACTGGGCCGCAGAGGTGTATCCCCAGCCCCCTAATAAAGGTTTTTATTTTCTAGGATTTTATTGACACAGAATCATCACATGTACTTTTTCCAGGTCTGATTTTTACTTTCACAGTTGTTATTTTGCTAGGAATGGTGGTGCACACCTGTAATCTCAGCATTTAGAGGCTAAGGCAGAAAGATCCCAGGTTTGGGCCTAGCCTAAGTGACATAAATCCTTGCTTCAAACAAAAAAGAGAATAATTTTTTTGGCAGTTTAGCCTGTGACTGTTTCTACTTCCGGGCTATTACAACTAAAGTTGCTATGAACATCTTCATGTGTATACTTCAGCTTTCAGAATCTCTTGGACTGGGTCATATGGTAGGTGTGTGTTTAACATTTAAAAAAAATATACCAAACTCTGTTCCAGAGTGGTTGTACCATTTTGCATGTCAGGTGTGGGCATTCCAGTTTCTCTACATCTCCACTAACACTTGGAATTGCAGTGTTTTTAAATTTTAGCTGTACCAATACATTCGTAGTGGTTTAAATTTACATTTCCATAATGACTAATGAGATTGCACATCATTCCAGGTGTATATTTGTCATCTATCTTCCTTTGTGACAAGTCTTTTTAAATTGTTTTCTTATTACTAGATTTGAGAGTTTGTCACGTACCTTGGGTACATGTCCTTTATCAGTATGTGATTTGCAAATATTTCCTTCAAGTCTGAGGCTTACCTTTTCATTCTCTTATTATCTAGCATATCTTACTGTGTGTGTGTTTCATGGCAAGTTTATCTTGTAGGCAATGATAATTTTTATTTTATAAGTAGCATATCTAGGAATTCACTTATCTTAGAGAGCTATATAGAAAAGCTGAGGTGATCCCAAAATTTTAGCTCAATAATTTTAGCTACATTTTAAAAGCTCTTTACTTCAGCTGTTATATATGAAGGAAATCAGCTTCAGCTGTTATGTAGTGGGAAATCAATTCTACTTAAGTCAGTTTATTTCTTAAAATCCTTTGAACTCTCTTCATTTAGATACTTCACCTGAATTATTTGAATGAAATAATTCACTCAGTCTGTCTTTTAACCTTTCATGGATAGTAATTACCCTGGCCATTTAATATTTGGTTATGAGATTTACATTCAGTAATAAA
Source organism: Hydrochoerus hydrochaeris (assembly GCA_004027455.1). Classification (NCBI taxonomy): domain Eukaryota; kingdom Metazoa; phylum Chordata; class Mammalia; order Rodentia; family Hydrochaeridae; genus Hydrochoerus; species Hydrochoerus hydrochaeris. The sequence goes on from PVLA01001183.1 coordinate 297,139, forward strand.
CAAGAGGAGAGAACACGAATCTTGTACCTAAGTGTTTTACAATGCTCTCTGAATTGTTAAGTGATGTTAATGTTCTGTAAATTTAATCCCAGAATTAAGACAACTCCAAATGAGGATGTTCCAAAGTAGTATATATTAAAGCTAGACTCCTAGACACGGTGAGGCCTCTTTCTAAGTGCTTTGAGAAGCTGAGTATCTACCCAGTAACTTCAGTATTGAAAATCCTCTCCTTTATCCATCCTACTCTTGTATTCCCAAGTGACTGTGCTAATTTAAAGTAGCAGTTCCTCCAAAAATTGTTGAAGTGTAGCTATTCATCTGGAGTCGCTACTTTATTCTTTGGCATGGAAGTATCATCTCCTCAGTCACCTGAGTCAGAAAGATACTTGGACACTGGTTTATTTCTTTGATTCCTAGTTTCACTGCCCTGTTCAAGCCCCCACCTTGCTTCTGCTGGATTATTGCAGCAGCCACCCTGCCAGTGTCCCTCCCATTCTTTCCTTTCCAATCAGTCCATTATCCACACTGCAGTGAGGTGATATTTCCAGACATCAATCCAAACACATTATGTTCTGCTCATATATTTTCACCACCTTAAAAATAAAAATTCATATTCCTTAGTGGGACTTCGTAAGGCTTTCCATGATGGATTTTATTCTTAAGGTAATAAGTATACAAGAAGGGATAGACTTAGAATTTTTAAAAGTTCAGATTATAAAACTTGAACAGTTCAGTGACTGGAAAGATATAGTGTTTTGATGAGTATCTGTGGTGGATTAAAAACTGGTAGTCAATTTAAACACCAGCTGAACTGCATCAGTGAGGTGCTGAGTGAGGATGGCCCTCCTGAGGACTGTTGCCAGTGTTAAAAAGGGAACCTGGAGAGGAAGAGCTGCACTGTGGCTTCTCCTATGTGTTGTGTGGAGCTGTTGGCTCTCCTGGAGGAGCTTGTCATGCTGGCTTCCCTGATATGAACTGGGCTGTTACCACTGGAGGAGCTCTGAGACCTTGTTTCTGAGAATGGCTGCGGTCACTTTGGGAGAGCTCTGGTTCTTATTTTGAGCATCACTTCCTGGCTCCAAAGGGGAAGATACGTGCTCTTTAAACTCCAGGAGAGCCTAAGAATCAGGTCTCCTGGGTCAGGTACTAACAATTACTTAAGGCCACAATATGCAAAGTCACATGTTTTGATGCTCACTTAGTAGGCAGTAAGAGCGACAATTCTTTCAGAAGGCAAAGTTATTAGAACAGCAGGCAAAAGCAATTGCCATATGTACTTCTTGATATGTACTAGGCTGTTCTCTTTGTAGCAGGAGCTTGGGACCTCATTGTTGCTAAGGAAGGTTGTGGTACCTTCTAGTTTTTATTTTCTTGGCTCCACTGTAGAATCCTCAGCCTACTGGCATCCCACTGGCATAGACTTTCTAGCTTCCACCAGTGAAATTTGGGCCTTCGCAGCACAGATCCATGAAACAGACTTACTTGAGTCATTGTCGTGGGCTCTAGGCCTCCAGTTAGATTTGTGGTGGGCATTGTCATGGGCTCTAGGTCTTCAGTTGGACTCATGCAGGACATAGCTGTGGGATCCAGGCCCTTGGCTGAATTCTGTAAGTCTTTAGTATGTGGACAGATTTCCTGCACTTTCTTTGTATTTGACTCCTTGAGTGACCATTATGAAAAATACTATAAATTATTTGTTCTGTTCTCCTTGCAATCCCTGACTACAACAGCATCCAATAAGAATATTTAAAGAAAATGAATGAGGCATAAAAACATTGTTTCAATGCCTTGGTCATATTATTGTTTCTATCTCTTAGTGAGTTTCTGAGAATGACTGATACTAGAAATTCTCATTTAAGTGACTTTCTATTTCAACCTAGATTTAGAAACCCTGGGTGTGGAGTTGGTTTGTCTGGACACTCATATAAACACTAGGTTATTGGGCACCTTTTTCTGTAGCTCTAATCCTTAGAGATGTTCAAACTTGACCACCCATGCTGCCCAGTGGCTGAACAGTCAGGACCATCCTGGGTGAGGGACTGTGAGGGTGATAGTAGCCCCCCATGGGCATGACTTAGACCCACTCAGCCAAAGCTATATCTTTCTTTCCCAAGAAGGAGACCTCTGTTTCTTTCTCCTCCTCTTGGGATCGCCTGTAAGGGCTGACTGGGAACCTTAGGGAACAGAAATCTGAGAGCAAAGCGTTCTAGTCATAGTTCCTTTGGATGCAAAGACTAGAAATCTCCAAAACTGTAAACTAGAAAATGAGGAAGTGGAGCTAGATTCACCATATTGTAAGTGATGCATCGTCTGTTTCTCACTCATCTGACCACATGCTCTGCTCTTCTGCTTCAGCCAGCTCTCTACTTACTCATCTAGAAAAACACTAAACACGGCAGCATCTTGTTCTTTATATAACATGTACACCACCTAGTCTAACTGCTCATTTTCTTTAACTCTAGATTTTCTAGCAGGATTCATCCAAGTTGTCATTTCAACAAGACTCCAAATCTTACCTCACTGGAGAGCCTAAGAATCAGGTCTCCTGGGTCAGGTACTAACAATTACTTAAGGCCACAATATGCAAAGTCACATGTTTTGATGCTCACTTAGTAGGCAGTAAGAGCGACAATTCTTTCAGAAGGCAAAGTTATTAGAACAGCAGGCAAAAGCAATTGCCATATCTACTGCATGAGAAGAAATAGAATACAGTACTTAAGAGTGTAGCCTCTACAGCTAGAGCACTTGGTTTGAAATTGTTGCTCTAACTAGTAACACTGAGCAAGTTACTTAACTTATTACTGTACTTCATGATTTAACTTATTAATGTGCTTTAATAGAATGGAAAAATAATGGTATCCATCTCCTAGTCATTATAAGATTGTGTGTGTGTGAAAATACTTGCATACTTAGTATAAGACATAGAAGAGCTAGCAGTCATAAGGATGGAAATATGAAGTGGAGAATGTGATAAATTAAAAAGAACTATGGATGACTGGTTGGATAATAACTACCTAGGTGAAAGGTAAAATCCAGCTTCAGTAGGGAGGTGTAGAAAGGAAAATCAATTAATGACCACACTAAGAACAGGTTCTGAATTCTTCAGCTGAAATTGTGAGGACAGAAATATAGGATGGGTTAGGGGTAGAGGAGAGCAAAAAGGAACAGAATGGGCCTAGCTCAGTTGTATGCACCACCTCTACAGTGCAGACCTAGGAAGCTTAGATATGCCCTATGGCCCAGGCATCTTCCAACCCTGGCTCCAAAAACATATCCCTTGTTCTGTCCCACCTATAAAGCAACTGGTATGGTATAAAAACTATAATGTCTCCTAAGGAGGTTAAAGATACTAAATTCTGTCAAGATTTGATATTTGGTGTAGATATCTGAACAAGATCAAATAATTTACTCATCAAATATTTCTTTGGCTCTGGCCATGGGAATAGCTCTGTGCTGGGAATGCAACAATAAATACACCATCTATCACAAGACCTGGTGGGGAGGCATAGCATCACATGGAGGACAAATAATGACCTGAGACCTTCTAAAGGAGAAGCTTGTGTGAAGACGTGAAGAACAGAACTGATCTAAACTTTCGTGGGCGTGATCAGGGTAGGATGTCTGGAGAAAATCACACATGCTAAGTGGGCAGAGAGCAGAGTATCCTAGGCATGGAGGACAAGGTGCTATGCTCAGGGGCCCAGCAGCAAGGAGAGCAGTGCTTGAGAAATGAAAGCACTCTAGTGTGGCTGGCAGAAGAGAAGTTGAGGGGTGAAGAGGCTGGCAAAGGAGTCACCAAGAGGTCAGCAATGGGAAGGGCGGAAGGGATTAAACTTGTCTGCTATGGACTGGTCTTACAATGATAGTTTGCCTGCTCCTGTCTTATTGGGGACAAGAGCCAAGCACCCTAAAGGGAGACTTGGATGCTATGATACTGTCAAGCAGAGGAGAATTCCAAAGCAAGGTGGATCTGCTGCAAGCTAAGCCTCATTTTCTCCATGATTTTCCTCCAACCCCTGCATGGGTGAATTTTCAGTTTGTGTGTCTGTCTAAATCTACACAACATCAGAAATACTGGTTTTATTGTATGACTTTGGTTCCAAATGCCTCCTAGGTGACCCTACAAAATGGTGGCAGCAGACTGTATGATGGCCATTAAAAACAAACAACAAAATGTCATGCTTCTTAGGGTCAGGCCACCTGGTGAGGAGGAAGAGATGCAATGGAGTTATGCGTCACTCTGGTTTCTCTATGACACTCACACATCTACATATGGAGTTGCAAAATTTCTCATGATGTTCATCACTTAGGTCACTGAAGCCCTTTGACTGGGTTTTTATTTTATTTTAAATAACACACACCCCAGCCAGTCCCACACTAAAATATTTATGTAGGGTGCCACCTTTTGTATGGAAAGGATCCACTTGATCCTGACCCGAAGCTGTGTGCTATGTGGGTCACTGAAAACATGCAGAAGATGATCCCCTGAGCCACCCCAGCCCAGGTTCCCCCAAACCTGTCCCGGAACCAAAGAAGCAGCAGGCTAAGGAGAGAAATGGAAAAAGCTGATGAATTTGTTTCATCTTCCTTCTCCACTTCTCCTCCTGGAGGTGTGAACAAATAATGAAACTGCTAAAAAGAAAGGCTAAGGGAAAGAAAGAGGCTGCACAATTGGCCATTGAAAATTTAAAATCTGGATCATTAGCAGTGAATCTGAGCTGGAGGTGCTGAATATTCATTCGCACGATCATGCATATCGTGGTAAGATTTCTTTTCTTGACACAATGAACAGAGTGTCCTGACACCTCTAGGCAATAGGGTGCTTGCAGAACCTAGTCTGAGGTGACAACAAGAGAAGGGATTTTCACTTCACTTCCCACTACACCCAAAACTCCACCAGCAAGCAAAATTACGTACACAATGTCATGCAACAAAATGTGAAATAACCACTGCACATAAAAAGTGCCATTTCCTCCCTAACTGTCCCCTCTGCCTTCTGAGTAGATAGCATATTTTTCTTCAATCTAAAATTTAAAGCTTGTTGCTTTATAACTAAGCTGTTTAGGATAAGATATATATTCTGGAGTACAAGAAACATTATCTCAAAATACACTTGAGGTCTTGAGACCAATGGGGAAGAAATTGGACACTTGACTTTTATATTTTTTGAATTATACAGCGTCTCCTAAATAACTAGAGGCTCCATAAATGTTAAAAATCCTAAATGCTGCTCCAAGATAAAACATCTATCAAATATTATTTGCAAGAATAGAGCATACTAGAGGTAAATAAAAAAGTGAAGAATTTATTCAACAGAGTTCACTGCTCTGGAAGGAAAAAATTAAAAATTTCCAAGAAGGAAACTACCCTCAATGTCTGCCAGTTTACTCAGAGGTCTGTACTGGTCCATCCACCTTCCATAATCTTCTATAGTTAGACTTTGCGTTAGGGAAGCAATAGTTAGGAGGCAGCAGTTCACCTGAGAAGAAAGTGGATTGAGTCTCTTAAACAGCACAGACTCTCACACAAGGTTTACATGCGTGCTCTGTGTTTAAAGGAGATCTATTTTCATTCCCACTCTGGTTGTATTGGTAAAGAAACTATGATGTACACACTCTGTTTTTTTTTCCTTTTCTTTTCTTTTTTTTTAATCCAAAGAAGCTATTTTGAGCAATCTTACTCAGTACCCATTGGAGAAATTTTCATTTGACCCACTTTATTTATGAGACTTCTGTGTTATTTTCTATTTGAAGACAGGATAAACAAACAAATAACAAAAAAGAAAGAGATACAAAATTAGATCTCCCCCCAAAAAACTTTTTTTTTTTTTTTACTGTTGTAAAAAATGAGATTATTATTTAGGATCAGAGTCAATTACTCTCTGTTAAAGGAAAATTTGTCAATGATAGTAGCCCTACTATGCAGTTTTATTTTTAAGAATATGTAATATTATAAGTTGTTTTCTCATTAGTGGCTTTAAAAGGGGAGATAGTGAGAATACATTGGAAAAGCATAATTCTCTTGGAGCTACCAGGAAGCTTACAAAAGCGGGTAGGCAATGTTATCTAAAAGCGTATGATTGTGAAAACACACATAGTAATTATAGATCAAAGTTTAGTAACCTATTGTGCTTTGTAGGGCAGTCTGAGGCAAACTTGTCCGGTGAGATAATCACCTTTGTCCAGTATGACAGTCACCTGACAGAAATCTGTGAAGTAGTCTCATTTCAGATACATTTGTCTGGTACCTAGATTGATTTATTTTCTTTTATTCTTCTCACCTCATTCCTTCCTTTTTCCTCTTCTTCTTTCCTTTCTCCTTTCCTTTCTTCCCTTTTTTAATCTGGGACAATGGCTTTGAATCACAGCCACATAACAGAATCATCGATGGCACTGATGAGTACGATGTTGTCTTCCAACCTCCTTCCTAATTACAATCTCTAGAGAAAGCTCTTGGCCATAGGCATTTAAAGAGCCTCTTGGGTGATTCTGACACATAGCCATGGATAGGAAACCTGAGCTTATTATAACTTCTTATACTTTTGAAAATTTCTACTTTTATCTTTACATATTATACTTATTTCTTCTCATAAAACTTTCTTTTAAAAATATCATCTTAGCAGCATCTTACTGAAGTTGAAATTAAATTCAATTAATACGTAAAAATCAGGTCCAGAAAGAATTTCTTCATCTACCAATAATATTATCTTTGAGCTGAACATCCATTAGGTACCTAACTCTGTTCAGCAGCTATAAAGGGCATTTAGGATTCAGTCTCTACCCTTAGTGACCAGTGTTCTAGGTAGTGGAGGATACTGATACAATTATGAAAGGGGCATTCAAAATACTAAGAGTCACAGGATCAAGCTACCTTTTCTTAGGAGTCTCTGGAGGGTTATATATATGCAGGGAAGGCTGCAAATCTCTAGGTGGACTTGGTTCCCAAACACCATTGCTGACTGTAGTATGATTCTCAGCTGGACCATAAAGTCTAGGTTTCCATATTGAGCTGCATCACAGCTCTGGGTCATCATCCCAGATCATCCTGCACGAGAAGGCCGCACAGAAATAAGGACACTGGAAAAAAGGAAGCTGTCAGCAAATAAGAGCATCAGAGTCCAGGAGTCTCCTAAGGAAGCTGTTCCTGACTCAGCCTACTATCTTTGTTTATGAGTCAAAACTTGAGCAGAGAAGGAGCCAGCAAACACGCCCTGCTTCCAAATGCTGTACCAGTGGGTCTATGAGACTCTTAACAGCCCACAGGAACTTCTTAGGGCTTGTGGCCAAAGTGTGAGGCAAGAAGTGGGTAAGTTGCTGCTCCAAAGGCTGCCAAAGAAGATCTGGATAGGCGAAGAGTGGGATGCACATTTTCTTCAGTGCTGCGTATATTTATAAATTGCAGTTATTTATTTCATTTTATTCTAAGAGCCTGTTTTCTGATATTCATCTGACTCCTCCTCCTTGTTAGCACACCGCAGTTCCTAACACAGAGTAAGTAACAAAGAATGCCATATAAGTAAATGGAGACTGTCACACAGAGTATTAAACTATATAAATAATAATGTGTAATACATATAATGCTACAGAAGTTTCAGAAAGAAACCATTCAATGGCCTGGAGAATTAAGAAAATCTTCATGGAAAAGGAAGGCTTGGGGCAGAACCTTCCCCTTCCCCAGTGAAACCTCCATGTTGACTCAGAAGGTACCTGACCTGTGACCAGGACTGCAGATTGTCTTGGGCTACTGGCAACAATTCACAAATCAGCCGTCACTTCCAAAGTTAGTAAGACTTGAAAATCAGTTCAAAGATTGTGCATGGTCATTCAGTGGCGTAATTAGTTTCTCTTTAGGTGACATCCACACTGGAAAGGTTTTATGGCAAGGAGTAAACAAATGGAAATATTTTCTCTCAGGGAGAGGAAGGGAGCAGCAAAACAACCTATAGAAAAAGTGAAGCGAGTTCCTTTTGAAAACTAAGAGTAGTTTTGTTCCGTTCTGTTTTTACATCACAAAGTAAAATGCTCAGGAGAGGACAGCAAAGACATAGGAAGAAGAAAAAAATACATATAAACATACTGCATGTGCAGGAATGTGACTGCAGGAGTGGCAGAAGTACATATCAATGTATATTTACAATTTATGTTCACATGTACAAAATATATGAAATATTTACAAATAATATAATGAAATATAATTAGTATGTAATATAATTAGATGTCATATTTGATATACAGAGAGAGCATATACAATATAGATATATATTTGAAATGCATGTACGTATGTGGTTTCTTTCAGCCACTCTTCCATTCATGCAGTACCACGTCCTGGTCTGATTATGTTCTGAGGACCTTGTGGCAGTGGAGAGATGAAACGCCACTAGAAGCGTCTGTAAGGCCTAGGACTAGGGAAGGCCCGGGGTCTGGGGGAGAAGGTGAGGTCAGTCTGAGCTAAAGTCCTCCCTGAGCCTCTAGGTCTGACCTCACACATTCCAGTCACCTCGGAGACAAATAGCCCCAAGGTGTGAATGACCACACTGCTGTGCAAAGTCCCTGAGTCATCAGGCGCCCGCACATGTCCCAACTCTAATCCACGGCCTGAGATTGCAACATGCGGTGGCCCTGTACCTTTGCCCTTTGTGCCTTACTGTACCTTCCCAAAGCTCTGACCTAACACAGGACGCTTCTCGTGACTCTCCCCGGCATCACGAGTCCATCTCTCCATTTGAATGGGAGCTCTGTAAGGCTGGGATCTGTGCTAGAGGCTTGTGCAGGGCAGTATCGGGCACTCAGTAGCGGTGCATTGAATGAACTAAAGGAACAATGCTGTGCAAGCAGCCTCCACCGAAAAGAAATCAGATGAAGAGGCAATAGACTTGAGAGAAGGAATGTGTCCATTTTTTTTTTTTTCCAAGGAGAGGCAGGGGTGTTGAGCTGAGCTTGGGATGTGACCTAAGCAGGGATTTAGGAGGGTTTAATCAATAGACTGCATCCCAAACATGCAAATGCCCATACCACACTCCAAACAACCAAACCAGGCATGTGTAAAACACCTTTTAAGTGTGCTCCAGGGGCTCTGGCCTGCATCCCTGGCTAAAGCATGGTGCATACAACTGTTTGTTAGCATATAGCTCACTTTTTAATTTAGGCTGACAAAAGAAACAAAAGCACCAGGTATAATAAAGTAGTTGAGCATGATGCTTTATTGGTAAAAATGCACCTCAGTGGAAAGTGGTACGGATTATTGAATAGCACCTGGCATTTCCACATATGCCAAACTGTGAAGGCATTGTAAATAGATACCTTCTAAAACATTTATCCTGTCCTAGGCTGTCTTTGTATCTTCCCACACAACTTGACCAAAAAATGAGTTATTTTAATATGCCCTGTCTTTGTGGAAATGAACTCACCGCTCGTTTGTCATTTCCACGTTTTCTTTAGATACTGCAGGTCCGTGATCACAGAAATGAGGGTGCTCATGGCAATGACGCTGAGATTTGCCTGGTTGAGGGCCCACATCCAAGTACATTCAGTTTCAGGAGCTACAAATAGCTCCCTTAAAGGACTATCTGCGGGCTTGTTTATTTCACCATGCAACATGTACTGATTGAGCACTTCCTGTATACCGCTATGGTGATGCAGCGGTGACCATGGCAGCCTCCCGCCTGGGCATGTTCAAAAGGGAGCTGGTATAGTTGTTTTCTGTTGCTTATAAGTCATCCAGTCTCTCTCTGTGTCCCCCACCCTGCCACCATCTTTTTCTGTCTTTTAGTTTCTGTTTTTCTTTGTACATTGGTCTTATTCTCTCTTGTTTTTACAAAGATTCCCTTCAGGCTGTGGAATAGCAGTCCTACCACTGCCAGCTGCCCTTCCCACAGAAAGATAGGATGCGTCCTTCTCATTTGATGGGAGGATTCTGATTAGCACTGCTTTGATTTAGCCTTGCATTTGCCCAGCCCATAAACAAAAGGACCCCTGATTTGGAACTTGTCAAGCCAAGAGCCACTGCTGTGGTCATCAGGTGAGCAGCAGTCCCACCTGATGGGGTGGGTAAGGAGTCATTTTTCAATCAAAAAAGAGATTTGGGGCCTCAAACATATCCCACACACAATGTGGAATATTTTAGGGGTAAAACTGCAACAGTGGGTGGGGTAGAAGTGAGGTTAGGGAACTGTTTTAAAGAACTAGAAAGCACTATAGATTAAAGGAGTGAACTGATTTTCTCCAGGTGTCATTCTCAAAAACTCTCAACTACTCAGTTGGACAAGAGTGCACAGGGTACCAGTGAAGAAAAGTAAAATTATATTGTGAAGTGAAGCACTAACTGCATCATTGAAAATCCAGAGATTCATCAAGCAGTGAGCACAACACCAGAAAGAATTCCACTCCTTCATGCAAAGTATCAGAGGAGAAGTCTCGAGGACAAAGTTGCCAAAGAGAAATTACAGAGAACGATAATACATAGAAAGGGACAAGTGAATAGGAAAAGAAGCAAGTCTAGGACAGTAGCTGACAATGATTGATTACTTGCTTGTGATTAATCAATTATTATTATTACTATTATTATTATTTTGGTACTGAGAATTGAACTCATGATCTCACACTTTCCAGACAGGTGCTTCTGCCGCTGAGCTAAATCCCCAGCCCTGATCAATTATTGATAGCAGGAAAGGTTCTGTGTTTTCACCAGCTATTGTAGATATACTCCACAACAAACCCCTGAGGTAAGGACCTTTAACATTCACATTGTGCAGAGAGGAAACCAAGAGTTGGAGGGAGGTTAGGGAATCTGCAATCATACAGTTGGTAGGAATTAGAGCAGAGATTAGCAGCCTGAGACCAGTATTTGTACTCATAACTGCATAAAAAATGAGCGAACTCCAAGGAAAAATATTGTGAGACTTAAGGCCGAAGTTGACATTAAAGGTAGTGATGAGGAGATGTGAAATCAAATTGAATTCAAGAGGCTGAGGTTACAGAAGCATGCCTATTATAAAAGTGACCAAAGATGTCACTATGACTTAGAGGCTGAAGATGACTCAGCTGTTCACCAAAAAGGATTACTGGTCAAAATGAACATCTTACAGTTTGCATAGAACACATGTGATGTTTAAAACAACACTGGAACATTTTGAATGTTAGTACTTAGAAAGTATGATTATTGTTCATCTAAAGTGTTTTGGTGGGGTTATTCCTAAAAATCACCCTTAAAACAAAAATAAAAATGGACATATAAAATATACATTTCAAAGATTTGAAAGGCATTTTTCCCATCACAACCAGCCTGTTTGATCAATTCTCAGCTATCCTTGGCATTTTCATCACCTTCTTCCTCAGCACATAAACATACCACTAGTGACAGAGAGGGAGGGAAGGGGAGAGAGACAGAGAGAGAGAGAAAGAGAGAGAGAGAGAGAGAGAGAGAGAGAGAGAGAGAGAGAGAAAGAAACACAAATTTCTGTCCATATGAAAAAATACTCAGAAAACCAACTTCAAGGAGGAAAGGCTTATTTAGGCTGATGGCTTTGGTGCACGGTCTCTTGGCCCTGTTGCTTGGGCCTCTGGCAGCGAAGTTTATCATGGTGGGGAGTCCGTGAGAGAAGAGCCTCATCCCCCAGCTGCTCCCAGAGAAAGAGGAGGGCGAGGTCCCAATATCTCATTCAAATGCGCCCTCCATGACCTCACTTCCTTTCACTGGACATCACCTTCTAAAGAGTCTACCTCCTGGGCTGTGGATATAGCTCAGTGGTACAACATTTGTGTGGCAAAGAGCAAGGCCTAGAGTTTTACTCCTGGCACAAAAAAAAAAAATCCACCCAATCAGTGCTGTGGAAGCCTTTGTGAAGAGGTCTCAGATCTAAAATAAGAGTTAAACATTACCATGACGTCACATTACTCACTTAACCAGTTTCTTTGTTTCCTTCCCTTAGAGATGAGTGAATCCATAGATTTCTTTACGTATCTTCTCCTTTTTTGTCTCCTATCCTTAAATCTGTTGAAATTTTAATGCTGCTTTAAAGGGTTGTACTCGCAATAACCATTGTAACCAATGACCATCTTGTTATTGTAGGCTTTGGACTCTTATTTTAGTTGATTTTTCCGTGGAGTTCAGGGACAGAATGAATTTGAGTTTCTTTTAGGCTTCTAAATGGGGATGAGGATAAGTATTTGCATTTGCAGATCTAAAGCTAAGGAGAGAAGTCTGGCTTGCTAAAATGCATTTGAGAGTCTTCGGTGAGTACAGTGGGATATGTAGAAGGAGGACCAAGAAGAGAACCATGAGGAATACAGTATCAGTATTCAAGAGATTAGCAAAGGCGGTTCAATTCATGCAGACACTTGAGCAGTTTTAAAATAGGCCTTTGGTGCTCCCTGGTTCTGTTAGGACTTTTTTTTTTTTTGTCTGTCCAGTACTGAGTACTGAACCCAGGGCCTTCACACTGATCTATATCCCTGTTTCCACCTCCCAAGCCCTACTCTCCAACCCCAAGTCTTCTTTAAAATTCTGAGACAGCATCTCACTGAATTTATGATCCTCCTGCCTCAGCCTCCCAGAGTGGATGTAGGATTCCTTTCAAACACTAGATCCTAGTTCTTCTCTCACTGATTGTGAGCTACAATTAGCCTTAGTGAACTATTACTAAAGATTAGAAGAATGTAGTTCAAGTGTCACCAAATGACTCCTGAGGCTGTACCACAGAAAAGATGGCCTTGAATCTCAGTCTTTGAATCTCTGCTTCCGGCTGAAGCAGCCACTATGCTCATGCTGGGGAGGATGGGTAGGAAGGTAGAACTTGCCAGCCAGGAGAGTGGGCCAGCTAGAAAAGAGTCACTTGCTCCAGTGAAGCTCTCAGGTGACCAAGGCTTCCAGGTAACAGAAGGAAACAGACTATCCCCTGCTGTGCCCTGTTTGAATACTTGACCCCAGAAACCATAAAATGATAAATTATTATTATTATTATTATTTCAAATGACCTAGTTTTAGGATGGCTTATTAAGCAGCAATACATAATTAATACAACGCAGACAGGGAGGAGAGAAATTGGGAGAGTCTGGTAAGATATTTAAAGTTATAAAAACAAAAACAAAACACCCTAAAACCCTGCTTGTTATGTTGTTGATTACTGACACATATTCAGTGATCCCCTGTATTTCTCTTTTTATTAAATTTTTTAAAAAATTAAGTTGTCATTACTCACAATAATATACACAGAGTTTAAGTGTTCCATGACTTTTGACAACTATTTACACCCATGTGTGATAGAAGTGGACTTACTTCCATTGCCCAGACAGTCCCTTCTAAACTTTCTGGTTAATTCTTTCATCCTAGCTCCATAAACACATTTTTAGTGATTACCTTTGACTTAAAAAAAAAAAATTGTTAGCACTTGGAAACTGAGGCAGGAGAATCACTTTGAGTTTGAGGCCAGTCTGGGCTACATAGTGAGTTCAAAACCAGACTGAACAATACAGTGAGACCTTGTCTCAGAAACAAACAAACAAATTTGTATGTCTCAGAAACAAAAAAAATGTGTATGTCAATGAAGTTTATACAGTGTATACTATTTTATGTGTAGTTTCTTTCATTCAGCACACAGTAGGATTCATCCAAGTCACTGCTTGTACTAATAGTTCCTTCTTTTTATAATGGGAAATAGTATTTGAATATAAAATATATTATAATTTATTTATCTAGTCTCCCTGTATTTCTTAATTAAAATAGAAGTAGTTATTTCTACTTCATCAAATCTAGTGGAAATATCAAAAGTACATGTTAAAAACTTTGACAAAAATACAAGGTAAATCTTGTAGGTAGGTAAAACGCATAATGAAACTATTTGATGGTTATAATCATTATAGAATTTCTGAAGAATGGGAGAGTCACAAGCCCTCTGTTGACCACTAAACAATGTTATTTATATGACATTTAACTCAGAAATACAAACCACCATGCAAAAATTATAAGTGGGTCAATTCTTTTGAGAAAAAAAATCAAGCCTTTAGACACATTTGAAATTAGTGATGTAGAAATAAAATGGAAAAGTATACAGTCTTTCTATGCACACACATGCACAGATCAGTAATATCTCTGGGGTATGGAGGTTTCTTAGACATTTGGGGACAATAGTACTTCATAGGAAAACAAGTCCCTAGTTATTTTCTGCAGAGTATTTGATACTCCTTTATATCAAATCTAATGGAATGTTTTTGATATATGTAATTACATATTAAAGAGATGATATCAACCTTGGAATTGTAATAATTTCTCTATCAAATCTTTTTTTGTTCTTGGCCTATCTAAGACTATGTTTTCATAAGTATATTGGTTTGGAGATTATTTCTAGTTGGATTTCCTAAAGACATTTTGTTAATGATACTCCTTTGAAAGAGTTATCATTTTCCTTGTTCTAAACCTCTGAAACATAAATACTTCAAAATAATGCTAAGTTTGAGATAGACTATAAAGATAGAGACACTAAGCTTAATTTTGTTTTTTCCCAGAGGATCAAAATAATCTCAAAACATATATTAACTACTCTCCTCCAATTTCTGATTTACAATCTCTGTCAGTTTTGAGTTACGAGAGCATCTAAGAGCATCTGAAAACGCTTTCTTTTTACTTTGCTTTTCCTTCTGACAATATAAATATCTGAAGTTACTGCTTAATCTATAAAACAGTGCCATCATAATTTATGAATATTAAAGAAGCCCTTGCTCATTTCTGCTAAACTTTGTTCATTTCTGCTAAAATGGTGATATTTTTGTCAGTGGAAAGAAACATGTGAAAGGAAGAATTTTCTCACTGCATTTTTGGTGACAACATACACTCATATCAGCCTTGACTTCATTCACTATTTGACAACTTTTCTCACTGTCTTCTTTGTGTCAGCTTTCCTGTGTCATTTAAGTGAAAATATTTTCCTTATCACTATGATCTCATGATACTGGCAAAGACCAGGCCCTGTCACACACCGATGCACCAATGCTGTAAGAAATCTCAGCAGGTGTGAGGTCTTCTACACTCATAGCCTACTTCCCTGGAATTTGAAAATTGAACCAGACAGTTGTAATCAGACTAGCAGGATCACAACTTACTTGAGATGTTGTTCATTGCTAACTGGTTGCATTGGTAACTAGTCTCAGCTGGGAAATGCAAAGTAAGCCTTTCTTAATAAAATATGCAGTTGTCTCCCAGCCTGTAGTTTTGCTTTCTGACAATGTTAAATGGAAAATTCTAGAAATAAAAAAATTCTTAGGTTTTAAGTAACATTTATTATAGTATATCATTATCACTGCTCAATTTTATTAATTAATAAAATATAAATTTATTAAGAGGTTGTTAACCTCTTACTATGCCTAACTTATAAATTAAATTTTATCATGGTAATGCATATGAAAAATGAAGTATATATAGGATGCGTTACTATTTGCAAGTTTGGGTATCCACCTAGGGTCTTGCCAGCTGTCATCATCAGTAACAGACATAGTCTGTGTATAACTGTAACCACACTAGTTCTGAAACTTAGAAGTCAAATCTAATCCACAGGCGTAATAATCAGCTTTCTCATTGCTGGGACAAATTACCAGATACCCCACACTTAAAGAAAGTGAAGTTTGTTTGGCTTACGGTTTCAGAGGATTTATTCTCTGATCAGCTGACTCTGAGGCAAAAACATCCTGGTGGGAGGATGTAGCAAAGCAAAACACTTAGACCTTGGCATCCAGGAGGCACAGCAGGAAAACAATGCCTGAGAGGACCAGGCCAAGGACAATGCATAGTACCCAAGGTGCCAGCTCCCTGACCGACCCAAGAATTCCAGAAGTGCGCTTTCCTTCTCCCCTGGGCATCTCACACCAATCAAGGTGACACAATTAATCTTAACAACAATGGAAAGACTCTTCTATTATTTTATTCAACTACTTTAACTTAGGTCAAAGTTAAGGTTTTGTGGGAAAGGCCAGGAATATTTTATACCTAAATAAATGAGAGCCTAGCAGTATAGTCAACAAATAGAAACTCGTTGCTAGTCATAGGTTAATAAGACAATAATGGGAATAATGGTCTCCATTCATGTCTTGGTCAGCTTTCTTACACTATAACAAATACTTGAAATAAATCAGTTTAAAAAGAGAAAAGATTTATTTTGGCCCACAGTTTTAGAAGTGTCAGTTTCTGGCTGCTTGGTCTCATTGCTTTGGGCCCCTGACAGCACAGTATGCAATTGTGGGATGCTTGAAAAAAAAGAGGGATTTCTATCCCACCATCTCTAGCAAGGGCAGGCCTCCTGGACCCCATCTCTTAAAGGTCTCCATCAGCTTTCAATAGTGGCAACCTGAGGACCAAATATTTAACACATAGACCTGTGGGGGATATTTGTCTTATAGATACAGATGATATAGGTATACATTAGTAGTAAATCAAGATTTTTTTGTGAAGTACTCAGTCTTTGGTTCAAGGCCACAGTTAATTCTGTGGTAGAAAGGACACTATCCATGATAATTAAATTGTTTAAACAATCGTAAAATTTCAAAAGGTCCACTACTTATTTGCCTATAAGCAGTACACATAGAGGAAGTAAGTAATAAAATAGGTAACTCATAAGACCACTGGTTTTGGAGTTCACACCTTGTTTCCTTTACCCTCATCCCTAACTAGGTGAGTGAATTCATAATCCAGTAACTTAATAATTCTGATAATCAACATATTTCATCTTAACTGTAATTCCAAGGTGGTTGTAAGGAGTGAGGGTAATAGACTAAAACACTGAGCATGTGCTTGTGGCAGACTAGATACTCGGTGTCTGGGAGCTAAATTATCAAGAGCAAATAACTGTAGGTGTTCATTTGGCTTCCTGAAGTGTTTGCTACATCCACAAAGAAGAGCCAAGCAGTACTCTACATCGCTATTAGAGTTGTTCTCGGGTCCAAGACAAGTTAGTGCCCTGGTCTGATGCCAATTTGAATTGTTCACAGTAGCAGTTCTAGTTGTGTGATGGCTCCAAAGGTGACAGTGAACTTTGTTGCTAACTGGGGTGTGTGGTTTGGGTCCTACTTTCTTCAATTTTTCAGTACTAGAACTGGAACCCAGTGGCGCTCTACCACTGAGGTCCACTCCTAGCCCTTTTCATTTTTTTGTCTGTTTGTTTTGCTTTGTGACAAGATCTAAGTTTCCCAGGCTAGCCATGAACTTGCCACCCTCTTGCCTCAGCCTCCCAATTAGCTAGATTTATAGGTGTAAGCTACCGCACCCAGCTGTGCTCTGCTCTCTAAATTACTGTGTCCATGGGCTATGTTTTCCTCACTGGTTCAGAAAGTATAAGGAGAGTACTGAAGTATATAAAATAAGTAAGGTGAAGGATATGTTTTCTTCAAAGGTACTTTTGTGGGATCTTGGCCATTTAAAGGGAGAGCTGATAATGATTAGCTTATAATTCTGAGGAAACGGCGGGAAATTAGACTTTCTTTAAATACACTGATTGCAAACAACCTAGGAATCAGCTTCATTTACCCTAGCACCTGGGTAACCTCATCTACTTTTCAGTACAGTTTTCTCACTGGTAAAATGACCATCCCAAAGCAGGCATAAATATCTCAGGGTGACGGGGTCATTTCCTAAGGGCTTCACTGAAATTTGCTCTAAATGCTACTGAACAGAGGCAAAAAGGAATAACAGTGATCAGTTTAATGGATTTGCTTCATGACTTGGGTAAAAGAAACAGGTGCGTCTCTCTCTCTGGAACTCCCTTCCAGCGTTTTATAGATGTTTAAAATTAAGTCCTCAATGTTGCCTGGGTAAAAATGTCCTCGGGGGCTGGGAATTTAGCTTAGCGGCACAAGGGCCTGCCTGAGCGCTAGGTCGTGAGTTTGATTCTCGGTACAAAAAAAAAAAAAAAAAAAAGAAGGAAAGTGGGGGGACAACCCCTAAACATTCGACCAGCACTGGCTGGAGATGCTATATACACTATGGGTGGGGCGTGCTGGTAAAAGAGCTTTAAAAAACAAATCCACATGAGAGATCTCGTCATCTCTATATGCAGTTATTTTAAAAGCAAACACCTCAATGGGAAACATGCCTTTATTTGTCATTTGGTTTGCAAAACTTACAAGAGTCTATGCCTCTGTTGGAAAATTAGAACAATTTAACTTCTGAAAATGACTTCACAGCTTGGGGCCTGGCAAAGCCTATTAGGGATTAAATTGTCTATTAATTAAACTCAAATGATTTAAACATTCATCACTTTGCCTTGCACCTCTCAGAAAACAACAACAACATCCTGGGGTTTTGCGAGAGGGACCTAATAAACACACACACTCAGGCACTGGCGCCCGCCCGCCCGTGCAAAGCGCGCAGGCTCTGGGGGGCCCGGGGCCCCGCAGTGGGGAACCTCTGCGTCCCCGCGCGTTGGCAGTTGGCGACCCCCCTTGCATCCCCCTGCGCCGCGGGCTCCCGTGGCCTTTGGAGGCTGGCGAGTCGGCTCCGAAAGTTTTCCATATTTGTTCAGCCTCCGTAATCCGAATACCAGGGCAGGCGCAGCCCGCGCAGCGCCGCGCTCCGGGGCCCAGGGCCCGCGCACGCGCCCACCCGGCCACCCAGCCCTGCGGCCGCCATGGGCGAGGACAAGCAGCCCCGCGGCCAGCCAAGGCAGGGGGCACCGCCAGCCGCGGACGCCGCCGGGCCCGACGACACGGGGCCGAAGAAGGGCAAAGGGGCCCCCAAGGAGTGCTGGGAGGAGGAGGCCCGGACGTGCTGCGGCTGCCGGTTCCCGCTGCTGCTCGCCCTGCTGCAGCTGGCCCTGGGCATCGCCGTGACCGTTGTGGGCTTCCTCATGGCGAGCATCAGCGCCTCCCTGCTAGTCAGAGACACTCCATATTGGGCTGGGATCATTGTAAGCATCAAGTCTGTTTTGCCTAAAATGCGTTTGCCACACAGGAATGCAAAGCCGCCCGCATGGTCGAGTTAAGACTAACCCAGCTGCATGCGCCCTTCCCAGCTCCACGCCTCTAACTCGCGCTCTGTGGGTCTCCCGGGGGGCGAGGTTGCACGCGGGAGCTCGGTGCCCTTCTGCGGGCTGCTCGGGGCCTCCAGGGGGCCCTGACTCTAATGCGCAGGAGCTAGGGAGGGACCTCAGCTCTCAAAGGCTGCTTACTGTGGTCACTCGGAACAGCCTCAGTAACAACAGCAGACTCACTTGGGCTCCTTCTGCGACCCCACCCTTGCCCCTAAATGAGTGGAAAACCAAAGCAAGTTCATAGACTCAAGGCAGGTTAGAAAAAAGTTGGAGTGGACAGGATGGGTAGTATTAGCTTGGTGGAACTGAGGATCTATTATTAGTAGGTTCTATGAGGTAGTATTGT
Source organism: Hydrochoerus hydrochaeris (assembly GCA_004027455.1). Lineage (NCBI taxonomy): Eukaryota > Metazoa > Chordata > Mammalia > Rodentia > Hydrochaeridae > Hydrochoerus > Hydrochoerus hydrochaeris. The sequence goes on from PVLA01001183.1 coordinate 316,491, forward strand.
AAGACCAGAAATGTGAATGCAGCAAGACAGCTTTGATCCACTAGGGTCTAAAGTGGGATAGACCCAGGGTGCTGGCCGTCGTCGTCCCAGAGGTCTATTTGGGACTCTGCTAATGGATGTACTGTTCTAAGCAGAATAGCGCTCAGCTGTTAGCGGGGTGAGTGTTGAAACAGTAGTGGACTTGGCTTCACTGGATGAATTCTTTCCTGTTAAAAGGGAGTGCCATTTACTGAGTACCTACTGTGTGCCTGCCTTGCTAGAGACTGACCAGATATTATTCGTAATCCCCACACTGTCCTTGTGGATACTGATTCTCATTTCTCAAATGGTGGGTTCATGAGAATGACAAAGGGCACCATCAGGTCCATCTGTGCTTTTCTCATTGGGATACACTGCCACGCCCTACACTGGGTTTACAATGTTGATATTATGTTGTATTACAGTGCCTTTGGCTTACTAAACTTTCCAGTGCCTGGCTTCATTCGATCCATGAAACAATGAATCCTGTTGGTGGGGGAGGTTATCCCTCTTCAGATCTAAAGAAAGAAGCTAAAAGAAAGTACATGACGTTCTCAAACCCAGACTGTGTTGGGAGAATCTAAAATTGACACCTCTAGACTGTCAGTCTCGTATGGCATCATTACTACTTTCACTGACCACAAGAGTTGTAAATCATAAAACCCGTACAGTTTGAATCAGGGCAGACATTAAACCTGATAAATATGCATTAATGCAGGTATTTTCTAATTAAGAGTATTTCAATCCACAAATGCTTGCAGAGTAATTTGAAACTTTTAATTTGTGTACTAAGAAGTCCCATGAAATTATCATGATTGGAGTTTTCTAAATCAAGTAATTTTAAAAATAGCTTTTCACTAAGATATACTGAGTATTTTAGTCACCTCAATGACTGTCGACATAGGCAGAGGGAAAATACCTGTGCTTAATGGCTAGACAAAGGAGCAGAAAACAAGGAATGAAACTCTTTGATTCAGTGTTTTTAGCTATAATTTTTAAATGTATCTCCTAGCTTTTATTTCATCTTCAAAGAGCTCAGTACCAAAGAAACAAATTAGATGGTGGGGGGGCTTTGTTTTAATATTTAAGACATAACATACAAGTGGTGCAGACTCATAAACTAAACTTCCCATGGGATATGATGTTCCTCATTGCTGAGGGTGTGGCACAAGGAACCTTCTATACGGCCTGATGTCTGTTTTTTCTGGTTTTCTTTTTTATGCTCTAGGCTCCATTTGAAGTTTGCTCACAGTGGGTGGCCCTGGTGATACCTATAATCTTGAACTGTGTTTTGACAGAGAATCTATATGCAGCAGGGTAGCCAGCAGAGATGACCTGAGACTAGTGTGTGGGGGCCTCTGAGAAGGCTAGACCAGGAGCACCGTCCTCCCAGCGTGAAACTGCCTCACACAGATATTGCGCTTGCCCTTGCCATGCTCCCTTGGTTAGTTGCAGGCACCCTTCCAAGTCTTCAGGAAAGAGAAAAGACAGGGAGGGAGATGGCTCAATGTAAATGTGTCCTCATTGCAAATTGGTGTTGAACTCCAGCTCGGACATTATTTGCTGAATAACTTTGGGCAAGTTACTTAACTTCACTAGGTTTCCATTTCTTTCTATTGAGATCAGAATGATAAGGGTTGTAAATAAGTGCATGGAAAGCCCATAGCATAGTGCCAGCTGATCGAAAGCGTGCAATGAGTTAGTGCTTTTTATTCACTAGTAGTGAAGCAATCGCGTGTAATGGCATTTTTCAAAGCTAGAAGAAATAGTTCCATTTTAACAGTAGTTTTGCAGAACAGTCATTCTGGATTCATTGCATTTCCCAAGACCAGCGTGAACCTAGAAAAAAGATATCAATTTGGCCATCTCACCTTTCTCGGTTCTCAGCCAAATTACTATTTAGCCATCACAAGGGTATTAGGTTAGTCTAGTAGTATACTTTTTGAATCTTTCTGGTCTGTAAAAATGAACCTGGAGAAGAAGGGCCTCCTGAGGGTCATTTTCCCTTTGGGGTCCAGAGTGATTGTGGCTTCATGTATTCTTCAAGAAGTGCTGAAAAGTTTGCCCTGAACGGGAGACCCACTAGACCAAAGCAGTACAGGTCCTTCCATGGGGTGGAGACAGAGCCACACCCACTTCGGGAAAGTGGGCTGGCAAGGATAAACACACACCAGCTGCAATTTCGTGTGCTTTGCTCTTCTATTTGATCTTTATTCTGATTGCTTCTTACAATATGGTAATCAACTTAATTTTCCAAAGGTGCTACCCTGTTAGTTTGGAATTTTTGGTTTACATTTCCATACTACAGCCTGAGGTATCTTAATAAATCCCTTAGGTGAGAAATTTCTTTCTGGTTGACCAGTGCTTGGGGGACTTGCTAAGTGTTCGTGAACTTCTGCTTAGAAACTAAAGACACTCTTGGAGATTTATGATCAAAGACTTCAATCCAGTGAACTTTTAGGAAAACAACTGGAATATTTTTTTTTAACCTGTCCTCTGTGTTTAGTTCTCCGTTCACTGTCAATCAGAAAGAGAACCCAGGTCTTTTTACTTCAGTTTTGAAAGCTTGCTCGAAAGAGTAGGGAAAGAAGAATGGAGCTGCTATGGAGACTGTGTAACTGTTGTTCTCTTAAGATTCTTTATAGGTGGTTTGAGGGTTAAGTCAAACCCTAATGATAATATAAAGTGAAATGGCACTTCTGAGGATGACTTTGGCTAGGGACAGAGGAGGTCAGCAAGGAGCTCGATCTGTATTTCCCCCCCCCCCCCCCGTGGCTTGAGTAGCTAGGTCAGATAGGCATTCAAGTTTGTTCATCACTCTGGAATTCTTATTGATCCAAACTGTGTATAGATGAAAAGAATCTAAGAACTTTGGGAACTTAACTTGCTTTTCACTCAGATGCATATAGTTCTGATTTAGGCAGATTATTACATACTTAAAATTGGCTTATTTTTCTTCATTCAGTAACATTTGTTAAGGGTGTCTACTGTACTTAGCATTGGTCTAAAAATAATGAGTCATGTACCTGGAGGGAATCTCCCATTCCCGATGGACATGTACCCTTATCCTATCTGACAGCAATGAATACTACACATTAGAAAATTTAACCTACCCAAATATTTTTAAAGTCCATTTACCTTTCAAAGTGTTTCACTTGCAGTGATTTGTTTGCTTTGGCATGGCTATACCAAAGTCAATTTTAGAGCAAACTCTTTCTTCTCACCAGTGGGGATTTAGTGTTTCTTGGTATCTTGGCCCATGGAGGGAATGTTCCCATGGAAAGTGGGAATTCTTTGCCTTATTGTGCTCCTTAGTTTTTATTTCCTCTCTCTCTATTGTTCCCATATCCTTCCCATTGGACTAAAAACCCTGAGAAATATACCATATTAATAACTCTGCAAAGTTTAAGGTAAGGGATTAAATAAAAGGAAAACATATTTCCCTTGCTGTATATTATTCATAAAACTCATCATTTGATTATGTAATGATTAAAAGTCCTGTCAAGAACTTCAATAATATATGTTAATTTACTCTAAGAAATTCAGAATGCAGGTGTATTCATATTTTTAAAAGATATTTTAAGTTTTGACTTAATAGAAGGAAAAATTGAGTAGTTATTTATTTTCAAACAGAATATACTATGAAATTTGCAAGTAGACCTATGACATATAGCAAGTAGGATCATATGTTATTATCCATAATTTATAAATAGAAAAAGTAAGACATGATGATTTAGCAAAATGATTTGATCATAGTTGGGAGAAGAACTGGAAGAGAAAAATGTTTGGCACTGAAATCAATTTTAGAGCGAACTCTTTGATAAGTCAAGAAGCTAACAGCTGGGCCAATTCAATATAGTGATTTTGACTTTTGAATAATTAAATCTAGAATTATATTCTTAGGAACACACTGCCTAATCATTTGTTATTTTTCATATTGAGATTTCAGTATGCTTCCAAACTCAATACAGTGCTCCATATACCACTGGGAAATAATTTTTCTTGCTGAAAGTATCACAAGTTTGTTAAGAAATGAAGAATGATAACCATATGACCTGACTCAACTTCCTTTAAGTATGAATAATAGATAATGGCAGAAAAATTGTCTTATACGCACATGAAGTTCTCATAAGTCTAAAATGGAATGTAATTTATTTAATTGGTAAAAATTAGTTTCAATGAGGATATGAAAATAAAATGGAATATTCAAGAATTTAGTGAAAGTTTCCCAAAAGAATTTCAGAAAGAGGCTAAAAAATAAGGAGAATTAAGATTGAACAAGATCATTAAATGTTCAAAATCACTGACCAAAAAATGTTTTCACCCCTCCTATGTTAGATGTACAAAGGCTAAAGGAATACTTACATAATGAGAAAACTGTCCTTAAATATTTCTGTTTTTAAAAAACAAGAAGATGGGGCAGATCCTTATATGTTTAAATCCTGTATTATGAATATATTCAGCTCTAAAGATTAGTTTAGAAAGTTAATCTCTGGAAACTTCTGAGATGTCAATCATTGTTGTTTTAATTTTTTTATGATAGAAATACTAGTGCATAGAATTTGGAGTCAAATTAAAATGAATAATTTATTCTCTTACTTTAAGTATATTGTATATCACAGATCTACTAAGGATCCCCTGACACATAGTGGATACCCAGTGTGTGGAATTGAAATCTATTTATTTCACATGTATTTATTGATTTATTTATTTAACACTGGGAATTGAACTCGTTCAGGCAGATCTGTGCTGTTGAGCTACATCCCCAGCTCTGAAATCTACTTGTTTTCTATCTGGCATTATCAGAGCTTGTTTGAACTTGCACATAACCATTTGTTTGTGTTACTTTTCTCACTGCCGAGACAAACTACCTAACACCGAAAGTTAAAGGAGGAAAGGTTTAATTTGACTGACAGTTTGTAGAGGTTTTAGTCTGTAATTAACTGGTTCCAAGCCAGGATGGCGTGGTAAGGGGCATCACAGGGGGGAACTGGTTCTTGGCAGGCAGAAGGCAGCAAAAGCAGCAAGTAGCAAGAAACCACAGCAGTGCTTTTTCTACCCATTCTATTCTATGCAGCTACCTGCTCTTACATTGCGTAGCACTCACACCCAGGAATATGACTTTGGGTCCCAGGACATTTCAACTCACCCTACCAAAATGTTTTATTTATTCATTTTTTATCGGTACCAGGGATTGAACTCATGACCGTGCGCTTGCAAGGCAGATGTTTATGCCGCTGAGCTAAATCCCCAGCCCCAAAATGTTTTATTTCATGTGATAAAATGACTCTATGCCTAGAAGAAGAGAGAGAAAGAAGTCTTTTGACTTAGTTTATATTTCCCTAATTAGAATAAATAATGACATATTAGGATTGATGTTGTCAATTACTAGATGTCAGTATTACTGATCTTCTATGAAGGAATCAATGACTTAAATTTTCCTAATATTTGATCCAACAATTTATTGGATTTTTTAAAATATGGTGCTATATACTTTCAATTTGTTCTGAGGAAATGGATATTTTCTAGGCTTTTTCTTGCCCTTATTTCTGTCCCTGACATTTCTATTAAGGGTGCTCTTTAACTGGACCCACTTGTTCATGTTGTTCTCTCCAGGGCTGGCATCAATAATAAAATGATACCAGTATATACAAGAGCATACAGAAACGCTCAGCCTGTATGTTTCTATGTTACTGAAGGACAGGAATAGAATCTAGTCATTAAACTTGAAATAGATATCATTTCCCTGAAAAATGCCACTAATTTTTAGGGCCTAGAACCTGGCAAACAACAGAAGTACTGATCACAAAAGCCCATCAAAATCGAGAACTAGATGGGATTTCATGATGTCATCTTTAACCTTCTATTTACTATCTTCTGTGAAGGTTTATTGCAGTGAGTTCATAAGCTAATGGTGAACTTTCAAATACTGTATAAAAACCTGTTTCAGAGGCACACCCTCTTTCAGATGGTTTGGAGGCAGCCTCAGATCCCCGTGTATTGAGATAAAACTTGGCGGGAATAACTGTCAGATGCCTGAGCAAGGCAGCTCACTTGATCATCCCCTGGATAATTTTAAAATTCATGTGTGTACACCTACGCATATGGAATTCAATAAAATACAGTTTTCTTTCTGTCTTCATACGTTGGAGCTGTCATAACAAAATGCCACACATAGGCTGCTTTTAGCAGTCCTGGAAGTTGAAAGTGCAGAATCAGTGTACCAGAGTGGCTGGGGTCTGTGAGAGCTGTCTTCCTGGTAAGCTGCCAGCTGCTTTATTGCTATGTGATCAGCATGACCTCTTGATTCATGCACTTGGAGAGAGGGAAAGATCTCTCTTTTTTAAAGCCCCCAAGCCTGTCAGTTGAGACTCTACCCTTAGAACCTCATTTAACCTTAATTACCTCCTAAAAGCATCTCTAAATACAGTTATGTAAGGAGTTAAGCCTTTAAGATGAATTTTAGGTGGACACAATTCAGTCCATAGCACTTTTAGTGAGACTGTATATTTATACAGTCCATTCAGTGGTCCTTAAGCTTATTTTTCACCTTATTAATGGAAACTTTATGGCTTTCTTGGAGCAGCTAGAAGTCTGAATGTTTCCCATGACAAGTCTGAGCCAGTAAATCGGCAAGTGGCAGTAAATGGGTGGCATGGCTTGGTACTCCAGCCAACTGAGTGAAACATTTGGAGAGGGTGACTTTGGTTGCATTTAGAGATTACTTTTGTCGAATTTCTATAAAAAACAAAAATCAAGTAGATCTAGCTAGTGAATGCAATTTGAAGAGTAGGGTAGGATTTCATTGACTGCATTAGCTCTTTAAGGATTAGGAGCCACCCACCATGCTGCGAGATGTAGCTAAGTGACACTTTGGTAAGGAGTGCTTAGCTGAGTGGTGCCACGGTGGGGATACTTGTATTTTTGACAGTGGGATTAGCCTTCTTTCCTGTAAGGAGTCATGGTTCTTATTCAGAACTCAAGAGAAGCTGTCTCTCAGCTCTTCGTTATAAGATGCAGTCACCATTTCCATTTTGGGTGATTATATTGAAAACAAAATCAAAGATTTTTGGTCTGTGAATATGTCAGAATAAAACTCTAGGGCTGTCTTCTCCCTGGGCTTTATTATAGACCGGCCTCTGGTCCCATCTGTGCCTTTTTGGCACATCCCCATTTAGTCATGCAAGGGCTTCTCTTGAGATTCTGTTCCTCAAGCTTAGAAGTCTCAAACTGGGTTCTTCTTTTTCTTTACCAAGTAGTGCACAAACCACAGTATTGAGGAGGGGAAGGCAGAGAAAGCAGCTGAAAACTGTCAAGGATGCAACCTTTCAGAAAGCTCCAGAGCGAGCAGCCAAAGAGAGACCTGGCCACTACTAAAGCTCCAGAGTGACCACTGTTACATTGCCAGTTGGTTGTTTGCACATCAAGTTGATGCTTTCTGATCTAACATTGCTAGACCACAGCCCCTTCCTAACACAGGATGTGTTTTAGCACTGTGTTTCATGGGGACCGCAAAAGATCAGCACCTGGTTGGACTTTTGAAAGCAAAGAGTCTGCAACTGAGCATTCTTGGGTTCTGCTGAAATTTTCCTGAGCCTCCATCTGTCATTGCAGAATTGAGCAGTTCTCTCTGGCCTGTCCTGGTGCTGGGAAAGGTGGCGAGATGTCCTGTGGGAGCTGCTTTAGTGACAGCCCACTCAACTGTTGTTATTAAAGTGTTTGATTCAGCATTCATTATAACGAGCCACTAAAACACCTCTTTAAGCTAAGTTATTATCAAGGCATCTCTTTTTTACAGGGGATAATGACAGGAGACAAGAAAAGAGGTGGAATTGCTAATGTGTGAACTAGACCTTGACAAGAGAAGACAATGTTAGCAGTATAGTTAGGGAGAAAAAATAATATCCTCAGGCCTTCTAAAGTGTTAGATATGGGATGCATATCAGACCATTAGGCCCAGGCTGAGCCTTATCTCCTGTTTAGCTGTGCCAGGAACTCTGTGAAGGAGACTGTTTTAAGAGAAAGGCAGAGTGTTTTGTTTTCTTCTCACCTTGGCCTTGTAGCGTATGGAGGGTGGGGGGATTCCTTTTAGGATGGCTGTGTGACCGCAGGGACACTGGGTAACCTGAGGCTATTAGAAGAGCAAGCTAGGACTCCAAGGTTAAGAAAAAAGTTCAAGAAAAAGAAAAAACTTCCTCATAAATGCACACAAATGAAACACTCGATACCATCATTTGAGTGTACAAGCGACCTGCCCTGTAAATCTTTGCTTTTCTTCATGCATTCTCTCCACTAGTTTGATTGTGGAATGGAAGGACCAAACCCACTCAGGTTGGCCTGGCCTTATGCTCTGTTCAACAGCAAGCAATCTGAGATGCTTATTAAAGGCTTAGGTCTGTGTTCAGGTCTCTGAAACCAACTATATATATATTTTTTTAAACGAACATAAAGTGAGCAAAACCATTGTGTCATAGAAACCTCGATAAATAATTCTCATTCAAGTCACCGAATCCAGTGTGTCACAAATTTTTCCACCTGGAGACCTCCCCGACGCCTCCCCATCCTCACACACACCTTACAAAAACTTCAGTGTCTGGCTCACCGCGTTGCCATGGCAGGCACGCAGGACAGGCTGCAGGTTGCTTGGGGACGCTGACCTCTGTTGAAAGAGCAGAGCGATGTTCAGATGAGGAGGGATATTGCTATGGATTGCTTAGCATTCCCTTCTGTTTTATTTCTTTCAAGGATTCTCAGTCACAGAAGCCACTCGATAGTATTTTCCGAAGGTTGAACAAGGTAGTTCTCTTGCTTGTGCTGTTGTTACAAGGTTATAAAATTAAATTTATATTGATTTATCATAGTTCCTCCTTAATAGATTTCTGTTTATTGTACTATTTCACCCATACACTGAGGGATATGAGTGCGGAATTACCTTTGCAGTAATTTTTAAAATAGGGCCTGCTTAATTATGCTAACCAGAGTAATGAAATCCAGTTTACAACTTTACTGTTGGAACAAGCTAACTCCACATTAATGAGATTCTTTTCCCACTTAAGAGGACTTGAAACTCCTAAGGTGAAACAAATGAACTATAAGTTGTTTACTTATTTTCTCCCATAAATGTGTGACCATGTTACTCCTTCTGTTGATTCATAAGATATCTGGCTGGACCACAGTCTTTTTTTTTTTAAACCTTCCTGGGCAAGGGATTATTTTGCAAATGTGGGTATTGATACAATGGTTGGTAATTTTCTCCAGAGTCACACACAAGTGAATTAGGTGGTTGATAAGCAACAGAACAGAAGCCTATAAAAGAAAGTGTACTTTAGTATATCAGAACTTCTGGCATCTTGGCCACTCTCCCGGCATACTTCCAGGTGCTGGATACAGTGGCCTTGCCCAGGTGCTTAACTCCGGTAGAGGAGACGCATACACAGTTTATTGTAGGACAATTTAGATACCCAAGTGCCAGGTGATGCATGGAACATGTATGGAGTAGTGCTGGGGAGGTCATAGGTGACAAGCAGGAGGAGAAGCCTGGCTCCTCTAATTTCTAACCGTTTTCCAAAACCTGTTAGGAAATTAATCATTATTTTCACATTTGTGTGACTTTGAAAGAGTTTAGGCAATGCTATGGTTTTTTTTTAATTATAAAAACTTCCAATTCCAAAGTGTCATAGGATGAAACAACCTCTTATCCATCCCTAGCTTCATTGCATTTTAATGTTTTTTTTAAATTTTATTTTATTTACTGTTTTATTTTTATTTTAGTCTTTTGTCTTTTTCAAGACAGGGTTTCACTAGGCCATTCAGGCTGGCCTTGAACTCAGTTTGTAGCCCAGGCTAGCCTCAAACTTGTAGCCATTCTCCTGCCTCAGCTTCCTGAGTACTGGGATTATGAGCATGCACCACAATGTCCAGTAATTTTATATTTTTTTTCAAGAAAGAAAACATTGTGTTATGTTGATGGCCTCTGTCTTTCATTCCTTTGTTGTATTTTCTTACTTTTCCTTTCTTCTCCAGGGCTACTATCCTGAATTTGGTATTCACAATTCCTACACCTATTTTCTCACTTTTCCAACATGTCTATTTATCTATAACCAATTATTGTTTTGCTTTACTTTCACATGAATAAGACTGTATAATTTTTGCCCATTGTTATTTTAGATTTATTTATAACAATACATAGATATTGCTTATTCACCTTTGCTATAATATATTTTACTGTAGAAAAATATAACAATAATTTGTTCATGTGTCTGTTGGTGAACATTTAGATAGCTTTCAAAAATGATTCTTTTTGGTAATTACAGTGTTGCAATAGATAGTCTTGTCTCTAGCTCTGTGTATGAATTTTAGCCTCTGTAAGACATATTTCTGGAAGTTATTGGATAGTAAGGGTTACTGGGTAATAAGACACTTTCAACTTACTATTCCAAGTCACTACTTAAATCCAAAATTGTACTGATTTATACTTCCATGAATGGTAAATCAGAGGGTTTTTTTTTTAAAATCTCTCTTCTTTATGTGAAATGGTATGTTTAATTTGCATTTTTTCCTGATTTCTACTAGAGTTGAACATATTTATGTTGATTGGACATTTAATTATCATTTATTTATTTAAAATATTTGCTATAAGCTGTTTCTTATTTATTGATTTTTAGGATTTATTGCTGTATTACTAATCTTTCTAGTTTTTAGTTCTATTTTTTCCCAGTTAGTGCTTTTCTTATGAAAAGATTTAATCTTAACAGTTTTATAATTATTGATCCTTTTTATGGTGTGTGCTTTGCTATATTTTAAAGAAATTTCTCTAATTTCAGTGTCACAAAGAGATTTTTCTATGCCACTTTCTAAAAATGTTAAAAGTTTGCTTTTCTGTGCTTGTGCCTTTCGTGTACTTGCATGTGATATGAAATAGGTTCTGCATTTTGTTATTTTCTCATACAGAGTGCTGCTTTCTTAGTACCAATTAATAGACATCCTTTCTGTTCTGAGATGCCTATTTACCGTTTCCATATTAAATTTCAATCCTGATTCTCTTCAGTTCCACTGTTTTGTCTATTACCGAGTCAGGAGTATAGAAACCCTTTGAAAGCAGTACTATCATGCCTCTGATTAGGAAGAGGAGAAGATAAACAGCCCAGCTTTACCCCGTGCTCTTCTTCAAAATTCTATTCATGAGTCTTAACCATTTGCCTTCTTCTTTCCATCTTTTTATGGAATCTAAGGCCTTCATATTGAGCTGTCTCTCCAGCCTTTCTTTTCTTTATTTTATGGTTTTGTTTTATCTTTTATCTGCAGAGGCAGGGTCTCAGTAAGCCATTAAATTGTCCAGACTGAACTAGAATTTGTGGTCCCCCTGCCTTAGCCTTCCAGGGATCTGTGATTACAGTTGTAAACCACATGCCCAGTGGGATTTGTACTTTCTATACATGGACAAAGAAGAGATCTTCACATTTTTAGTCTTTTTGTTTGTCTTTTGATAATTGATTTCAACTAAACTGTTTCATGTTTGTGTTATATGCTTTCCATAATACCAATTCTTTGATATTTGATGGGGCTTTGAGGCTAATTGCTATTAACATTCCATGCATGTATGGAAATAATGTTGATTTTCTCACCTGGGATTTAGGGTTCTATATTCACTTGTAAAATCAAGCTTGTTATCTTCTATATAACTGCTGGGGTTTTTTTCTGCTTGATCTAAAGTTTGCCAAGACACCTATGTTAAATTTTCCCAAAATATGTGGATTTGTTTATTTCTCCTTGTAATGCTGTCTATTTTCCCTCAATCTTTTTAGTCTACTTAGTAACTACATTATGTTAACAATGCTGTACCATTCTGCTAGTGTTAGGTGAATGGCAAGTTTTTTTCCTGAGTGTTTTCAAAATATTATTTATATTGCTGGATCGCAGCTGTTGCTAATGAGTGTGCTAAGCATTTAATGTCATTCCAGCATAAGTAATGCACCATCTCAGTGATAGCTTTTCTGAGTTTTCTCTTCATTCTTAATGTTATACACTTCAGCTACCATATATCTAACTACAGTTTCTAGGGGCTGGTAATATTTCCTGAATTTAAAATTTCTGTGTTTTTCACTAATTCAAAAGAAAGAGAAAGAAAGAAAGAAAGAAAGAAAGAAAGAAAGAAAGAAAGAAAGAAAGAAAGAAATCAGTCTCCTTCTTGAGTCTCCTCTGACAGGCCATGAGTTGTGCTCTTAGAACCCCTCTTTTCCAGCCTCCCTATTTCTTAGCCTACCATAGTTCATCTCTCTTTATCTCTCTGTGCTGTGTTTTGGTTTATTCTCTTAGATCTCCTAATTCACAATTCCCCTCTTCATTTAGGTTTTAATCTGCCTTTTACCTCTCTGCTGAGTTTCTAACTCCATCAATTTTTTTTCTCTTTCTAGAATTTTTGTACTGGCATTTTTAAAAAATTCAAATATTACTGGGTGTTTGAAAAAATGCTCTGTTCTTCATTCATGGTTTCAATTCCTTCTTTCATGTCTTTCGTTATTTCGAATACACTTTTTATAGATTCTCTGTGTTTTTGCATTATTTGGAATTCTTACCGTTTTCACCCTTAGACTGTGTACACCATTACGCATACAAGTGCTGGCCTTCACTAATAAGTTAATTCTTCATGTATTTGCTAATTTTGGCTTATGAATTCATCTTCCTGGAGGCTTGGTGTATGCTAATTTAATGTACCCTATTTGAGAGTGAAGCCCTGCCACATGATTTCGTCTTGCCATGTGTCTAGAACCACTTTTTTCCTCAGACTATTCATTCTGGAAAATTTCAATCATATGCAAAGGAGATAAAATTATATAATGAGCCTTGATAATAACCCTATCTTCCTGCCTCCATAATTCTCAACGCGTGGTCAGTCTTGTTTGTCTCTGTGTTACTATCTTTCTTTGTATATCACACATTAGAGTATTTTGAAGTAAAATCCTTGACTTTGCATAATTTCACCCATAAATATTTTTACTGTCTAAATCAAATGACAGAGACCATAAGTAATCAAAAGACCAGCATCACACTTAACAAGCTAATTTCTTAGGAGGAGCCAATCAGTGTGCAAATAGCCATGATTAACTCATGAGTATTTTTTCACACTTTGTTCAAAATCAAGATCCCAATAATATTTGTATACTGCAATTGATACATATATTTTTTAATATCTCTTTTACTCAAACATTTGCCCATTCTTCTTTCTCTTCAGCCTTTTCCTCTCCCTACCCCTCTTATATGTCATTTGTTTAAATAACCAAGACTTTATTCTGGGGTCACTTTCATGTCACTTTCTTTAAATTATAATTTTCTATAAAATATGCCTTTTTTGCTTACTTATCACATATTTTAGGTAATAAATGAGCTAATATATGCAAAATAAATAGTACACACTAAGTATCTTTTTTAGGTAGAGAATATATTTGAGCAGGGTTTAAAGAATGAGTACAACTGGATTTAAGATAGTGAAAGTAGGAGTGTTATTACACCAGGTAGATAAGGAAGAAAAAGGTTATTTTGAGTCAAAGACATAAATCATACTCTATTATTATTTTACCCCAGTCTTTATCCATAGCCTGTTTTATTGCATAACAATTCTGTTGTCCGTATTTACTCAGTCTTTTGAGGATGCAACTGACAAAATTCCCAGCAGTTCTTATGAAATAAGAATCTTAACCTACATTCACAAATCTGTGTTAAAATACTAAAGTGAGACTCCTAGAAGAAGGTATTCTACTTAAAGGATCCTTCATGAGATCCTTATCTTCTATATAACTGGGATAGCTGTGGAATTTCTTTTCTACTTTTCAGAGCTGATGGAACATACATTCGTAAGATGTAATGGTGTTGCCCATGTATGGTGGCACACACCTCTAATCCCAGCACTTGCAAGGTTGAGGCAGGAGGGTCATTGTGAGTTCGAGGCCAACCTGGGCTTCGTAGTGAGTTCAAGGCCAGCCTGAACTACAAAGAAGACCCTGTCTCAAAAATCCAAAAACAAAAGACAACAACAACAACAAAAAAACCCCACATAAAATGATTCAAAATGTTGTGTAGTTTGTGGTCATTTTCATGCAGGGTTTAGAACTTAGGCATTTTAGTGACAGTGCTGGTGTACTTTGTACTTCTTGGTTTTCTAGCAGCAAGTTTACTTTGACAGAAACATTAAGGAAAGCACATCTATCCATAGGATTTAGGATAATGACATTGCTCTGATCCATTTGCTATTCACAAGTTCCAACTTATTTAGAGTAGTTCCTTCAGAGTAGTTTTCTAATATCATGTAAAGCAATAAATGAGATACACATGAACATCTGCATAGCACAGTGTGTGCTGAGAAGTGGGAAAGTCACTCAGTGACACATTTTTTCCTCCCAATCTTTCTGTGCTTCTACAACCAGTCTGGCTATGCTATGTAGCAATGCTGCAATGCCCAGCACCAAAACGGCACCCAAGATTTGGAGGTAGATTTATTTACAGCGACGGGCACTGATCGCAACCATTCCCTGAATATCAGGCCCTGATCTCTGGTGGTCTAGGGCTTATACTGGATAAGCAAGAAGGAATGGCTTGTCCACTGGGGATTGGTTTATACTATGTGCATCATGACCAGCAATTTCTAAGAGATAGGAGCAACCAGATCTGAAATGGGAACTATTACCTGGGCAAAGAAGAAACTAAAGTATATGGCTGTGGGTGGGGGGAGGCATTTTCTGCTACATTTCCCCTCTCTGTTAGTTTTCCCTGGCCAATCTTTGCTGGGCATATTACATGTGATCTTCTGAGACAAAGCCCAAGTAGAATTTAGTCCTCTCTGCTCTGTAACGTTACTCTGGCAAGGCAGTGAGGGAGTTAATCTGATCTCGGAGAGTGTCCCTTGTGCTTTAGATGCACGTCAAATCTTGATCAACAGTTTGATGGATTGTTCTAGTCTCTGCTACAATGCAAGTTTCAAAGAAAATTTATTGGGAAAACTATTAAGAAAAAATAAGTACAATTCTGGTTATTGAATACTTTCAGCTCATCACAAAGTCTCACCACTTTGAATTGGGAAAGATGAATCTCATCCTACAGAGGCCTTCAGCCTGGTACGCACTGTAGTTCAACAACATGCTACACTTATTTCTCCATCACTAAAAGCTTTGATCACACAGAGCAGGTGAATTCATTCTCATGGCTGGTAATAATTTGTTCCAGAATCAGCTCACAAAATCTTGGGAGTTTTATTTTTACAATTTATTTTGCAAAGAGATACAGAGTGAAGGATGTCATAGGTGAGAACAGGCCCACTTTTGCATTCTTAATGCTATGAACACAGAAGTAATTTTGGTTCGGTTTCAAATGTCTTTGTGACCTCACATATGAATGGTGCATACATTTACAGTAATTTAGACATACACTTCTCAGATATCTATTCCTCAAGCAAAAAGACAATTAAAATAAGAGAGAGGAGAAAGATTAGATGGATGTTGCAGAAGCTGAATTTAGAAAGTTGAAGGAATGTCTTTTCTTTTTCCACCCCAAAAGGAAATCATTTTCTTGTGATAGAATTTATCATGTAGAACTGCCCCCTCCCTTGGAAATTTTGACCTGGGTCTCAAATATTTGCTTTGAAAAAATAATCTCTTGGATCATCTTTTCAAAATAAATATTTTAAAGTTCCAGAGAGATATGGGAATATGCAGATGAGGCTGTGTGTCAAAAACCCAAACTTGCCAGGGAGAACTTAGCTCCTTGATAAAGAGAGAATTTCTGCGCTAGAGCTTTCCAACAACTTCTGCTCTAATAATAAAAGGCTTAAACAGTGAAGCGCTGAAGTTGTGGATTCCTAATTTAAAAAAACAAGTAACTGAATACCTTCCTGGTATATCACAGGGCACTGCTTAGTAAAAGTTCCTAGCTATAAAAAGTTATTGCTAAACTTGGTATGGGAGCCCATGCCTGTAATCCCAGCAGTCTGGGAGGCTGAGGCAGGAGATTACAAATTGGAGCTCAGCCTGGGTAAACCCCTGTCTAAAAATAAAAATGCAAAAAGTGACCTGGGGATGTAACTCAGTGTAAATAATGCCCTGGATTCAATCTCCAATACTGGGGGGTGGGGGAGAAGAGAGGAAAAAAAGAAAAAGGAAAGGAGAAAAGGAAGGTAGGAGAAAAATTTTAAAAATAAGAAAAATTATAGCTAGCTATCATTTTATTCACAGTGAAAAAGAAGCTACTATTTTGAGCCTAGTTTAATAAAACCAAGGAAAAAACTTTAGGATTATGATTAGATCTCTGAGTTTTAACATCTGGACATTAATGCTCACCACTTAGAGACTGATTGTGACCATGTTTCCCCACATCTTGATGCTCAGTTTTGCCCTAAACCTGTAGGTTAGTTTTCAACCTTTATATTTGTACTCCCATCACTTCTGTTAATTTGCCATGAATGTCTTGTGCACCAAGCTTGGCTGAGAGCATTGTATTTTCTAAAAAGTAATATTAACTTTGGATCTGTTATGTCAAGAACATACTTTTTACTGAACAGCATTTCCCTCCCCAGAAATTAAATGCTCAACTCTGTAAAACCACAGTGGTATATTCAGAGAAGCATACGTAGCCCAGCATGGTCACCAAGATTGGCGTTTCCTGGGTAGAAGGTAATAAACAGGTTTGTAGCAGAGATTAAGACCAAAAAAAAAAAAAAAAGAAGAAGAAGAAGAAGCAAAGGAAGAGCTTTATTCCTCTTAGGTATTTGGAAACTATTTATGTCAATATTACTGGAAAAATGTTTGATAAATGGATTCCGGCAGCAAAAGTAGCCCAAGTCACTAAATGCATGAGTTTATTTCTTTATTTGATGAATAGTTAGTGACTGTCTCTTATGTACTGGTTATGAAACTAAGCTCTTCGTATAATGTCTGATTTAATCTTTCACTAATTTATAAAGTGTGCGTCGCTGGTATTATCCTAGTCATGATGAAACTAAGGCTCAAACACTTATCTTGTTCCGTGCCCATTAGCTAAAAAGCAGTGGAGGTGAGTTTTTTAACTTATGCCAATCAATTCCAGCTCCAAGATCAACCACATCTCTATTTTTAGCCGTGTGACCCAATTTACTGTGAATCTTATCTGGTCACCCTCCTTTGTCACCTGTCCAGGTCCATGATTGGTGTATGGGGAGCTGTAAGATTTTAGATTATGTGTGGTGGGTACATGTTGAAATTACAGGGCCAGCAAGGGTTTCCTAAAAAGAACAGCAAACTCACCACGTGGTTTCTTAGGTTTTCATTTTTTTAAAGAGGATCTGAAGATTATTGATGCTTTTTTTCAGGGAATTTGTTGTTTGTATTTTGTTAACACTCTATGTCATGTTTGTTGGGGGAAACTCTTATGATGATCAGTGTCCTATCCTCCAGAACTCTTCTCAACAGCTGACATAGCAGAGATATACTTACATATTTACTTACAGACTATTTATCCACTTTAAAACTTAAGGCCTACCAAGGCAGGGATTTTTGTCTTCTCTCTTAACTGTGGATTGTCAAGCCACGAGTACATGACACACGGTAGGTACACAATTAGCATTTGTTAAAAGCACAGAATGAGATTATTTCTAAGATGTGATAGAGTGCTTATATCTACATAGATTGTTCATTTTTAGGTGAAATTTCAGAGTAAAGTTACACTGGCTCTATTTGAGGTCAAAAGAGATGGGAGAAAAATAATACTCACTATGATGTCAGGTATATTACTTAAAATCCTTAAAAACAAATTCTAGAGTAAGTATTGTTTTCTCCACTTTGTACTTGATAAGGCTGGGTCTCAATGATTGAGTCACAGTCTCCCAGCTTGCGTGAGATTTCCTGTTCACACTAGGCCTCAGGAGTAAAGCTTTAGCCAGTAGGAGAAAAGCAGCTTCTAGAACATTCTCCATATCTCTGAGTTCTTGCTTACAGTGTTATCAGTTTCTCTCCAGGAAGGTGACTCTCATGGTAGCCAAGAGCCAGAGTCTGTACTCTGACAAGTAAAGCTTTCAGCTCTGTGCTATGGATAGGGTCCATCAGCATGAAACCCTTCTGAGTTTCTGTTTCTTCACCTATAAAATGGAACTCATAGCAGTGAAATGGTGTAATTCACATTGGGTGCTTAGTAAGGTGCCAGGCATATAAGGCTATTCAAAATAAACATCAGATGTCAAATCATGTGAACTTAATGACTTCCCTTATATAAGGACCATGCCAAGTGCTGATTGTGCTGACATTAAGTCAACTGCGTGGTATTTGTAACCAAGACAGTGTCTATTCTAGACATGGTTGTGTTGCTAGTACATTAAGAGCCTTTAAATACAGGCTAAACTCAGTCTATTCTAATAAATGTATAAATAACTCTACTTGAAATAATGTTAGGGATTGTTACAATTCTCTAGCTATAAGATAGACATTATGCTAAGTATTTGTTTATATTATCATTAATCTTCAGAGTAACCATAAGATTAAAACGTTATTGTCTTCATTTGTAGACAAGGAAACTGAAGTTAAAATGAGTTAAATAACTTCACTCCAAAGTGAATAGAGTTATTGTTTATTTATTGAGTGAAGGTTAATTTGATGTTTCTTATTTTTTAGTGTATTTTCTCCTCTTTGCCCTTCTAGAATTTACAGTGTAGTAAACTGTACTCCTCATTCTCCTAGTTCCTAGCACAGTAAAGTGTTGAACTAAGCTTATTGGAGAATGATACCCCAATGGGAGTGCCCATTGATAGCAAGCTCTCACAGATGATGCTATAATCATTTTTATCTAGTCCCATGCATCAGCAATTGAGTACAATAGTGTTTCAAATTTCCAGTTTTATCTTCTGCAGTATCAGGTACCTATGACCAACAGCAACTTAAAAATATTAAGTGGACAATTTCAAAATTAAAATAATCTTAAATTTTAAACTGTATGCTGTTCAGAGTAGCACGTGTCCTCCTTCTCCATTCTACGCAGGATGTGAATCATTGCTTTGTCCAGTATATTTATGTTGTATACACTACCCACCCTTTACTCAGAGCAATCCTCAAGGTTAACAGGAAAACTGTCACTGTATTACAGTGTTCATGCAACTTTGTCTTACTTAACAGGGCTCCAAAGTGCAAGAGTAGTAATGCTGGCAATTTTATTATAGTATATTGCTACAATTCGATTTGATTGTTAGTTTTCATTGTAAATCTATTTCAGTGCCTAGTATAACATTATCCCAACGAGTGTGTAGATACAGGGGGCGAAACCCCATTATGTATATAGGATTCTATACTATCTGAAGTTTCAGGCATTTAATGGGGGTCTTGGGACATAGCTCCTGGGGTAAAGCAAGGAGGGACTATTTACTAGGATTTCTTCTTCTCTGTTTTCATTGCTCCTTTATACTGACTCAGTAGGCTGATTACCGGGATCTCAAACAACTAATAAAGACTAATGTGCCAAATATAGTACAAACTAATCCCAGTTTGTAACCAAATGATTTCATCTAAGAAGAGACTCAAGAGGAGGCAAAAAATGTAGTAAAGAAGTGGGAGCATGGTATAGAATGCCTGATAGCCACGGTTGTCATTGTTATGCCACAAAAATTAGCAATTTGTGTGAATAGCCCTTCCTCAACCAGTTGTTAAACATTTGCTGTCACACCACTGTAGAAGCGGTACGATATTGGAAGAGATGGCCGTGCTTTGGACTGGAATGGGCAATGTCTATCAACAGTAGCAGAATCTCATTTCACACTAACTGTTTAGAGATATTCTCAAATCACCAACCAGAAGCATGGAGACCACAAGCTCTGGAAAGATATTGTAATTACGTAGCAATGAAAGCAAGGAGGATGGGGTTGTCCCCAATTTCAAGGGCTCCTACATTGGACAAGATGACATTTCTTTATGGGGAAGAATTCAAACCAATACTTTTATTGTTATCATGTAAATATTATTAATATTTTATATTAATAATACTATGTGAATAAAGGTACATATCCACAATTTACATAGTGAATATGTACCTTTATATTTCTGAAGCCTCAAATTTCTTTCCCTTGTACTCTTGAGATAATTAAGTAAACACACATATGGATATGTGTGTATATGAAGTGCTGTGTACCATTTTATAAGTAGATATTACTGTTACTATTTTATTTTTGCATGTAATGAGCAGCTCTCTATAGGATTCTCCACTAGTTAGTGTGGCTCTGGATCCCTAACCATTCTAATAAACTCTACCCCAAGCATCAGCACCTAGAAAACTGTTTGTAGTTTAGACCAGTTGTTATCAAAAGCCCAACAATATCAGTATTACCTGGGAAACTGTTAGCAATATAGGATCTTGGTCTCTACCTCAGACCTATTGAATCAAAAATTTGATGTATGGGGCCAATTTCTATTAAGTCCTTTTCAAGTGATTCTTAACCAGTCTCTTAGATTTTGTCTTCCCCTAAGACAAAGGCAATAAGAATCCAGTAAAACTGCTTAAGTCATGCTGAAATATTTGCTTCAATCCTCAACTCTTCATCCAAAAAACTTTAATAGATCTTAGAATGTTCTCTTTCCTATTATTTAATTTTCTAGTACATCATGTGTTAATAATTCTCCTAAGCCTACATTGATTTGATGTACTGTGAGACATTTATCATTTGTTGAAAATGATTTCTAATATTTTACCTTAAATTATATTAAATCCTTATAAATTCTCTTCAGAAATATGAAGAGAAACATTTACAGTTCTGCTACTTCCCTGATTGATCAATTCACTGTGCAAACTGGAGAAGCAAGTTCATCCTGTCACTATATTGATTAAATTAAAGTACTTTAAATACAAAGGTGGGAGTTGATTAACTCAGAAAGAGTCACATTTCAGGTGCATGAATGAAGAGTGGGGAGAGAGAGAGAAGAGGAACATGCAATGGCGTTTGACAGGGCCAGGTTTATTCCCTAGATAGGGCAGTCAAGCAGCTCCATGGACAACAAAAAGAAGGAAATAAATAAATTGGAGGTTGTGTGGATGTCCCAAGACCAGAATATAAATATGTTTTGATATACGGAGAAGTAAATACCAATACTTCTTATTCTCACAAAATGTTTAGGGTGATACATTCTAGCTGAGCCAAATGAAAAGAGGAAAAATATAGGTAAAGCTCCAAGATGCTGGCCTTGAATCCACTTTTTCTCCACAGTACTATCACGTAACAGATACCAGCGTAGGTACGATAGGCCAGATAAATAGCAAAGCCAATGTGTGACAAGACTCAGGACTCCTACATCTAAAAATGGATTCAACATTCAGAGAACATTTTAACCCTGTTGAAGTTTCTAACTCACAAGAGACTGCAGGCCTCACCCAGCACAAATAAAAAACATCTTTAGACAGAATGCAGAATTTAGAACTTAAAGTTATCTCCTTACACCAAAATTATAGAAGCGCGTGTCTAAAAATGGGTTAAAATGATGATTGGGTTATGTTTTCCATTAAAGAAATAACTTCAAGCTTTTGTTATCGACAAAGTTATCTAATCACATAAGGACTTGTACTGTACTGAGCTCTTAAATGCTATTTGCCCCACTGCTTCTCAGCACTGGTTTTCAGTGCCACCCCTCGCTCCCTTGGCTTTGTGCTCTGCGACGCCACCTGTTCACCTCAGGCCTGGTGTCTGGTCTGACAAAGGCCTTCTTGAAAACCTCACGTAATTACTTGTTTCCTGTTCTGTGGGCCTCACCTCACCATATCTAATGGGAGCTCTGGCCCGGATGCTGGGAATATTATTATGCCAGAAAAGTCTGGCTGGTCTCACTGCTCATTAACATGCGCTGTCCCTCCCCGGCCTGGGAAGCCAGAACACCATGTCTTCCTGGCGTGCCCTTGTCCTGCCAGGTCAGGAAGCAAGACCCTTAGGCTGGCAGGACAGATTTGCTTTCCTCAACGTGGTCACAGAGCCTTCAATTTGAAGTGTCCAGTGAATACTGTTCTTCTAGAACATGCTTATGCTTGACATCGATAAACTGATTTAAAAAAAAAAAAGCTGTGTTGTAACATGAGAAGCTGTGGCTAAGAAAAGAAGCCACTGTTGATAATTTATCAAGCCCTATCAGATGGCCAAAAAATTAAAATCTGAATTCAAGCCTTATAGCAAGGGGACACAAGGACCTAGAAGTGAAGCTTTCAAAAATCCAAAAAGATAGCTATTTTCATAGTCCATTTAGATCTGACATGTTATGCAATGAAAATTATAAGAAGTATATTTAAGATGCTTTCTATTAAGAAGATTCCAAGGTTCTTCAGAATTGGGTAACCTCCTGGGTAGCTTCCTGTGTTTATGCTCCTAGGATGGGCCAGCATTCCCTATGGTTTCAATAGTTTCACATATGCTGATGACTAATAAATTCTCATTGCCAGCCCAGACCTTGTTCCTGAGCTCAGATAGTTCCAGATAGTTCCAGATTGTTCCAGATAGTTGAGCTTTGAGGCCATGTAAGATCAGCATTCCCCACTCCTGTTCTGCTGCTTCTTTTCTGGCCCCCATCTCATGAAATGTCAACACCATCTACTCTTTCCTGTGCACCTCAGGTAGGCAACTGAGTGCCTTCCCAAACCTCCCCCGCTTCAGCCTTACAGCTACTCAGTCTTCAGAGCCTGTGACTCTGACTGCCACTCCGACTCTCCATCTTCACCTCCACCTGAGCTCTCTTTTCTCCATAGGAGAAGCATTGCTTCCTAGCTGCTTTTCCCTCCTCAGATCTTGCCCCCATTCATTGCATTCTCCACAGCCAGGTGGACTGTTTTAAAAAGCATCTTTGTCTTGCTCTATAATATTCACTTTCGATTTCTCCATGTCTTTGCACTATCACTACTGATTCTGCCCAAGATACCTTTCCTCATACCTTCCTTCCAGCTAATATCAAGATCCATCTTCCTCCCCCAAATCTCCTGCAGTTTAGAAATCCCTTCTGTGTATTCCTCCAGCAGATATAGTTTTACTAGCTACATTATATTATAACTTCACTCTCTTGTCTTTCCCCACTGGAATAAGAGATCCTAGAGGCTGGATAGTCTTTGGTGTAATTGACTGTATTTCTCATCTCACTATTCCCAGAGTCATACAATAGCACAGGGTCTGGCTATTGTATATCCTCAGTAAAGTTCTGCCAACTGAATAAATGAAATGCTCGAGAATGAGGTCATGCATTTCGATGCAACATCTTGCTGGAAGCTAGGCTAAAGGAAGACTACAAAGAAATAACTACTGCAAAAAGGGGAAATTTTGTTTAAGCAATGGCACTGAATCAGATTTTTTTAAAATGCTGGTCAGTCAGGTCTGATTATTTGAATGTTTTTCTCACAAGGGGGAAAGTCTTGACCATTGTCAAATTCAGCACAGTAGTCTGTAGGGGACAAACAATTATATAGCAGAGACCCTTCCCTTGGCACCTACAACCAGAAACCAACAAAGGAGCACATGCATAGATTTGGGGATATAATGATCCCTAGAAAAGCATATTTAGAACCTTGACCTGATTTGCTACCAATATACAAAAGGAGGTCTTTTTTCTATTGTTTCAGCTCTTTGAATCTTCAGTGTGAGAATACACAGTAAATCCTGATAGATCTTATCAAGCTTGTACCTTGATTTGGTATTTTTTAAAAAGTGCTTTTAAAAAGAATTTCATCCCTGACTTGGAAATGTCAGCCACCTATGGGCCACACACACCACTTCAGTATCATATCGTTTGCACCTGACAGCCCTGCACTGAAAATCTGCCTCCTGGGGTCTGATCTGCTTTGTTTTCCATCCACACCTCTTCAACTCATGCCGTGCTCACTTATTTTAATGCTGTGTCTCTCTACTGGAAATGTTATCTGCTGCTATTAAACCATGCAGCCACTCCTAATGATAGAAACCCTGGAAAAAGCCAGTACTAAAAGCTTTCTTTTAGTCTTTGCTTTTGGCTTCATGGTCCTATAGAAAACAACCCTCCACTTGGGAAGAGATGCAGGGCCAGGCAGCACATTGAATATGTAACTGAGGAGAGAATAGGATAGAAATATTAAAATGTTATGTATGCTGCCTTTTAAGTCACCAGCTCTACCACCCTGACTAGGACTGTCCATAGCTGGAAGTGGGCACTCGTGGTGGGAAGTAGGAATATAACTTGTGGTCATAGGTGGGGCTTTTTCAGAGGTGGCTGGATCTAGAGTGTGTGATGCTGAGATTACGGGTGGGTGACTTCTAAATTAATCCACTGATTGGTTTGGAGTAGTTCTGAGTGTGGATACTGGGAAGGTTCAGCTTGGGTGTGAGTGCTACCCACACTAAGGGGATGTGTAGCCTGGAAAAAATATAAGGGACAGAAGGAAGGCTGTTGTCACTGTGGCTGTTTGCTATGTGCTGCTTTGGTGCTTTTCTGTCTTTCTGCCTTCTGCCCACCATGAACCTTTTCTCCTCTGCTATGTTGCCCTGTCTTGGAGCCAGCCAGCTATGAACTGAAACGTTTACAACTGTGAGCTACCATAAACCTTTCCTCCTTCAACACTGAGTGTTAGGTATTTTGGCTCAGCAATAAGAAAAATAACTGAGACAGTTACCAAACCAGTTGTTTGATGATTTGCTAGTTGCTTTATGGCCACTCTTCCAATATCCAGCTCTAGAAAAATTGTGCTCACCAGGAAATGCAGCTATGTTGCTTGTATTTTCTGTTTTAAAGGAGAGAACTTTACTGACATTTTGAACTTTCCAAAATTGAATGTGAGTGGTTATGCTTTGATTAGAAACTCTTAATCAGTTTTAAAACCTCTGCTTCATGCAAAAGAAAATGCAGTTTGACTAATGGATCAAGTATATTCCCTTCTATTCCTTTTGGCAATGTGATGTCAGTGAGGCTCAGCCACCTTCTTGTGATCACTGATCTTCAAAAACTTGGAACCTGCTTTCTCTTTCACCATCTCTTATGTCTTCCCAAAGGTCATGCAATGGCCATGGGATATGCATTCCATTGTGCCAAAGCCTTTCTTCTCCATCTTTTCTCTGAGTTTGCCTGCTGCCCTCTGAACTCTGGTCATCTGACATGTTGATACTGTGCAGATTAATAAAATAACATCCGGATGTCCTCATTGCCAGCCCATCCAACACCACTGCTTGTTTCCCTGAAACGTGTGTCAAATCATGTCATCACCCTGTTCAGAAACTTTCACAGGAACTCCACCACTTACTGAGTCACTCCTGTGTGCTCAGATCTTTTACATTCGACACTCGGTTAATTCAGTTATGGGTATGTCCTTGCTCTTTCTACAACACACTTTGTGTGGTCTCACCTCTGTGCTGTTGCTCACAGAGCTGCTTTTCACCTGAGCTCCCTGGTTTGTGTCCTGGTTCCATTGTTCACTTGGTTTGTGCCTTTCCTTCCTCACTGGCAGCATGAGGATCATTATGCACCTATTTTCTAAAGTTTGGTGCCAATTACATGAGGACAGACATACAAATCCCTTGGAAATGCCCCAGGACATAGGAAGTAGTAAGTACACATTAGGGATCATTATTATTATGACTTTCGAGACTCTTTCAAACCCACATCTTGAATCTTTTACATTGCCTGATTCAATTGAATTTCTTCCTCTTTTTATACTTCTCTGAATTACAGTTGACATATAATGCCCTGCCTAAGAATAGTGCATGTGTTTATATTGTCCTGTACTAAACTATAAACTGATTGAAGTTGAGAAAATTGTATTCATCACTGTGTGTACCCTGAATTTCCTTGCATAGCACCTAGTACACAAATAAAATCTGAGTAAATTGCAATGAATTGACTTTACTATTTTAAAACTGTGTGTTCTACAAATGAGAACAAAGCACAGCACATAAAGATAAGTAACATGAGACAAACAGCTTGATACCATGGATGTCACTGGTGAACGACAATGAGATTGATGCCATTAAAATCAGGACTCGCCCTGATAACACTCATTATTCTGTGTTCTCCATTACAGGTTTGTTTAGTGGCCTATCTTGGTTTGTTTATGCTTTGTGTCTCATATCAAGTTGACGAACGGACATGTATCCAGTTTTCTATGAAAGTAAGTTTTTTTTTTAATCATCTCATAGAAAGAACTGTAAGTACAAAAATAAAGCCATGCTTTGTAAGGGGCTGCATATCTGATGAATCTAGAAATTGCATTTTCAGGCATGCCAAAAAATGTTTTAGGAGGGCATTGATCCAGGCCCAAAGGTAATGCTAGTCTTTTCTTAAGTCTTAATTTCCATGAACTGGGTTGGCATTGAGCATATGAATTGTGTCCTTTAGCGCCCTTAAAAGGAATATTGAACATTTAGCTCAACAAAACACTTGGCTACAGAGAGGTGTCTGTACCGGCTCCCACTTCCATATCTCGGGGGTTGTTTGGAATATTTTAATAATGAAGCAATCTAAGTGTGTTTCCTCTCGTGGGTGGGATCACTGAGACAGAAAAAGTACATTGGGTGCATCCAGATGACCCGTGCCAAGAGTTCGAGGGCAATGTTTGAGGTGTGCATGGCTTGGCAAGTGCGTGTCTTTCATTTATATGTGAATTTCCTCTGTGTCAGGAACAGTGTATTTGGTTGGAGTTCATTTAAGTGGACAGCATTTTCACTGCACAGCAGAACCTCTCAGGGGAAACATAGATACCCCCTTTCAGAATGTAAGCACATAAAGCACTGATCCTGGTACTGAGACCTAGTAGGTGTCAAATCCCACACTTGCTCTCACCAAGATAGCTGAGAGTAAAAAGCTTTCTGTCATTTTTTTTTTGTTCATTCATACTGATTACTGTTCTTCTATAAAAAAACATTCTTTTGTTTGCTACAGTAGCAAAAGTGAGATATAATGGTTAAGTCAACAATAATAATTGAAAATTACTGAGAGAAAGTAATAAGATCTTTTAGAATCTTAGGTACAATTGAGGCTGTTGGCATAAGAAGAAGGCAGCATGCTGATACTTTTTAAAATCCTGCTGTAAAAATATATTAGTGGAATAAAAAGTAACATTATAAGAATGAAAAAAGCTGGTTACACAAAATGTACGGCATGATTCTACAGAAGAAAGGTAATCTTTTTTTGTGCATAGAATAAGTAGTTATCTCTGAGTGGTGAAATGTTAGGAACATTTTATGGGTTTTTTTTTCTAATTTTGAAATGTTCTCCAATAGTGAAATATGACTTTTTAAATTAAAAATTAGATGCTTTTAAAATTGCTATGACTTAGAATTTTGGTGCATTTATCTACATTTGAGTATTTTACTTTTTTTTTTTAATCTGAAAATTTTCCTTCAAAGAAAAAGCCCAGAAAGAACAGACATTGTTAATGTTTACTTTCTTGGTTAAGGTCTTACTAAACATGATGATGAAAAAGCAAAGAAAAGAGAGAATGAAAGAAAGGAGCTGCCAAGCCCAATAAGAAACAATCTGTTAAACTTTAGGAACACTCATTTCTAAATGCCCTAAGTTAGGTGTTTATCAGTTTACATGCAATGCTCCTGTTCTTCCATCCTGTGATCCCAGAAAATACAAGAAGCTAAAGACTCACTTTCAGGGAGACCCTCAAAGCATCCTAACATAAGTACCCTGGTTAACATAAGGTAGGAGGGACCAGAAAAGACAAGAAGAAAGTCACTGCCAGTGTCACGGAGGTTGAGAATTCCCTGCTAGGAAGATCTCATTAGCTTTGCCTGTGACAGACAATGACAAATACCAAGGTGAGTTTCTCTTTCCCCGAATGTGGCCTTTATTGATGCTTGTGGTCAGCAATCTTGACAGCAACCAAAGTGAGCTTCCACCAGGCTCCAAGTTTTTGGTTGGTCCACCAGGTGACAGCTGACTCCTCCTGGGCTTCTCACACGATTTTAGGAGACAGGAATAAAATGTCTTATGATGTTTCTCATCTGCATAACTACAGTTTAGAGCCTTCATAAGAGTACCCTGGCCCAAGTTTTGAGAATTTATTTCATCCTCTTGAATGCCCAGATAGCCAGGGGATGATGGCTATCAACTTGTGGACTGCACACGCACACGCGCACACGCACGCGCGCGCACACACACACACACACACACACACACGGACGCTCCTTTTTGCCCCTGGAAGTTACCAGAGCTTTTCTTCTTTCTCCCTGGCCTCTGCCCCTGGGCTTGGCAGGCCACCTGGCAGCCGGACATGCCTCCTGCCTCTCTTGGTGGCCCCACTTTCTAGGGGCTCACTGGGGTTTTAAAAAATGTTGTGTTCATGTGCTTGGGGAAACATTCGGGGGCACAGTC
Source organism: Hydrochoerus hydrochaeris (assembly GCA_004027455.1). Lineage (NCBI taxonomy): Eukaryota > Metazoa > Chordata > Mammalia > Rodentia > Hydrochaeridae > Hydrochoerus > Hydrochoerus hydrochaeris. The sequence goes on from PVLA01001183.1 coordinate 344,813, forward strand.
TCTATTGTCACATCCAAGAAGCCCCTGGGCCACTGCGGCGGCAGCCTTCTCCTCTGCAGCGTGCTGCAGAGGGGCCCGTGGCGCTCAGACCACCGGGGAAGGTAATTAAATTGAAGCAGAACCAAGTCACCGAACGTGCAAGCCGCAGCCCAGTACCGATTAGGAGAGGCAGAGAGCCAGCAAGCTGAGCCGCGGCTGCTGTTACATAAGCGCATAAGCGCGGCCACCGGGGCCTCTGCGACCGCGACACAAATGCCTCCCGCGCCTGCCGTTACCAAGATATATTTGCACGGATTCCCAAGGTCATCGTTCATGCTTTTCATTGATAGTTTATTCGTGCCGTGTAAGTAAAGCAAGCCACTTGATTTTAAATTATGGATTCTAACCCAGCAGCTTGATGCTGTCAGAATTTAAAAACCTGGAAGCGGGGGAAATGCTACAGTTGTAGATGAAGCCCGCAGGCTTTGGGAGGGGCATCGAGTACAATTTATGACCTAAATTATTTAAGAAACATGATTCTGTGACCTCCTCCTGTTCACTGATGCTTTCCTTGAGTGGGAGAAGCCAAGTCAGAAAGTGTGAGATATACAATCACTTAAATCTGTTCCCATTCTAAGGAGCTAAGGGGTAGGGTTTTACTTCATGCTCTTGATGGATTCTAGCATATTTAAAAGAGGCCCAATTAAAATCGAGCCATCACTGTTTGTGTAAATGTTTATATCCTGCCTACATCAAGGGTGCAGTGTTATTCCTACAACAGGGAAGACAGAGATGAGGAGGTGAATGAGAAAAATCCTGAGTACTAGAAGCTGGGTCCTTCTTTACTAATTTGTTTATTCCACAGATGTGGCAAGAGTGCTACTGGTACTGTGCACTGCACTGCCCTTTGCAGATAACAACTCTTATGATTTTTATAATCTAGTGCAGTTGTTGCTTTTCTGATCATCATTCTAAGTTTACAGATGAAGAAATGTAGGTGCACAACATTGATTAATTTACCCAAGGATCACAGCTAGGGAGGGGAGAACCCAGTTCTAACTGAGGCTTTCTGGCTCATGCTTTTAATTGTTGCTCAGTTCTGCTGTGCGCTTGTTAAATGGTCCTGGGCAAATCTTTTAATTTCCGAGCAAGAAACTATTAAGAATTAGATAAATTTTCATTTTCAACAAATTGACTTTTATCCAGGTGAATGTTGTAGGAAATCTGAGTCAACCAACCTTTCTCTCTCTCTCTTTCTCTCTCTCCTTGTGTGTGTGTGTCTCTCTCTCTCCCTATGTGTGTGTGTGTGTGTGTGTGTGTGTGTGTGTATTGAATATGTATTGAGGTTAGGAGAGTAGTTATAAGACCTCCTGGTTTAATCCATTGATGACAACAAAATATATAGAGAAAGTTCTATTTGGGGTCGTTCCACTAAGCAGATAATTACCAGGTAGGAAGTTAGCACTAACTTGAGACTTCCCTCCTGGTACTTGTGATGTGCTGATGTCCTCAGAGCCTACAGTTCTGAGCACACTGGAGACACAGCTGCAAGATGTACGTACTCATGTGCCCATGGCCGGTGCAGTTTGACTGCTAGCACCCCCTTTAAGTCAATCACCAAGCAGAGTGTGGTGGTGCGTACCTGTAATCCCAGCACTTGGGAGGCTGGGGTAGGAGGATTGCTGGGCTACACTGTGAGTACAGGGTCAGCCTGAACTGCATAGGGAGGTCCTGTCTAAATAAACAAGTAAATAAAGTCAATCATCAAGCTTGAATGTTTCATAACAACCCCTAAAATAACCTCTTATTTTTAAGCCAATACATTCCATTTTTGAATAAATATAGTCACTGCATACATTAGGGATAGGAGCAAAGTACTGATTCCAATATCACAAATTGAATAATTCCTTTTAAAAAATCTATAAAGCTGCCAGTTTGTATTTATCTGGCTCCTTTCTCCAATGAGCAGTAAATGTGTTGGCTGCAGACTATTTTTGTTATGTTCCTGAGATATACCCGTGTTTCTATAAAGTGTATCACAGGTGAAGATATCTGGGTTTCTTCTGACAACCTCAGAATAATTTGAAAAGATACTTTTCCTGAGAAAAGATTCCTTTCCTGAGAAGCTGAGATTCAAAGAATACAAACATTCCTTAGTTAAGACTTACTAAGATACATTAAGACAAAGGCAACATTAACCAATTCCATTCTCTTCCAGACCTCAGATATGCAGTCAAATTGTATGTGATCTCTGATGAATTCCTTTTTGTGCAAACCAGACACATTTAGGGCACTAGTGCTCACGCACACACGCACACACACACACACACACACACACACCACTCAAGAAAAATAAATTAAAAATTTAACTATTCTGAATTTAAGACTTTAAAGCACTTGAAATTTTCACTATAAAAAAATCACTCATTTGGCACACTTTCCTACATGTATTAATATTTTAAAAAATTTTAAAAATTATATATAATTGGAAGTAGTTGGAGGGCATAATCTTTTCTGGGCTCCTTTAATCTGAACCTGGAAATGACTGGAACACATCTTACTTTGAGGATTTCCCATGCTCCAGAATTGCTCTTTGCAAAGAGCAAATTTTGACCATGGGATCACAAAACTTGCACTGTGAACTGAGGACACTTCCAAAATCTGAGGAGTCCAAGGCCTTATCTAGACCTTCAGCGGGTAGAAGAGCAAGAGAAATGTTTCCAGTCAGTGAGTCCAGTCCTAGGTACCTTACTTGTTCTATTCAACAGATTTTATTATGACCATCTCAGTGAGGACCTGCAGTATTTGATCAACATTGTCTTAGATGTAAGTCAGCTAAATGACTTGTTCAGAGACTCCATTGTTCTTTCTCGGTGGAATTAGAACTTTAACCAGACACCTCCAGTCCTGAGGTTAACACATAGTACTACAGTGCTCAGGACCTTGGTGCTCAGGAAACCACTTAGATTTTATTTTAGCCCAGGGACTCCACTGTTATAGATGAACTTGGAATAAGAGCAATGATAAAGCTGATATCAACTAACTTGCCATCCAGAGCCATAATTTTCTTCTCCCAGCACCTTTTGCTGGGGCTTTTGGCATTATAGATGCAGTCTGGCAACTATTATGTCTAATATATTAACCTGTATTGTTAATTGATCAGTTACTGATAGTTTTACCCAAAGCAGAGATTATGTGACAGGAATTGACTCTGAATTCCCTGGTTTTATTTCAGTCTTACTCTTAGTGTTTCCTGACTTCAAAATAAGCACGTTCTGTCATCCAGGGAGGGCTATCTTGTTTGGAATTCATTTAGACTGCACGCTACATCTAGACATAAATATTCCACAATCAAACTAATTGTACAAGTTGGTACAATTCACAAAAAGGGTCCAACATCCATGAGGCAAATGGAAATGGGATCGGGGTTTAATAATTGTTCCATAATAAATAAACATGAGGGTATTGTCGTGTCTTCAGTGCTGTGTTTCTGAAGAGAGACAGCCCTTCCACCAGAGGACTTCCTGAGACAGAAGCGAAAGAACGGTGTTCATTAACGAGCTTTGCAGTCATCCAATGGTCTTTGTAACCAGCAAGGTTTCCTTCTGCTTTCTTGCAGCTGCTGTACTTTCTGTTGAGTGCCCTGGGCCTGACCGTCTGTGTGCTGGCTGTGGCGTTCGCTGCCCACCACTATTTGCAGCTCGCACAGTTTACCTGCGAGCCCGCCTTCGACTCCTGCCAGTGCAAACTGCCCTCCACAGAGCCACTCAGCAGGACCTTTGTTTACCAGGATGTGACTGACTGTACCAGTGTCACTGGCACTTTCAAACTGTTCTTAATCATCCAGATGGTCCTTAACCTGGTCTGTGGCCTCGTGTGCTTGCTGGCCTGCTTTGTGATGTGGAAGCACAGGTACCAGGTCTTCTATGTGGGTGTCAGGGTGTGCTCCCTGGCAGCTTCTGGAGGCCAGCAGCAAAAGGCCTAACTGTCTCGCTCCGCGTTGACAGAGAAAGCGGCGCACCGGCGAGCTGAGAAGAAACAGAATTTTTTTTTTTAAAGAAACGAGAAAACTTTTGACAGTAAATACTCTCCACTGCTCTAAATGAATATTTTTATATTATTCACAAAACAAAGAGCTTTTCTTCAGGTTTTCTATTGTATTTTTAAAAATTCTTAGGGTGGTAGGCCAAGATCCAAATTGACTTGTTGGATATGAAAAATTGAAAGAATGCTGAACAGGGAAAGAATGACATAGATCTGTCCTTAGAGTCTGGAGTTTATTCCTAACACTCATTTTATCCATTACTTATGTAACCTTCTTTCCTGTTGGTCCAATTCCATGATGCGATCTGGCAATTCAGGTCCATTTGCTAGATTTTTGTAGAGTCTTCTAGTCTTTCCCGCTGTCATTGTTATCTTCACGGTTTTCCTGAGAAAGGCAGCAGCTAGGAAATACCTGACTGTCCAGGTTGAATGTCTTTATTTTCCCTGGCAGGGGTATTGCAGGACACGATTGCGTTAAAAAGCAGAGTAGAAAAGGAACAGGTTTTGTAGCAGGCTAACTCATCACAGACACCTGGGCTTGGAAGCCAGCTTTGGGGCTCCCTTCATTGGTTTCTGCTAAGTGGATCACTCCCTGAACGCTTGGGGATGCTCACCTGCTTCTCAATAATTGGGAGGTAGTGGTAGCTGTATTCTTAATGATGTAGAAGGTTTAGAAATAATTACATTGTGCTTCTATTTTATCTTCTAAAACAAATCATTAAAACTAATTTCTAGCTAATTGTTAATTATAATTATGCTCAGAAGTCTATTTAATGAGCTCTGGCTGTACTCAGGCAGTGATGTTGGTGTTAAGAGAAGTTGCTCTCACCAGAGAACGTACCTAAAAATCCCTCTCTCTCCACCTGGGCCTGGAAGCGAAACATTACAAGAAAAAAAATTTGTTCCTAATGCTCAGGTTAAAAGCCCACATTTAAACAAAACCAAAAGCACTTATCATAGGGAATGTTTATACAAATAGCACATTTGTGATTTGTTAAAAAGTATCTCTCTCTGCAACTGTGTACCTTTCAGGGAAATTGGGTAATGGCCATGAGTTTTATTCATAAAACTGCATTCATACGTAACTCTTTTATTAATTTGTCTGCGGTCAAACTATAGACTCAAAATAATGTTTTGATGTCCTTCTTTGAGTAACACATCCATGGTCTTGGGGGCAATAGTCTCGTTTTGTTTTTAATTAACTATGACTTAAAGCACACAGACCTTATCATGGTACTATTGTTATTAAATCCTGAATAATTTCAGTGCTTCAGGGAAAGAGCTAAAAATGAAAATTTATGCAGCATAAATGCTATCAGAATTTCTCTATTACTACTCTATGTTGAAAGTAGAAATTCAAGATAAGAACGAGCTCAATTTGCCTCTCCATATTGCCTATTGATACACTTCCCTGATCATGAAATTCTACCCTAAAAGGAAAACATGTTCTTGTTTGCCTATGAGGATACACGAATAATTCCATTGATTGTGATAATGATGCCAATTTTTGCACAATAAAAATACTCCAACAAAAAGGAAGTGTTTAGACAGTAACCTGGAGGATTGTAAATATCTTTTATGTCCTTCAGATAAAACACCTAATTAATAAATGTGAAAACCTTTTTGTGTTTTTACTAGCTTTAAAAATTAGCTCAGGCAAGACAGCATATTGGACAAGTCAATGGATAAAACTCAAGAGCAGAAATGATCATAAAAAATATCATTGTCAGAGTACCATGCCTCTTGGAGATGGCCAGAAAAATACTTAGTATCCTGCTAAAAAAAAAAAAATCCCAATAATTGATTCCACTTTGGTTTTTTGATACTTTCCTACACAGAGAAGAAAGTGATGAAGAATCTGGAGTATTGTAGGCTTTTAAAGAGTAAGAAAGTTGTGCTTTAATGCTATTTACTATAAATCCAGGCACCACTAGAAGCCATTCTGAATATGTTTAGCAACTTTTTAAAATAGTAAACTCTATAAGATTTTGTATTAGAAAATTAAGAATCTCCACATTATTAAGGTGCTCTATGCTTTACAGATGATTCACAGGGTATTTTAAATAGAAAATTACCTTGAGCTTGTATGCTTCCTTTTTCTAAATAATGCAACCAAAAAGAGCTGAGATAGTAATAAGCTTGATAATAATATGTATACTAGTCAGGACACACACACACACACATACATTACAGGGATTTGTTATTATGTAATCAAAGCATGCTCAAATCCTAAAAGAAAAGAAAGAACAGAACAGAAAAGAAAGGAAAAAGAGATTCCTCTACTGTAAGCTCACTGTGTATTGATATGTGTAAGAATTGTGTTGCATGAATAACAAACTGCTTTGGGATGGATTTGAAGTATTTTGATATTATGTTTTGCAAATATTGAAGTTACAATAAGGGCAACAGAAAAGGAACAGTTACACAGCTTTAGACTTAGCAAAATGTTACATTTAAAATCTGACAAGAAGCCAAGATGGTGACTGTTTCTTCTAAACCAGAAGACAGTAAGATTTGCACAATCCTCCTCCTCTCCCACCTCCTTCAGGAGAATTAAATGAATCAAGACTTTGGAAAGAAGGGGAACAGCCAGGACTTGGCAGGACTTGAAATAGGAGGAATACAGCAGCCTAAATGGACAGACTTTGTAACTGAGCCCACTCGTCGGCTTGTGCCTTCACGTGACCGCCATCTGTGCCTCCCCCGCTCTATCCAAATTTGTGTAGGCAGCGCCCTGGAACTGTGCCTGAGAGTATAGCTACACAGGGCCCTGGAAACTGTAGTCAAGTAACAGCCCTAACTCCCCGCCCCCCCCTTTTCGATTAAAAGTGCAGATGATTCTTTTTGATGAATTTCCAGCTGTAGACATCAAGCATGTTGTCCTGACAGCAAGAATGCATTATGGATGTGTTTTCTGTTCATGTCCAAGATGTGAGGATTTTTTCATATTCTTGCAACTTCCCTTCTTTCATGCGGTGGATCTGGAACACGTTTATAAAATTTTAGTAAAGGCGGGGACAACGGATATCCAAGGGGGATTCTGAGGGACAGCTGTGGAGTGGTTACTTTTAACCGTAATCAGAAACATAAAAATTGCCCTGCAGATCCAATCATTTGCAAACATGCAATATACCTTTATGTTTTCTAGTGATTATTTCTGAATTCCTACTATGTGACAATATATTTTTCTTTCTTTTCTTTTTCCTTTTTCTTTTCTTTTTTTTTTTTTGGTGTCAGGAATCGAACTCACAACCTCGCACTTGCCTGGCAGGTGCTGTGCCACTGAGCTATATCCCTGGCCCCCAGCTATATATTTCTGTGAATCTATTGGTATTAGTTTTTACTATATTCAAAAACTATCATGTTTTTATCTGTACACTGCCTATAGAGATACATGGTGGCCAGATATAATGACTCACAGTGGAAATATTCATTTGGATAAAGACTTAGTGGTTGAGCCTTTGAAATGAATACCTTGATTTGTTTCTTCTGATTTTCTAGTACTTTATTATCGCAAATGATTATTATCTCCTTCAAAAACATTGGTCTGTATTTTGGTGTTGAGGTTTCATTCTTTTGGCCTTGATCAAATAGTGAGTAGAAAATGAAGTGTCTCTCCATGCTTGAGGTGGTTGTTTTTAAAGGGGATGTGCATACTACAGATTTTCTTAATAAAATTTTCATCGTCTCTGGAAACATTGTGTTGGGATGTGCTTCTAAGTGACTGGTTCACACAAACTGGTGCACATAAAATCTCTCAGGTAAGTATTTACTTTTGAAAAATCTCAAATATCTGGCTTGGGAATAGGTAAGAATCGATATTATTTTGATTTCTTTGTCTTTGGAAGTCGGTCTGCTTTGCAGAAATCAAGTTTATAAATGCTGTTTAGGCAGTGTCTGAGCTGGCAAAAAAATCTCTGGAAGGTTCCTGCTGATTCTTAATTTGTATCAATTAACGTCAAATAACGTTTTCCTAAAGAATGACCACATGATCAGTCAGAGTCTACATTCAGTTCATAGGATGACAGATGGCCTTTTGCACTTCAACTCCCTGTTCAAGGACCTCACCTTCCAACTCTGAGGCAATTTAAAGCATTGATAATAGTGCAAAATGGAGTGATTCTTTTTGTTAAGTTAGACAAACTTGTACGGGATGCAAAAAGAAAGGATAACAATTTAGGTTAAACCAAAGCTGGATTAGTTAGGGCTAGTGCTAGGGTTGTAGGCTTCACATTTGGTGGTCTGGCTGCTGTTTATTGTCTGTATGACTCTGAACAAGCCATTTGGTTTTTAGCCTTCTCTTGTGTAGAGAAAGTTAAGAAAAATCTGCCTCACAGTATCATAGGAAAGGTTGAATGAAGTAGCACTCAGCAAATAGACTGGCTCATGCAGAGCACTTAATATATATTTGGTTTCTTTCTTGGCTTAATCTACATAGCCTATGACATTTTTCCTGCATCATAGGACGTTAACCTAAAAAAGTAGCTGTATTTTGCAGTCCCTTTAAGTGATATATTTTTATAAACCAGAAACATTGTCAAAATGAACATTAGAAAAACTCTGCTTTTGAAATATGAAAGTAACTAATTTTATTGTTAGTCATAGAAGTCACAGAATTTTGAGCTGGTTGAATCCCTACTTGCTGGTTTTTCCACGTGGATATTTTTTTAATGTGTCCATCTCCTCTCAGGCAGAAGTAGCGCCTGAGACATTTTTCTTGTTTTTCATCTAACTTGTAACTTGATGTAATAGAAACATGCTTAATCCCAACTTTTTAAAGCAAATCTTTATAGAGCTTTCCTTTTGTTTTTGTTTATTTTGTATGTCTTTGTGATAAATAGTAATTACACTCATCTTGGGGAATTGGTACATATATACATTGAGTCTTAAATCATTTTTACTTCCCTTTCTTCTCTCCTTCCCATTTCCACAGTCTACCTCCCTATTTTTTTATCATCTATCTTTTATTTTGCTCTTTGAATTATTTATATTTTGAGTTTCTCACATAAGAAAAACCATGCACTATTTAACTTTTTGCATCTGATTTACTTCTCAGATTGCATCTATTGTCCTACTTGTGACTCACATTTATCCTTCTTTCTGGCTAAGTAGTACTCCACTGTGTACATACAATTTCTTTATTCACTCATCTGTTGATAGTCCTTTAGGCTGTTTTCAACATTTAGCTATTATGAGTATGCATGTATCATTGTAATATGACCCTTTAACTCTTTTGGGATGATGCCCAGAACAACCATAGCTGGGTCAAATGACATTTTTCTTTAAATTTTTTGAAGGATCTCCATACTGATTTCCACATCAGTACTAATTTACATTCCCACCAACAACGTAGAAGGGTTCCTTTCCCCCCACAAATTTGCCATAATTTTTTTTAGTTCTTGAGTAATTCTTTCTGGAGTAAGGTGGAGTCTCAGTGTTGTTTTGATTTGTATTTCTTGTATAGCTAAAGATGCCAAACATTTTTCACACATTTTTTGGACCACTAGTACTTCTTCTGAGATGTGTTAATGTTATTCATTTCAGTTGCACATTTTTTGATTGAGTCTGTTATTTTGGGGCACTTACTTTTCTGAGTTTGTTGCATATTCTAAATGTTAGATTTGTTGATTCCATTTACCGAGCTTTTGTACATTATCAGTCTGCTGTACATTATTGTATATTTCTTAGCATCAAACATCTTTGATGTACTTGTCTCTGAATCACTGATTCTCATTCAAAAATTATAAAAGCTTTACTTTCGAGCATAGTCAGAAAATATCAACTGGGGCATCATTCTCCAAGCTGGATATAAAAATGTTAACATGAATATTTAAATGTTTAGCCAATTTAATTGTTGAAATTACACAATCAGCAATCTACTTTTTCTTTGATAGACCCTATCCATCATGAGAAATTGTTTTTAATTGACACATCCATATCATTTATAAATTACCCTTCATAAAATATATGACTAATATTAGATAGTATGTTATATTTTTAAAAAATTCCATGGTAACTGAAAATAAAACTAATATATGAAGATGACAGCTCTAATATAATAATTTTTTCTTTCATTTTTTTCTAATAAATATCTATATATGTTTATTGTCTTTTTCCAAAGCAGAAGTACAGAGATGTTGTCTTTTTTTTATTTCGGAAGGTCATTAGAAAGATCCTGTAATCAAAAGGATTTGGGACATGTATTCATCTGTTATTCTTGGAAAAAGCAGATGCTACAGTAATAAGCCAAATGCAAAAATTTCAGCCTTTTAGTTTACTCAGCCTCTCTGGTCATGACTGAGGATGGGAGGCCTGGATCCTGATTTGTGGGATGGAAGGTGATACTTGCTCTTCCACCAGGAAGCTACTGGGGAGGGAGACAGGGCCCCTGAGATGGGGTAGAAGCCCACTTGTTGCTTTTAGGACTTGGGTGATACCCAAAGAGGGGACTGAACCTCAGGAGCTCAGTGGGTACTTGGAACCCTGAACTGGGAGGCTTTGGACTACATCTCCCTGTGCAGGGTACCCCGTTTCTACCCAGGCTCCTCTCACTAAGCAGATGTGATTATAGAGATCAAGAAGGCGACTCAAGGACTTCAGACATGCTGCAGTCAGAGAAGATGCCTGTAATCTTATAAAGTCCACCCCAATTGATCCCTGTACCTTCATATGGCTATGAGACCACTGATGTCCCAGGAAAAGCCTGACAGTGATCTGTCACAGGGACTGAACTGTTTGAGACAGAGAAACCAGGGTGGGAAAGCCTGTAGATAAAACCATCACTAGCTTCAGTTGGTGATTATTTTTAATTTCTTTCACTCAGAATAGAATTCATTCACTCTTACTGAATAGAAAGTATTCTTCCAGATTGCTTCAATCTTTCATTAAGTTTTATCCCCTACATTGACAAAAAAGTACACAATTGTACAACCAGAAGGATGGTACACAATTTCCAAAGGAGAGAGGGCCCCCTCCCTTTTAACACTGAACACCTAAGGCTTGAGACATTGATCTTGGCTGTTCCAATAAGTGGGAGCATGCATGCAGGCCAATGTAGAGAAGAGTGACATCCGGAACATATTTGGTGGCCGGATGAGGTGACCACAAGCAAAAACCTGGATTCCATTTGGCCAGACTTGGGTTACAGTAAGAGGAACCATCTTGGTATAAACCTCACACCCACCTACCACCTGATTTCAAAGTTACTCCAGACAGCTCTGGGAAAAATTATCAAGACAGCTATTGCATTTATATCTGTTTCCTCTCTTGGGCTGTCTCTACTTTTCTGAAGAAGCAACCCCCCCACCCCACCCATTCCACAGTAAATCTGTCCTTCCTTCATCCCCTGCCCTCTTTCCATGAAACTCTAAGATACTGCTAACTCAACTGCTAGTGGTTAGTACCATAAATATTGGTTTGACTTTAATAGGCTATTCCTAAAGATCAGCAAACTCTGCAGATCCAGAGAAATGAGGCACGATGCCAAGGAATAGAAACCCACCCAGCCAGCTGTCCTTCAATCACAGCCATGTAGGAAGCCACCTACTCTGTCTGACCGGGGTTAGCACAGAGCTTCAGAGCCGGTGGGACTTGGAGAACATTTCCGATCAATCCCGGCTCTGCTGTGTGTCTGCACTTAATCACGCTGCTGGTTATTTGTGAGCAAATCTCTTCTGCTGAAAAGGAAACATCCAGAAAGTCAGAGGGAAGTGATTTTTCCTCCCCCAGTTTCACAGGGCATTTACTGTGGAAGGCAGAATGAGCAGAGGGGAGGAATTCATGCAGAACCTCTTCGCCCCGAGTGCCTGGATCCCTGAGCCTCACTTGTGACAGCTCACCAAGGTTGACTAACTGCTCCGACCCCAGGGCTTCTCTATTCATCCCACGCAGAACACCCTCAGCACTCGCCTGGCTTCCCACTGCTGCCCAGAGCAGGATGTGTTGGCCAATAAGCAGGAAAAATGCTCACTTCTAGTTGAAAAAGTCCCAAATTGTAACTTAACAGGGTGATTTTTTTTTTTTTTAATTTCCAAAATGTGTTTTTCCCCTGAGTCCTTGAGCACAGACCATGTGGTTTTGTCTCTCCTGGTTTTACAGTCTATCTGCCTCGAGCCAAGAGACTTGGCTCCACTTCCCCCTGAGTCAGAGTCTCGGCTGGTAGCTGAACCCAGGAAGCCCTGGCCCCATGCAACTCCCTGGAACCACCAGACCACACAGCCTCCTGCACTCAACCCTTTGGCTGGGTGTCCTGCCTCTTCTTTGTTTGGAAAGAGACATGTTATGTAACTCCACAACCGACTAAATGCTCCATTGTCTTGCACTTGGGAGAGCTCAAAATAACCCACTAGTGACTTATAACTTATTACAAAGATAGAATCTATTATGACCCACAGCCCCCATGGAGAAGAGCCGGTCTCACCCAACTTAATGATCAACAGTGAGACTTAGCGCTTGTGGTCTTTGGGGCATTATAAGTTCAATATGAGGTGCAGGGAACACAAAGGCTAGTTCATCTATAGGTCACTGGTAATTTGCTCAAACAGCACATGAAAGGCATTTGTAATTCAAGACCAAAGCAGGCACAAATGACTAACTAATCTGATTTTGATAAATCGCTGATGAAAGTGGTGTGTAGTCACCAGAGGAGAGATACCTGGGCAGGGAAAATCAGTTTCGCGTATCTCACTGGACTGGGGGTTTATTTCAAGGCACCTATTAATAGAATGCAATGCCAAGAACTGTGATGTTTGGCCTGGGTGTCAGGAACCTTCTGAGCAGGATGAGAGAAACCCATGGGGGAAGAGCTTCTCCTCCATCTTTATTTTCTATGAATCTCTGATTAGCCCTGTTGGGGATTCTAGTAATTACTTTAAGCTGGCACCTCTGGAAAAAATATATATATACCTCTTAGGATTCAATTAAAAATGAAAAGAACCTCTGCATGTTTTTACCAAGGAGCTTTCACAGTGTAAGACAGGAGTGTAGACCAGGGCAAATAAAACATTCTGCGTTCAGTGACATTTCCATCTGGCTCAGCTGCCAGAGCAGCCCCGGGGAGGCCCTCGAGAGGAGGGGCCAGCCTGCTCTCCCTTCCCCATGGACCTCATGGTCTTTCAAAGATCCCTCAGGCCCTTCCTTACTTTCTGCCGTAGACATTTTCTCATCTGGGACCAGCTACGTGACTAGGTTCAGGCAGAGGCTCATTTCTTTCCTTGCTCAGTGACATGTGAGTCCTCGGCAGAGCTTGCAGAGAGACGCCCTGTATGGGTGTGGTACAGCCCTCCCTACCTGATGCTTGCTTACCCCGGTAGCCTGGAGGGAAGAGGCCGCAGACTATCTCCCTTGACACAGCTGTCTCTCCTCCTCCCCTCCATGCCTGCACGTCACGGCCCAGTTCTCCAGCCCAATGCAAGTATCTGGACAGCAGCTGCCAGACTGAGAGGGGCAAGCTATGTTCCTCTGCTGAGGTTTGGGTGCAAAATGACTCAGGTCTCCTACGCAGTTCACCAAGTTTTTGAAGAGCTGAGCATAAGAGAGGCGAGAGGCTTTCCATTCCAGCTGCTAAGGAGAGATTCCCCCACCGCCACCCCCATCCCCACCGCAAGGATCTTTGAAAATTCCTTCCAGGTTGAGTCTAAGCTTCTTGCAGGAGTCTAAAGTACTTGCCTGCCTTACAGAACAAGATGTTAGGCTGTAGAATTGAAAAGCTATGCCAAATTTAAAAGAAAACACGCCAAAAATGAAACAACAACCACCAAAAATAACTTTTTCCTTTAGATTTCTTATTTTCAGAAGATGACGTAAAGTTCAAGCCTGCCTAAAATGATAAAATTAAACTGCTTCCATTTTATGTATCCCAAACTGGAGAGGGGCTGTTTATCCTGCAAGGATAAATAAATAACTCAAAGAGAACAGCCAGCACAGCTAAAGATGTGTCTTTGCAAATCCATTTTTATTTTCCTCACTGCTAAGTGATGATGAACAAAAGATGTAGAATAGACATTGGGAAGAACTTTCTTACTAAGAATGGGCCAGATAATGAAAAACTTACTAAGGGTTCTTGTTGAATCCATATTTCCCTAGAATATTAAGTAATCTCTAAAGATTATTGGTAAAATGATATACAACTCCTTTTCCACAGTTGTTTTATTAAAACACTATCCAAAATCTGTAATAGGATATATTCTTACTAGATATCATGGGACTTTACCAATAGAAACTTCTAATAGTGTTACTGTCCCATCTGATTTGTCTCATGGCGTCTTTTATCTCTAAAAAATACTTCTAGTTTTGGGAATTTTGGAGACAGGGTCAAAAATAGAGAAGAGAATGTCAGAAAAAATAGGATTAAAATATCAATAAATTATCACTTCGAGGTAACTATACAAATAAAACTTAAAGTAAGTCCCTTAAGAATAGGCTACATATTGTAATACACAAAAATAACATACAAAACAATGATCCTTTTTAACTAGTTAAACTTCAGAAATCCCAAAACAATACCTTGGGAGGACTGGAATTCAGTGTCTATATGTATCAGAGAGGCCACAGATTATAATCATGAAAAATGCAAGTCTGATCCAGCTGCCTAGATTTGAATTCCAATATGGCCTTCAACAAGCCAACTAATTTCTTTGCGTTTCACTGACTCAGTTAGCTTGTCTGAAGGATAAATGAATTTTTATTTGTTACAGGCTTAGATTAGGGCCCATGGTCATCACTTTATAAGGGTATTATGATGAGGATATTGGTGATACACTATCAATATACAGAAGTTCATGGACACCTCCGTAAACTAGCAAATATAGCACCTAAAATCCCTACTGCAAAGCACTCTGCAAAAATACCCCAGTTTATAATTTCTATGTCCTGAAGGTCATAGAAAGGACAAACCAATCCCTCAGCCTCTTGAAAATATGAGAAAGTGTGGGATCTAGATCAGACCTTCCAAGTCCTGGCATCTTTAAATCTGAAGATATGAGCCAGAGATGCGAGAGGGGGAATTTTGTTATTATGTTTCACCAAATACTCAGGAGAACAATGCAGTTAGGTTTTACTGTGATGATGAGAAATCTCTTCTCATCTGCCTACACCAGGCTTCCACCATCAAAGCATAAATGGTTGCAGTTCATATTCAAAATAGCATCTTCAGGCAGTGCTATCCCAGAGGAATCTGTGGTAGACTTCAGATTTTTAAATTAAGTCTAGTTTCCGGCTAATATAATAAGCCCTCTCTGAAAATAGTGTGCTCTGAGCTTTCTCGTTGTACCATCAGGTCTGTAATCCGGAACGACAGTCCTTCCAGCTCCATCTCTTCTGACATAGGGTTGGCTTTTAGATCTGCTTTAAATGCTCCTGCTGCCAAAAAGCACCACCCACACTTTCCTGACTGGTGCCTGTGCCTTTGGTGATGTCCATTAGAAAGTCGGCCTGATCCTCTGGAGCAGAGCATGCCGGCTGGTATTTCTGAAGAGCTCTGGGATACCGGAGCTCTCCTGCACTGCATGGGGAAGTCTGATGGGCAAGTCGTGACACTTCACCCTCAGGTCCTTACACCTTCCAGGGCTCTCTGCCTTTCTGCTTTTATTGGAGCTATAGTTGACATCTCAGGAGGTATCATGTGATGACTAGCATACAGGAAAATGTAGAGCATCTAAAGACGATTTCCAGTGACAGCGATTGGCCTGGCACCAGTATATACAGAAGGCCATTTTCCTTGGGAAGAAAATGGGGATCTATGAGTCCTTGATCATGCAAATAGATTTATGCTGCAGGGCCACAGTAAATTGATTTCTGATTTTTAAAAAAATCTGCATCTTTACCATAAGGACCAATGCAAACACACAACACCCATAAGAAATGCAGAACCTGGCTAGTTGTATAAACTTTCAAAGCAATCAGACCACAGGACCAATATGTAATTTAAAGCTAAAAAACACTTCTTTGGAGCCAGTAGATAGAACAGAAAAAAGTGCCATAAATGTTTGGTCATGCCGCCAGGAAACATTCTTCACCTGCTTACCTAAAAAAAAAAAAAAGGACCAGGCTGGCTCCAGCTTATCTTAGTAAGTGACTAAAGTGAACGCAGCCAGGGAGACACATCATGGCCTCAGAACGTCCCTCACACCCCACTCTGGCCAGCACCCTTGGCAATAAGACAGAAGGCCATAGGGTCTGAGAGAGGCTGGGCTCATGGATAAGGAAAGAATAGCATGAAATATGATGCAGCTGCTGAACTTTCTTTTCGTTAACTTTAAATTATATCAATTTCTAGACTTCGGGTGTGATACCTCCTAAGGTGGAGGGGAGGGCTAAAGAAGACAATCTGAGTGCTTTTAACCTAACTCAGTCTGAGAAATAATAAAAGTAATTCAACCTCAGGCTGAGACAAGACCCTTACTATCACTACTCCCTGTCTCTCGATTCTGTTTAGCTCGGTGTTTGTTTGTAATCTCTCTACCTCCAAGGCAGGAGAAACACAGACCCCGAGGGAGGCCGTCTCCACACTGTCATCATCTCCTCTGGCCCTGCCTTACCCTTTACCTGAAGTGACTCACCAAGGCAGCCCTCCCCAGAGCGTGAACAAGGGCAGAACCTTTGCAAAACACCCTCAGAATGTGCCCCATTTTTGTAGCTTGTTTAATCACACTGCACCTGAAGTACATCTAATGAGAACTGGTTAATAACCTCTAGACCATTACAGTCATAGTCCAAATATATGTTTGGGGAAGAGACGACCAAAGGGATGTTTCTTTGCTGGGCTAGGCTAGCTGAGATCGGGGTGGGTGGGTAGGGAAGTGGTAGGTAGGAGGGCAGAATGAGATCTCTTTCCCAAATTCCCAAGAATTCAAGAAGGTCCTAGCACTTCAAGTCTTTCCCTGATCTCCTGCCATAAGCACCTTTAATTATAACCAGATTCATGGATCTCTGAATGTTCTGAGCTTCTTCAAAACACCCTACCTCTTAGTCACAGGATAAAAGATGAGAGCAACAAGGAAAAGAAATGTATAAGATTCAATACTTCAGTGATGCTTACTGATTTGTGTTAGCTACCTCCCTAGCATCTGGATGCATGGAGACCAGTGAAGCAGACAAGTTTGCACTCATGTGGGGGAGACAGACAATGAAAACAGAGGAAAACAAATGGAAGATTTTGAATAGTGGGTAAACAGTCTGAAGAATATCATTTCTGGTGTACATGGTGATGTACACTTAGAATCCTAGGTACTACGGAGACTGGGGCACTAAAATGGAAAGTTCAAGGTCAACCTGGGGAATTTAGCAAGACTCCATCTCAAAATCAAAAAATAAAAAGATTTAGAGATATAGGCCAGTGTTAGGATGCTTGCCTAACATGCATGAGGCCATGGGTTGAATCCAAGTAAAGAAAAAAAAATCATAAATCTCAGCCCAATGACATCTCTCCTCCCCCTGCTATAATGCTAGCTCCTCCAGAGACTTGAGGCAGGAGGATCATGAGTTTAAGACTAGCTTGAGCAACATAGCAAGACTTTGTATCAAAAAAAAATTTTTTTTTCTTTTTTCTTATGCTTTGAGAGGGAAGGATAGGGCAGCACTGGAAAGGCTGGTAAAGGAAGATCTCTTGCTGGTTGTGTCATTTAAACTAGAGCCTGAATAGTAAGAGACAGCCAGAAAATGATGTGGGACAAAGTATCCCAGGCAGAAGGAGCGGAAGATACAAACGCCAGAACGTGAGGTTAGGGCAATGGAAGAGGTAAAGAGGACAGGGATGGCTTGATCAGTGTCTGAGATGCGGGCTGCTATCCAATGTGAAGGCAGTGGTCAGTGCTGATCAGATCCCAGGAGGGTTGAAGGCCACAGTCAGTAGCTCAGGCACCGTGAGAGTAAGCAGTGCAGGTCATTCTCACACATGACCCACACATGCACACTTGCCTGGAGAAAGATACTGAGCAACTGAGGGAGAATCTGAATTTAGGCTGCGAAAATATTTTACATGTTTACAATTGGCTGTTACCTCAAATCTGACATTTAGAAAGGACAAACAACTTCTCAGACATACAAAAAGAAAGGGCTAGACTGGACAAATAAGGCACACAGGAAGCTAATACCTGAAGTGGACCCGCATGGCCCACACGTCATACTGGACATCGACCTTTCAAAGCCAGCCTTTAAGAGGTTTTGTCGTGGCTGGAACAGGGACACTACCGGAAAGAAAAAAACAGGGTGGTTTTCTCACTAAGCTCCCCTCTCCCCTCCCTGATGCATCCATTAAGAGAAGGCACGACTTGGTTTAAGGAACCAAAACCCAGTAATTTACAGTGGCGTGGTTTATCCGTGTTTGCGCAGAGCACCCAGGCCTCCCTGTGAGATCCAGACAAGAGCCCTCAGTTTGGGCCCTTTGCTGAGCCACAATGGTCTGTCTTTGTCCAGGTACATGGGCAGCACCCTGGAGGACCCACTCAATGAAAAGACGGAGCAAGTAAATATTTTGGTAACGTTGACCATGAAATTTCTTCAAATACTTCTGCGTGACTTTCTTCTCTTCTTTTCTTTAGAGAAACTTCAAGAGAAAGAGCAAAAATCCGAGAGTAAAGGGAGGATGGTTTTATTATGAATTCTGTGATTATGTCTAGTCTGTCTAATGTTACATAATATTACTGTTGTAAAAGGATGCAGTTTTAGATGCCTAGTGATTACAGGCATTCCCTCACTCTGAAAATTAAACAGGCATCGTACCCAGAGTTTCTTGTTTAAAGCAAATACGTACAAATAGTAAACAAATCCCTTTTTACAAAACAGAGTTTTTTTTCTGTCTGAAGAAAGCTATGTTGGATTTGAACAGAGTAGTTATTAAAAAAGAATGCATGAAAATATGAATTACTTACATTTTTGTTCAGTCACTTATATTTATTCTTTGCTGACTTCAAGACACAATGAAACATGAAATATTTAAAAACAGTTAAAAAAGAACTCAAATATTAAATAAAATTTAGAGAATGCACATAAAATAGAAGAAATATGGACATGTCTCACCCCCATATATTTTACCTTCACAATGCCACCATTGCCTTAAATGAGTTAAAATTTAAAATTTCATTTTCGCCTCAGAGATATTTCTTTAATTTAGACAGGCATTGGGATCTAGCCCAGTGGTAAGAAACCTAAAGAAGAAATGATATTACACTAAATATTAGTTCCCCAAAGGTCCATATTCTAATTGTTGGATCCCATCAATGTTATCTGACATTAGAATGCAACTTTGCAGATGTGATTAAGTAGAAGATTAAGTGTTATTCAGGTAAACCCTAAATACCACCGTGTGTCCTCACAACCAACACCAAGGAGGTTGACATGGAAAAGGAGAAAGCAATATAGTCACAGATTCGGCTTTGAACCTGGAATGGTTTGGCAAATACGTGAACACTTTTACCTTCTATTTATCAGTAAAAATAAACCAATGATACTTGTATAAAGTTCATGTTCCTGGAAAATTCCATCAGCATGCTAATCACAGATAGAGATTGTCCTGAGAGGAAGATGACCAACTCAGACAGAAAACACTCCTGCATTCTAACCCTGCCGCCACCATTCTGTCACTGTGAAAATTTAGGTAAATAACTAGATGACCAAAAATTAAACCATTAAGTTTTTAGACCCCTGGAATAGTCACCTTCAGAATGCCAGTAACAGACCATAGCTAATAATTCCTTCCAGGTACACGCTCCTATAAGATCCATGTGTGGTCCCTGGTAGATAATAAAAAATTGCTCTTCAACCCAAAAGCAAGAATCACATGATCATTTCTATAGATGCAGATAAGGCTTTTGATAAGATCCAACACCCATTCATGATAAGAACCTTACAGAGAATTGGAATAGATGGTCTTTACCTCAATATGATAAAGGCCATCTATGACAAACCAACAGCCAGTGTCATATTAAATGGCCAAAAACTGAAAGCCTTTACCTTAAAATCAGGCACAAAACAAGGATGTCCACTATCAACACTCCTATTCAATATAGTACTGGAAATACTAGCCAGAGCAATTAGACAAGAAAGGGAAATAAAAGGAGTAAAGATAGGAAAAGAAGAAGTTAAATTATCATTATTTGCAGATGACATGATACTCTACATAGAAGACCCCCAAACCTCTGTTGAAAGTCTCCTAGATACAATAAATAAATTCAGCAAAACAGCTGGATACAAAGTCAGTACTCAAAAATCAATAGCGTTCTTATACACTAACAACAAAATCACCGAGAAAGAAATAGGAGAAGCCACACCCTTCACACTAGCATCCAAAAAAATGAAATACTTAGGAATTAATCTAACGAAAGATGTAAAAGAGTTGCACAGGGAAAATTATAATACCCTGAAAAAAGAAATCAAAGAGGACCTCAGGAACTCTTCATCATATTGGAACCTTAGGTGCTGGAGAACAGGCAGCCTACTCGCCATCCTGGTGAGCAGCTGGTGGCCTGGCAAACCACTGGCACACCAGGGCAAGAACTATTAGCGACTCCTAAGCTCGGCATCATGTTGGAACTTTGGGCGCTGGGAGAACAGGCAGCCTACGGGCCGCCCTGGTGAGCAGCTGGGGCCCTGCTGGTGCTCAGGCTAAAAATCAGACATTGTTCCACCCCACCCTCATTAGCAAGTAGGCACCAGTGGTCTGAGTATCTCTTGGGAGGATGAATGTATACAGCTTGACAAGTAAGGGGGATTTCCTTCTACCATCTCTTTGAAGGCAAATATTTTTATCACTGTTTTGCTCAGTTTTGATTAATGGTACTGCTTTATTCAATATTCTGCTTTTAAAAGTTTGATATTTCCTTCCATTTTCCTCTATTTGATTGAAAGAATAGCTAATGTGAACAAAACGGGCTATACTATTGAGCCCATTGCTTGTGTCCTGGTGACCTGCTCTGAGGTTCTGTGGTAGTTTTATTGCAATATGGTCGCATGGGTTTGTTCTGTCTTGTTCTGCTGTATTTTGCTACCTTCAAAAAAAAATAGATAAGAAAGTAACAAAATACCTCCATAAATCTCCCAACTCCACCAAAGCTGATCCATGGATCATGGATGAGGAGAAACTCAGAAACAAGGCAACAGAATTATATAAAGTGATTAAAAGTATATAACAACAACAAAACAAGTCAGTAAGGTACTGAGCAACCTGAAACAGGATATAACTAAGCAGATAATGGACTTAAAGAGTAAAAAGAAGAAAAGAAAGTGCTCTAGAGGATATGGCTGCATGTATGTTTGAGTGTGTAGGATTGATAACCATATTGCTAAGTTGTTACTGGATCATTGAACTTCTTTGCAGTCTCACTGTTTGAATGTACACTTTGTATGCTTTAATTTTGTAACTTTAGCAACTAGGTCTAAGAAGACAGTATGTAATTTACCTCCTAGTGATTTCTTACTGCTTTTTTTTCTGAGATTCTATATTGTTTCTACCCCTTTTTCTGTTTTTTTTCTCATTAAATAAAATTTTTTAAAAAATCAAAAAAAAAAAAAGAGAACCTCAGAAAATGGAAAGACATCCCTTGTTCATGGATAGGAAGAATAAATATTGTAAAAATGGCCATTCTCCCAAAATTGTTATACACATTCAATGCAATCCCAATGAAAATACCACTAACACACCTCACAGATCTAGAGAAATCACTCCTAAAATTCATCTGGAACCAGAAGAGACCTAGAATAGCAAAGGCAATTCTAAGCAGCAAAGCCAAGGCAGGCGGCATCACAATCCCTGACTTGAAGTTATACTACAAAGCTACTGTAATAAAATCAACATGGTATTGGAATAAAAATAGACCTGAAGATCAATGGAATAGATTAGAAGATACATCTACAAACACACTGAACCACCTTATCTTTGATAAAGGGACCAAGCATGTTCACTGGATGAACGACAGTCTCTTTAACAAATGGTGCTGGAAAAATTGGCTATTCATATGCCAAAAACTAAAATTAGACCCATGCCTATCACCATGTACTAAACTAAAATCCAAATGGATCAAAGATCTAAATATTAAAACAGAAACACTAAATCTGTTGGAAGAAAAAGTAGGTAAAACTCTTGAAGACATAGGGATAGGTAGAGAATTCATGAACAAGAACCGAACTGCATGGGAAATACTTCCCAGAATCAATAACTAGGATCATATCTTATTAAAGAGTTTCTGCATGTCCAAAGAAATCTCCAGCAGAGTGAATAGAAAACCTACAAACTGGGAAAAAATCTTAGTGAACTGTTCCTCAGACAAAGGACTTCTGTCTAGAACTTATAAAGAATTAAAAAAAATCAGACCCCTGAAATTCAAAGACCCAATCCAAAAATGGGCATCCGAGATGAACACACAGTTCTCAGATGAAGAAATACGAATGGCAAATAAATACATGAAAAAATGTTCTTCATCATTGGTCATTAGAGAAATGCAAATTAAAACCACACTGAGATTCCATCTCACTCCAGAAAGAATGGCCAGGGTCAACAAAACTACCAACAACAAATGCTGGAGAGGCTGTGGGGAAAAAGGAACTCTTCTGCACTGTTGGTGGGAGTGTAGACTGGTGCAACCACTGTGGAGGTCAATCTGGAGATTCCTCAAAAAGCTGGGGTTGGAGGTCCCATTTGACTCAGCTATTCCACTCTTAGGCATATTCCCAGAAGATCTGAAAACATCTTACCACAGTGATATATGCACACCCATGTTTATAGTGACACAATTTGTAATAGCCAGATCTTGGAAACAACCTAAGTGCCCATCAACCAAGGAATGGATAAAAAAAAATGTGGTACTTTTATACAATGGAGTACTACTCAGCTATAAAGAATGACCACATTGAGATATTTATAAATAAATGGATGCATCTTGAATCTATACTCATAAGTGAAATAAATCAAACTCACATGTATAAATACCGTATAGTCTCCCTAGTGTGAGAAGTGGTAAGAGTACAGAAGATTTTATGGAAATCATGGTTTACCATTATACTGCTTTGATGTCTTATGTCTTCATTCATTGGTTCGAATGGTTTTATTCTGTTTTGTTTGATCTTAATATATGTGATCATATGAATAGTTACTTTGAAGACAAGACAGTGTGGTAGCCAGTGTTGATTTAATATCATCTTGCTCTGAAGTCATACCATGCTTTTGTTTTTCTATTACCATTGGTTCTATCACATTGTGTATTATTGGATTTTAATATGTATGATAGTAAAAACAAAATTTTTATGGAAAATGAGATAATATAGCAGCCGTTGTTCATCTTTGGTTATATGGTTCACAATGTCTTGGAATACTTCCATTCTCTTGAGTTGTTTATTCTACTTTGTTATGTTTGACATTATTGTGTGTAAAGCTAAGCTCAACTATTTCAAAGAAAGAGACATTATGATACCTACTGTTAATATCCAATTGTCTTGTTGTGAAGTGCTGTGTTGCTTACATTGTTCTGTTCTGATCTGCTTAGATCTGTCTTCTTTTGTTTTAGTCTCTTTAAAATAAAAAAAAATTGCTCTTCAGTTAAGAGCCACAGTTCGGCTTGGGGGTATCGCCCAGCAATTGAGTACAATGTGCTTGTGTTTAGCATGCAAGAGACCCTGTGTTCAATCCTTAGTGCCATGAATGAGCGAGAGGCAGAGACAGAGACAGAGACAGAGAGAGAAAATTTCACCAAGTCACTTCTAGTATTTAATTAACTCATTCAAAGAGAATCATTTATTTTTAAATGGAATATAAAATTCACAAGAAAAAGCATATAAATGTAAATATCCAGTTTAACCAGTAACAATAAAATCAATGCACAGATGACAAAGACACATTTAAAAACAGTGCATAGCTGACCTACAGAAGCTCTTGCTGACCTCCACCCCTTTATTCCTTCCCCATCAGAAGTACTTTCCTGCATCTGAAGGGTTGATTTCTATTTAATTTTAATTTTTAATTTTCTTAACTTACATGGCAAATGCTTCCACACTCTGTTTCAAGTTTTATCACTTGATACTTGTAGCAAGACTTAGGAAATGGAGAAGTTGCCCAAGAAAGTTTGACAGATTTATTTCTTATTTATTGAAAAGTATACTGTACAGAAACTAATAAGGTGATATGGTGTTTGCTCTCCAGCCGCTCATAGCGATGAAAAATAAAGCTATGCTCCTGAATTCTGGTTTACCTGATGCTCTTTCCACCCATTTCCCAGGGTGTGTCACAATATTTACCAGAAGCAGAAGTCATACGAGGAGTTGCTCTTTTTAGTATTCTTTTCAAAGCCAACTTTGGATTCACATCTCTTATTATAAAAAAGGAGAGACAAAAAGCAGCTTAACCCTTATTGAGAAGCTTCTCATGCTTAGCACTATGCTCGAGCCTTGCTGTTTTGTTTGTTCATTGTTTCAACAGATTAACATGGAGAATATGGTAGGAGAGAAAAGGTAATTGTCTCTCTAACTTTAATAATCCTTAAATGGGACTTGCTATATCAAAAGGTAGATTAAAAAGAGCAAAACAAACCAGATTACTAACATGAATATCTCATCCGTTTATATAGGAAACACAGAGAATCGCTCGAGTAGATCTCAAAGCAAAAGTTTAAACTTAAATACTGTCATTTTATGAAATAAAGAAATGTGGATCTGGGGAAAAGCCCAGTTAAGTAAAAGAAGATGACCAGGGAAAGCACATTAAACAAAGGTAAAATATGTTAGCAGGTGTGAATTGAATGAGTCTCTATGAGTTATTGTCCTTTTGTGGGACAGGGCAGAGGAAAGAGCCTTACAAACAGAGATTTCCATTCTAGAGATAAATTTCTCCTACAAATGACAATATTTTAGAGCTGCACCTGTGTCTTCAGTTTCTTCAAATAAGCAACTCAAAGTTGTCAATTTACTGAAGAAGTATGTTTTGCAATGGCATTTTTGATCTCCTACAGTCCTATTTTGCAATTTCAGGTCCTGAGACCCATCAAGATCATTATCCCTATTTGAGCTGTGAAGAAGTTGAGGCAATGCCCAGGAGGTTAGGACAATATGATCTTAAAAATGAAAAATGATGACACTTCCATGTCATGACATAGGAAGACAGAATAATTATTAATGCAAATGAAATTTAAAACAGAGGCCCAAAACGCAAGAAACATTAAAGAAATGTAAGAGGGTTTTATAACACAACAATTTCAATTGAGGATTTCTATACTGTTCTCATTACTAATGGAAATAATAGATAAAAACTTATCAAGGATATGGAACTTGACAACACCGTAAATCAATTCATCTGTGATACTTGGGATGTCAACTTGAATAAAATATGCTTAGAGAAGTACTTTAGCACAGTTCAAGGTGTGTCTAAATAGACGACTGACTTACAGAAGGGGAAAGACACCCTGAATATGGGTGGCACCAGCCAATAGGCTTTAGTTTAGATGGAATGAAAAGGGAAAGAAGGAGGAAGTATGCTTCCATGGTTTGAAGGAGCCCCAGATTTCACTAGTGCCTTTGGACATCCAGCTGCAGGCTTCCAGCATATTCTAGGCCTTTCAACTGTACCCTCTACCTCTCTCGCATACAGGCAGCACTTCTGTATTCTTCCATCCCTGAATCTGCAAGCAGCCACTGTAAGCCTACCAGTAAATCCTCATAGCATATGTTTTTAAACATTAAATGTGTTTCTCTAGTGAACCTTAGCTGATACAGATCTGGTGTCTTAGTTACTTTCTTGTGACTGAGACTCAATATCTGGGGAAAGGAAGTGATTTTGGCTCACAGTTTGTAAAGGTTTCATTCCATAATTGCCTTCCTATAAGGCAGGGTGAACTGGCCTTAAAAGAAAGAGCTCATGGTGTGGTGACAGGAAGCAGAGATTGATCAAAGGAGGAGAAAAGGAGATACACCTTTCTAACCAATGCTGCCAGTGACCAATCTTCTCCCACTAGGCTTCATCTCCGAAATCACATTTAGTAATAAATTCATCAGTGGACTGACCCACTGATGAGTATCACACTCATGAGCCAGTTGCCTCTCAAACCCCCAACAATGGGCTCATGAAGCTTTGGAGGGGGGACATCCCCATACAAACCACAACACCAAACTGACATAAAAATGCCACCCAATAACTGCAGAATCCACACTCTTCAAGCACACACAAAAGAACCACGATAGGCTGAATGCTGTTGCCTAAAATAAGTTTCAGTAAATTTAAAAGAATCGAGATCATGTAAGATATGTTTCCAATCACAACAGAACTGGATATCAATAACAGAAGAAAAAGAAAGGAAGAATCCTCAATGTTGGGAGATAAAACAACACATTCTATGATTCAAGAAGCAATTACAAGAGAAATTACAAAATATTTTAACTAAATGAAACAAAGACATAACAAAAGTTAAGTGATACAGTTAAATCAATGCTTATGAGGAAATTTAAGAATTTGTCATTTGTTTTTGCAGCACTGGGGAATTAAACCCAGAGTTTCAAACATGCTAGTGAAGCTTCCTAACCCTGAGCTAAGTCTCTAGCCTGAAGATTTGTGGTTTTAAATAACTGTAACAAAAAGAAGAAAGCTTCTAATCAATAATCTAAGCTTTCACTTTAAAAATGTAGAAAAAGGAGAGCAAAGTTTTTAATGATAAAGAAAACTTAGAAACCTTTAGCTAGATTGATCAAGAAGAAAATGAAAAGAAAAAAAGATATGAATGATTAAAATTAGGACTGAAATCAGGACATTACTACAAGCCCTCCAGAAATTAAAGGGATTATAAAGGAATATTATGAGTAACTTTATGCCAACCACTTATACAACTTAGAAAAAATGAACAAATGCTCAAAATATCACAATATACCAAACTCAGGAATAAACAGAAAAAATCTGAATAGATCTATAAAAAATAAATTTAAAATTAAAAATACTCTCTTAAAGACTAGCCTAGGCCCAAATAGCTTCACTTATAAATTCTTTTTAATGTTTAAAGAAATTTCAGTCCTTCACAGATTCTGTCAGAAAGTAGAGGAAAATGCAGATTAATAACCATCATGAATACAAATACAATAATCATTACTGTAATATTTGTGAATTAAATCCAGGAACAACTAAAATAAACTATACACCAAAGCAAATTAAGATTTATGTCAGGAATGCAAAGTTGGCTTAAGATCTGAAAAATTAATCTAAAATATAAAGAAAAAATATGATATAATCATTTTAATAGATAATGAAAACCTGACATCCACTCAAGAGTTGACAAAATCTAATGTCCATTCTTGATTAAAATCCCCCCTTCCAAGCTAAGAGTAGAAGAAAACTTCTTCAAGCTGTAGATTTGGTGACATTTGAATAATTCTATAAATTTACTATAATGATTTCATTGAATACTCACAACATTTAATACTGAGGTAAATGATATTTCAGTGTAGCTATTATAAAAATGACAAATGATTAATATATTTAAATCTTATCAGTAAAAGTTGCTATAGGCAAGAACTGTGTGTTTGTTATGTTCTCTTTGACACACAGCTCCTTAGTGTTACTTTATCAGTACTCAAGTGAGTTTTAAAAATTAATCATGTACTATGGGCTGCTGTACAACCCATGTCTAGGCATTCAAGCTGTCATGACTGTCTTATTTTCTTCAAAGCAGGTTTTTGGTACTCATTTTCTCACTTCTGTGTCTTTATCACACTATACCCTTGAGTCACAAGATGGTATTTTTGGCACATGTAGCTTGGTTGCTGTCCAGAATGACTTCAGAGTAGTTTGGGAGACAGACAGACACATGAGGCAAACAGCTGGGTAATCACCAAGTGGAGAGGACATTTATCAGATATAGACAACCTTAACTCACATCCATGGAAGAAATCACTTTTTCCCTTTTCTTCATTAAAACTTGAATAAGAAAGATCTCATGGTTCAGAATTTTTTCTGAAAGATGGGTTCCTTGGGCTTTGTGCAGACAAAAGCCAACCTTATGAGGGAGCAAGTAGAGAGGGAGTTGCCCAAGGAATGGGGCTTCATTCATCAATTCTTCAATCAATATGTCCTTAGCATGCGCTTTGTGTACCAAGCACTGTTATTGCTTGTGGAGATACAGCAACATGCAAGAAGTCTACTTAACACTGTATTGGGGGAGAAATAAACAACAGACTAAGAAATGTTGATATTTTGTCTAAGAGGACTTTGAAAACCCTGAAAAGCAGAAAAAAAGGGAAAAATTGGGTGTGGTAAAAGTGAGAGTTACCATCACGTGGGAAATGAAAAGCCAAGGCTTTTCTAACAGGATGACAATTTGAATGTAGCTGAAAGGAAATGATAGGAATGTATGCTGTGAACTTGGGAAAAAGCAACCCAGGTAGATAAAACATAATGCGCAAGCGACTCTGGGCAGGACCATTGTTGGTACATTCAGGGACAAGAGAGGAGGGCCCGCGCACAGCCGTAGATGTAAGGGGTTCATGGCAGAGAGAAGTCCCGAGAGCTGGAGGAGGTGGGGCTTGCAGGACATGGAGGACTTTGGATTTAGATTTTGCTCTGAGTGGGATGGGAGCTAGCGAGAAATTCTGAGCAAAGAAGTGCCACGATCTGATTCTGTTTCCCAGGGATTCGTCTGGCTTCCGTGTTGATTCTGAGTTCAGGAGGGCAGAGGCAGAAGCAGGGAGACTGGTTGAGACACTATTGCAGTCATCCAGGCAAAAGGTGACAGTGAGTCAGTCCAAGGTGTTAGCCATGGAGACAAGAATTGACAATATTTTGTACATATTTCTAAGGAAAATCCAATAAGATTAACTGGCAGTTATAGTATGTGAGAGAAAGCAAAGATCCTAAAACGATTATTTTAATAATTTAACAAGAGTTTTAGCGGAACTCATTATATGCCAGGCACTGTTCCAAGTTCTTGGCAAATACTGATCATTTAATCTCTGCAATAACCTTAAGATAGACATTAGTTTTATCCTCTTTTTCTTCCTTCAAGGTTTTGCCTCTGAGACACTAGAGGGGTGGAACTGACATTTACTTAGAAAGGGAAGGTGTGGTAAAGAGGAGGTTCAAGTTACTTCAGTCAGGTTGATGTTACAGTAGAGATGCGTGAAACAGCTTCTTGGAGCTATCAGGCAGGCAGCTGGTCACAGGAGTGTAGTTAGGGAGTGGTGTGCACTAGAGATACACATTTCCTTAATGTAAAGACAAGATTTTAAAACCATGAAACTCATTGATATCTATAAAGAGGTATAGATCCAGGAGAGAGGAAGACCAAGTACTAAACTTGAAGCCATGCAAAATTTAAATATAAGGACATAAAGATAAACTCTCCAAGAAGGCAGAGCAATGCCTCAAGAGCTTGGCATCCTGGAAGCCAAGGGAAGAAATTGTTGGAAGAGGAGAAAATGAGCAATTATGTTAAATGCTACAAATGTTTCAAGCAAGAGACAAGAGAACTTATTTTTTGGGTACTATGAAAAAAGCTATTTTGTTGACTAGTAGATGTGAAAGTTGGTGTGTAATGGGTTTAAGGGGAAGACAATAAGAGATGATAAATAAGATGTTTCTTTTGAGGCCTTTTCTATAAAATGAAATGTGATAACAGCCAGAGGCTAGTATGGGGGGGGATTTGCTTTGATTTCAGATGAAGGACATAATAGCATATTAATAAGCTAGAAATGTCCAGGAGAAAAGGTAAAAGATTGACACAGTACAGAGGGGATTAAACAAAGTCAATGAGCAGTTGACATAAGATGATAAAATAGAGGGTTTTTGCTTAGAAGTAGAGGATTCACCTCTAACAAGTGGAGAGAAGGCAGGACATATGGAGTTACGTGGACAGAGATGGATTTGTGAGGGAGATGTGATAGAGATTTGTAGAAGATCCCTTCTAATTGCTTCTAATTTATCAACAAAATGGGGGAGAGGCCATAAACTAAGAGAGATCAGCTTGAAGAAGAGAGAGATATGACACTGACCATCCTGGAAAATGGGGACTTATCCAAGACTTTAGCTCAACCACAGTTCATTCCATTATTCTAGTCTCGTTACTTGGGTCTAGAAAACCTTGGTTTCCCAGGAGACCCCTCTTAAAAGACACATACTGAGAAGCCCATGTGTTTTCCAGCTGGTTTGCTTAGAAAACACATTTGGATCAGGATGTCTGAGCTGTGAGACAGTGGAGATTAAGATCCCTTGGGCTATGATGTTTGTAATAGGTTTTTCCTGAGAAATCTAAATTTTACTCTTTTTTTTCAAGAAAAGTAAGTTTTTCAGTGTAGGACTGGGTATAGTTAATCAGAAAAGATTTAAGATTTAATAGCATTTAACCTAATTAGAAAAATAATTTATCAAGTCACTTGTCCTGATTTTTTTTTTCATATAGAAATAAAACTTAAGTCCAAGAAATTGGTGGTAAATAAGGAAGTGAGGTTGAGAGAGGTTGATCAAGACCAATAATATTCACTATCTCTGTGTTCACCAAACCTAAATGTATGTCATTTACTCAGAACCTCTTCCTAAATTAACAAATGTTGAATAGAACATATTTACCAGTACTTTCTTCTACCAGGATGGCCAAAGAATTTCTATAGAAATGTTAAAAGCAAGGATTGGGTCACCTCTAAAATGGCAGTAGATGGCTATGTGGAAGGCGCCTGGGTCTGGATAGCCCTCAAGGTTGAATTCTGACCCCATTTCCGCCTCACCCTCATCCTCTCATCTTCACTGAGATCGTTTCCTCTTCCGTAAATCATGTGTCCTGACAGCGGTGGTTGTGAAATTCAATGAAGCAATGTGTCATGGGAAATGTGTAGGTACTTCTGGCACAACGAAGGGGCCATCACTCTTAGACGGTGCCATCCCTTCCACCTGGA
Organism: Hydrochoerus hydrochaeris; assembly: GCA_004027455.1. Taxonomy (NCBI): domain Eukaryota; kingdom Metazoa; phylum Chordata; class Mammalia; order Rodentia; family Hydrochaeridae; genus Hydrochoerus; species Hydrochoerus hydrochaeris. Next base: position 375,677 of record PVLA01001183.1, read on the forward strand.
GAAACACCTGCAGATTTGTTTGAACTTGTGTCTGGAAAACAAAGCTTTTTCATTGTATTGTCACTCACAGCATTCAATGTTTCATTTCTGGCTATCAAAATATATGGATTTGTTTTTCCATCCCAAGCAAGTCTCCAATTCTCTGTGGATACCAGAGAGATGTCCTAGAGTTCAATAGAAGTTTGACTCTATCCAGAGTTAGTGCAGACCCCTCAGCTTAAGGGTTGACTCACAAAGACTGTTCCCAACTTCAGATGACAGGAGTATTTGGTCCTCAGGTAACTTATGACTTCATTCCTCCATCCCTACAAGTCATTCACAGAACCCAGAAAACTCATTTGCTTGTTAGGTCACAGGTTTATTATGTATAGCATATTGAAAGATAGCACTGATTATTAGCCAGATGAAGAGATGTACAGGGCAAGATATGCAAGAAACAATGTGAAACTTCTAAGCCCTCTCAGGGACACCCCCCCAACCCAGCACCTCACACATTCTGCAACTCAGAAGCCTCCAAAACAGATCTCTTTGGGTTTTTGTGAAGGCTCCATTATGTAAGGATGAGTGGTTAAATCACTGGCCATTGGCAATTGACTCAACCTCTTTCCACTTCCTGGAGGTTGAAGGTGGTGTTTAAAGTTCTGATCCTCAAATCACATGGTTGGTTAGTTTCCCTGGCAACCAGTCCCCCAACTTGAGGGGTTTTCTAAAAATCACCTGATTAATATAAACTCAGGTGTGGTTCAAAGAAGCTTATTATGAATAACAAAAAACCTTTATTACTTTTATCTGTTAGGAAATTCTAAGAGCTGTTTCCAAAAGCTCTGGCCAGCAACAGGGAGTGAAGGCCAATGTCTATGTTTCTAATTATATCATACTATCACACCAAGATCTATATTTCTTATTATATCATAATATCACAGTGCACAACCAAAGACCTATATATCACAGACCAGAGAGAAGTGAAAGAATTAGACAGTGGGGAATGTGCAGGTGTAGTTTTAATTATCTTCTTGGCAATGTTAACATTTCAGGGACTGCTATATATTGCTCATCGCTTCCTTGTCTAAGACTCTAGGAATCTATAGCTAAGTGATAAGGAGGCTATCTTCATTTTACCATATGTTTTAAAATTCTGGCAGGGTGGGGGCCATATTCTAACTGGACTCAGGAGGGATACTTAATAACTCATTAAGTAAATGCAAACAATTGGACAAATACATGTCTTTCCTCAGCAGGTGGGTTGTAATGGACCACAAACAGCAGGTCCCCTCACACTGGCCAGGCCCCATGGAAGTGAGTGGGTGGTGCTGGCCAGAAGCTGAGTTTAAAGATAACCTCCAACAACTGCATCCTCTGCTGGTAGAGCCATTGAAATCTTGCAGCTGTTTTGTGGGTTGGGGCATTTTATTTTCTTTTATGGCACAGTTTAAAATGGAGACAGCAAGGAAAATGCTCAGAGTCACATACAGAACCCCCTAGGCTGAGGATGTCTTCATGCTAGAATGCTTCAGGAGTGAAAGGGCTGAGACCTGTGTTCTGCAGAAAGCCTGTCCTTTTGTGGTCTCTGCGTCAGTCACTCAAGATTCCACCAAGTGGAAAAAGGAAAGCTGCAGATCGACTCCATCAGACAAAGCCCTGATAATGCAAGCTGTTACCCATTAACCTGACCAGTAGGAGGGAGTAGCTGACACACTAATTTACTGTGTCTTTTACAACCACTTGAAGTGTGGGGCCACTCCCGTGTTTGTCACCTGGCCCTTTCTTTCCTGGCAGGTGACTGTTTCTTTTCTTCTGCCAGAGTCTAGACTGGCGTTATCAGTGTAGTTCACAGATTATGCTGTGCAAGAGTTTTTAATTTTTGTAATGTAGCTGTGAACATCTTCTAACAAGATCATATACTAGAGTCCAATATTTAAACAGCAACTAATTTTGAAGGTGTCTGACATGAAGCAAAAGAAGATGATCTTGAGCTGTCCATCTCTACTCCATTCAAATACATCCAACACACACACACACACACACACACACACACACACACTCACTGAGGCCCTCTAAAACTTTTCTAGGATTCTAAGCAGAAACAGTTTGAAAGGCCCTGACAGTCTTTGTTTTACAAATGAATAAGCAGGTGTATGTCTTTCCTGTCCAACATGGTAGCCTCTAGCCACTTGGGGCAAGTGAGTATCTGAAATGGCTCATCTGAACAGAAGCATGCTGTAAATATAAAACACATAGATAACTCTGAAAACTTGGTGTGAAACAAACAAAACAAAGAATACAAAATGTCTCAGCACATTTTTGTTGAGGACAGGTTGAGGTGGTAATATTCTCGGTAGGTTAGTTGAATAAAACAGATCATTAAAATTAACCCCACTTCTTTCACTTTAAAATAGAACTACTAGAAAATTCGAAATTATACAGAATGGCTCATGTGTGTAGTTTGAGTTCTAATTCGACAGGATGGCGCTAGTCTAGATTGTTCTTCTGAAATGTCTCCTTCAAGGATGCTTGGGTCATCAGAGGCAGGTCACGTCTCATGACTCCTAACTCAATGCCCTCTGCATTCTGCTGGTCCTATGCTGCTCATTTATACAGACATGACTGACAGACAGCAAGTCAGAGAAACATCTCTGGGATGCTCAATCCAATGTAATGAGATAAGAGGAAAAAACTTACAGGCAAAAGTGAAAGGCCTTCCCATCCACTTCTGTTTACCTGGCATTTAGGAGGCACTGGCTTTGACACAGAAATAGGAAGGCAGGAAGGAGGCTAGCGAAAGAAGGAGATGGTGAATGAGAAGAAAACATCTTAGAGATGCCTAATTGGAGGAATGACTCATTTTCTAACTAGACTTCTTAGCTTATAAACTCCTAGAAAGCAGAGACTATGCCCTCTATTTGAAGGGTAGGAGAACTGATGTCCTACGCAGTACCCATGCTCACTGCTCTGCTGTAGACAATAAACATGAAGCAATGTCTTCGTTTTGGCTCCCTGAGCTCATGGACGGCTCCTTCCTTCTACTTGTGGCACACTTAGAACAGGCGTGACAATAAAGGCAGATGAGGCGAACACAGTGAGGTACATACAGTGAGAGAAGTCAAATTAAACAGCATGTTTATAAACCTTTTCTACTCCTTCAGACTCTTAGGAAGCAGAAAACACCCAGACATTGTTTTAAATCTGGGAGTTTCCAGCCTTGCAACTGATCTCCCTGGCGGGAGGCCAGGCCTGCTGTCAGCGCGTGGGAGAGCTCAGCGCTCCCAGGGGCGGTGCTGAAGCTCCAAGTTTATGAGGCATTTATGGCAGGATGTAGTCAGTACCTATGGGTTTAGGGTATAATTTTCCCTCAAAAAAATATTTCATCTCTGAACTGCTACACGTGCTAAGATACTGGCTCTGCCTTCGCTTTCTTTCTTTTTTTAATGCTTCTCTGTTTTCAATTTAATCTCCAGTGAAATTAGGGGACGCCAAGCTTCTCTCAGCCCTGGCAGTAAGCCGAGTGAGCAGAAGTGGCTCTGGGGACTGTCCTGAGAGGTGGCCTCCAGTGCCCCATTGTCCATATCTGCATATGTGCATGCTTGGGAGAAGGGAGAAGGACGTGGGGATAGCTCTGAAAGGTATCTTGAACTCAGCCACTCAGCCAGGAACCAAAGCATATTTAAATTAAAAGAGATTTTTAAGAAAGGAGTTGAAACCAGAATATCCAATTAAAATTCCAGCTTTCTGGATGTTCAGGAAAGAGTAAACTTAGGGCAATTAGATGGTAGCCGTGGTAGGGAATCTCATCATTAATCCTCCAGGGGTTGTTGATTCTGGGATCTGATACCTGCCTCACAGAAGACAGAAGATAAAATTAAACTCTACCAAAGCTCCAGAAGTATCTGTTGAGACCGCTGCGTTTCCCTTGAGGCACTGCAGGCATGTGTAGGAACTGCTGCTTTGGCAGTTTCCCAACTGTGCAGGGGTTGATGGAGACCTGACCTCCTAAAGTGGGGCTCATAGAACACCTTCCCAGGTTGTCACAGACTGTTCACACAGTGCCAGTCACAATGTCCTGCAGGTGAAGGCCTATGTGACTGTGCTTCTTGACGAGAGCCATGGGGAGATGTGTACCCTTCTTTTCGCCAACCGTGGTTTTCCTTTCTATTTTTTCCTGAACACACTCAGGAACTTAGCCTTAGTATCCCTTTACGCTGTGGGACTGTACAGGGGAAGGAAGCATTTTCTTCCTGTGTGCCATCACTTGTCCTTTGAGAGCTACCTGTAAGTGACACAGGTTTGAACTGTGAAGAAAAGCCAAGGACTCCAAATCAGGGGGAGTGCAGGATCACCACACCACAGTCTACTCAGGACACCGGAACAACATGCCATAAACTGGTGGCTTGAACAACAAAAACTAAACTCATTTTCTCATAGTTCTGGAGGGTGAAAGTCTAAGGTCAAGGTGCCAGGAGGGTTGGTTCTTTTGAAGTCTCTCTCCTTGGCTTGCAGATGACTGTCTCTTCCATTTTTTTTCCCATAAAATACCTTCTTTCCTCATGAGGACCCTGCCATATTGGATTAGGACCCACTTCAAGACCTCATTGTAACTCAATTACGTCTTGAGAGGCTCTGAGCCTGTGGTACTGTGAGGGTTAAGATTCCAACATATGAACGAGGGTTGGGGGACACAAGTCATTCCAGAGCACCATATCTGTGCCTGTCAGGAAGGCTGGGAACCTGGTACCATATCCTCATGGTAGCATGGTAGAACACACTTCATTTGTGTAGCTCAATAATACCATTCCAGGTCCTTACAAAAATGGCCCAGTTTGCCCAGTTTCACTGGCCTTTCTGGCCTTAAAAGGCCAGTCATTTCTGGCCTTTCAGTTCCCGGGGTGTTAGGGACTGTTTCCTGGAACATTGTCCTTGGAGAGACAGTCACATTGCCAAGCTGCAGACCCATGGACTGCCTCACTCACAGCTCCTCCCTTGCTGACTGCTCCCAGCTCTGCCAAAACACATCCCGAAGCCCAGTTAAGGAGGGTTGTGGTCTTGTCTAAGGAGCCAGGTGTGGTACACTGACCCTGGTCCCCTGGGCACAGCATTCCGGAAGACAGCGTCGCCTCCTGAGCCTGTACTTCCTGTGGTGTTTACAATTAGGCCTCTGTGTGAACCAGAATCGAAGGTTCAGAATTTGTTTTGCTTTCCACTAATCCTTAAAAATAATTCCCTGGTAATGTAGGCTGGAAAAGAAGACAGGACTACTGAACTCAGAGATGATCTCTTCTCACTCTTCTTGTGTTTTTTTTTCACAGTCATTTAAAGTCACTTCTGTCCCTGAACCAGACAAATAACTGTCTCTTTTACTCTGGGCTTTGCAAATCTGACCCTGTTTTCTACAATCATAGTGCTGAGTATGTTACACAAACTGCTCTTGCAAATCCATCCCTGAATGATAGTTCCTGGGTGGTCCTTCTTGGGTGGGTCCCTGGGCACAGACACCCCATGCCACGCTTCCTCCTCAGCTCAGCACTCCGGGGTGGATCCTGCTTCATGCAGCTACAGCTCATCAGGAGATAAGATCAGAGACACTATGGAAGAAGGCCTGGGTTGTAACCAGGCCGAAAATACAAGCCCTTCCAAACATCAGGCCTACAGTACCGAAAACAAACCCCCAAGCACCCCCTGGCTTTGGGGGTGCTCTCCTGGAGAGGATTTCTCTCCTCGTAAAGATCAGTATCTAGGGGTGAAGAAAGAGTCATGCCACTCCCAGCAGGGCCTCCAGTCAGTCAGGAGAGCTTCACTTTCAATTACTGAGAGCAGCTGTAGACTGGTGCTTATGTAAGGGGTCGGGTGCCTCCTTCTCAGGAGGAGGATGTGGAACCATTTGGTGTTTGCTGAATAATGAATCATGGTCAGAGTTAGGGAGTAGAAACAGTGAGTTTCTGCCCTGTGTTGCTTCATCCAGAACTTCTAGTAAAGAATGATAAGCGTGAGTCAGAGCTTGGTGCGCTCCGGGGTTGAGGGTGGTACTCAAATTTGGGCCCCTAGGCCGGAAGGGACTGGAAGCAGGGAGATTGCAGCCCAGCTGGGCACTTTGTGAGGAGATTCGCTGTTTACTTTGGGCTGTGGTTAACTTGCCAGAGGCTTTCTTATCTGGAGTGACTGTAGCCCTTTTCAGGCCCCAACCAGAATCTAGGAGTATTCAAAATAAGCAGAGATTTCTGCAAATCTCATATGAACACTAAAAAATGAAACAAATCTAAAGGGAGGAAAGAAGGAGCATATTTATATCACCCGAGAAGTTGAAGGTTTAGTTTCAGTCAGAGAGAACGTGAGAGAAAGAAAGAATATTTCAATGGTCATATTCTGAGGTAAAAATAAATGAGCAAAATCACAACAAAACCAAACAAAATCAGGTCCTGTAATAAGATGAAATAGAAATCACCTGTATCTTTTCATGTTTCCAAGAAATCTAGTCAAAATTGATGGGCTTTCTACATCAGCAAATACTTTCTTGTTTCTCCCCATTTCCTGTCTGCCATGCCCTTTAACTTACCCTGCTGGTAGCTACAGTCCACTGACCCTCAGCAAATCCCTTCCCACATCCGAGTGTGCATGCAGGGCCTCATATGGAGTTGGTGGGTCTGCTTTATGTTGCGGTGCAGGCGTCCCCAAACCCTAAGCTATGGACCTATACCAGTATGTGGCCTGTTAGGTTCTAGGCCTCATTGAAGCAGGTGAGCGACGGGGGAAGAGGAAGCTTCATTGGTATTCACAGCTGCTCCCCAGTGCTGGCATTGCTGCCTGAGCTCTGCCCAGGCAGATCAGTGGCATTAGATTCTCACGGGAGCACGAACCCTACTGTGCACTGCACATGGGGGATCTAAGTTGCATGTTCCTTAAGAGAATCTAATGTAATAAAAATAGAAATGAAGCACACAGTAAGTGTTATGCACTTGAATCATCCTGAAATCACTACCACTTCCATGCCTGGGAAAACTGTCTTCCATGAAACCAGACACTGATGCCAAAAAGTTTGAAGACTGCTGGTGTGGTAGATACTGTAAGAAGGTCAGGGCAACTTGCCTGATGAGCAATACAGGAAACTTTCTTCAGAGTGCAAGTGGGGAGCTGAGCCCTGCCTTTGAGCCCTGCTTAGCATAGAGGTCAAGATCCAATGGCTACTTTTAATCCATTTATGCCTCATGTTCCAATTTTGGAAAGCCACAACAATGGAACATAATACATATTTTTTTCCTCCTTAAATTCTTATTTTTTGGGTCATTTCTAGGTAATGTATGAATTTCATGCAAAAATTCAAAGAAAACTTGCCACCTTCAGCATACATGGGTTAATCTTTCCTATGCTATTTGCCAACAGCCCTGTGAGTCTGGTACATAATTAGCTTCTCTGCTTGATTCATTCAGCTGTAAAACGGGGCAACAAGAGCCATTGTCCTGAAGAGTGGTTGTGAGGACTGCAGTAAATCTTATAAAGCATTTAAGAATGTTTTAGTTTTTTTTAACCTATCATCATCATCATCATCACCACCACCACCACCACCACCACCATCATCTTTACCATCATTTAATGTTAGCCTAATTTTCATCTCCAGAGTCTTCTATCTAGAAAAATATGTTTGTGAGATATGAACAAGCCATGTGGTCAACTAAATATGGCCTTTACAACTAGTAAAGTTTTTCTTTAGTATTTTCACTTATAAAACAGGAGAAATATCATACATTTATAGTGAAGATCCAGCCAAATGAAATATAGCAAACTTAGAAAGTGTGAATAAATGGCAGGTATTTTGGTGACAATTATCAGCTCCTTGGACTGAATCCTATACAAGCAAATTCCAGATTTGCTTACCCTATGTAGCAGGTAAAGTTCTAACCCCAGATCCTTGACATGTTTTGGAGTATCTTTACATGCATTGTTGATATAAACTAATAGAAGGGAGGTAAATTCACATAACGGTGGTTGAACATAACATTCGTAAAGTATCTATTCTGGTGTTGGTTTAGAAAAAGAAAGAAGATAGATTAAATAATTTTTTAATTCATGGGTTCTTTTGCTCTGAGCTAAATGGCTTGATTTCCTGTTCAACCCAGCTGACCACAGAAGGCACATGACACCCCTCTGAGACCAGCCCTTTAGGACCAGATGGATGAGACAAGTGACAAGAGCGGGAGCAGCCACACACCTGACACCATTACACCATAATCATGGCCCCATGCTGGGCCCACATTTTGGGGAGCATTTACCATGCACTGGGCATACTGCTGAAAGATTTGATACATTAGCTTAATTTTACATTTATAACAACCCATTCTTAAGGTTGAGAAAACTGTATTCTTCAGGTTCTTGATAGGCTTTCAGCCTACTCATGGCCCCACAGGGGTGAAGGGGTAAAATCCAGGATTCCAATCTTGGGGACACTGCACAAGGCTGTACTGCCACTACTGTGGAGGGTAGGGCCTGCCTGGACCACCTCCAGCAGTCATGGTTCATAAGTGACCTGTTGTCATAGCCCTGGGGACCCACTGGCATGACGCCCGAGCACACAGGCAGTGTGTTATGGGGAGAGAGGTTCTGTGCTGCTCGGGTGCTGGGGGTGGGGGGCTGCGGCCATCCTTGGGTGCCTGGTGTATCTGAAATAAACTTGACAGAAACAATTCAGTTGGGCAGAGGAATAAAGGCCACCCTGTGGCGGCAGCCGTCAGGGAGGGAGTGCACCCTCCCCACCCCTCCGTTGGTGTGGTGGCCTTGGATAGGAATGACCCTGTCCCCAGCTCTTTATCCATACAACCATCAGACCCCTTTGAGAAGGGCAGAGCTGATGGCTTGGACAAGTTTCTTTTCTTGAAACAACGTTAATTTGTCCAATTTTGTGGCTTTTTTATGTGGAACAACATTAGCTCATCCAAGCTTGTGGTTTATTTGAAAACGAAATTCCGGTAAATCTTTCGCACCATCTGGCAGTGGGGTGATTGGCCGCCGGTTAGGAACAAGCCACCAAACACACAAGAAAACAAAGCCATGAAAACTCACCCCCCAAACAGAGCGGATCTGTGTGATTTCTATGCCCAAGCAGCCCCACAGGGAGCTCTGAGGATGTGTCTGTCCCCACGACAGAGCCATAACCTGTAGCTCCAGGGATGGCAATCATTTCTCTCAGCAGCTGAGGTGCAGTGCTGTTCCTTAGTTTACAGTTTAAATTTTCTTCTACAGAACTAAATTACAAGGAGCTCTTTGAAAACATATACACAGGGGTCTAGAAACCAGCAAGAGGGATCAGGAGAGAAGGTATTTTTTTTCCCAGCCAACATTTATTGAACACCTAATATGTGACAGACACGATTCCAGGAGTTTCACATGCCTCAGGGAACACAGGTCCCTGCCCTTGGGGAGCTTCACTCTAACAGAGGGGTGATAAATGTTACAGGAAATCCTGCTTCTTTTTTCCCCATCTCCCTCTCTTCCCTTCAAGCCCTCTTCCCCTCTTTATTTGCAAAAACTTTGTTTCCATTTTTTCCTTCTATTCTCTCTCTCTCCCCTTTCTTCCTTTCCCTCTCTTTTGTTGCTTTCCCTGTTTGAATATTTTAGTCCCAGTTCCCAATATGTATTATATATTTTGACCCTTATTTACACTTTCAGCTTCTCACCAGAGAAACAACACAGGATTTGAACATGTGTGTCCAATTTATTCCACTGAAGAGTATGGTCTCGAGGTGCCTTCATTTAGTTAGAAATGTCTCAAGCTTATCTCTCTTTATGACAGAGGAGTACTCTACTGTATTTAAAAAAAATCACATCTTCTTTATCCATTCACTGGTTGATGGACATTTGGACTGTTGCCAAGATTTATCTACTGTAAGTTTGCTGCTATAAACGTAGATGTGCACATATTGATGTGGCATGCTGCTTTTAATTCTTTTGGGAAGACATCCAGAAGGGGAATAGCTGAGTTAAATGGAACTCTAGTTTAATTTTTGGAGGAATCTCCATGCTGATTTCCATGATGGTTGTACCAGTCTGCACTTCCACCAACAGCAGAGAAGGATTCCTTTTCCCCCCACAGTCCTGCCAGCATTTGTCTTTGGTTGATTTCTTGATAATAACCACTTTCTGGAGTGACATGGAATCTCAGCATTGTTTTAATTTGCATCTCTTGAATGACCAGTGATGCTGAACATTTTTTCTTGTATTTATTTCCCATGTCCACTACCTCATCTGAGAACTGTCTACTCATTTCAGATGCCTATTTTTGGGTTGGGTCTTTAAACTGAGGTGCCTTTTTTTTTAGTTCTTTAAATCTTCTAGATATTAGTCCTTCATGTGAGAAACAGCTGACAAGAATTATTTTCCATTCTGTGGGTTGTCTCTTCACTCTGTTGATGATTTCTTTTGCTGTACCAAAACTTTTTAATAAGATGAGATCCCAGTTTTTGATTCTTTGTGATATTTCCTGGGCAATCAGGATTTTGTTCATAAAGTTTTTGCTTACACCAATATCTTCAAGAGTTCTGCTTATTCTCTCTTCCAGCAGATTTAGTGTTTCTATTTTAATATTTAGACCTTTGATCCATTTCAATTTTGGTTTTGATCCATTTCAACTTTAATTTTTAGTTTTGTGCATGGTGAAAGATATAGGCCTAGTTTTAATCTTTGGGATGTGGAAAGTCAGTTTTTCTAGCACCATTTATTGAAGAGCTGTCTTTCTTCCAGTGAAGGTGTTTGGCTCCTTTGTCAAAAATAAATTAGCTGAGTAGTATGTTTGGAATTGTTTTTTCATCTTCTAATCTGTTCCCTTGATCCGTGTATCTGTTTTGTTGGGGTTTTTTGGCCAGTACCATGCTGTTTTTATCACAGTAACTTTAGAGTATAATTTCAAATCAGGGATCATGATACCTCCAGCCCTGACTTTGTTGCCTGGAATTGCTTTTGCTATTCTACATCTCTTTTGGTTGCAAATGAATTTTTGGACTATGTCCTCTAATCCTGTGAGATGTATTATTGGTATTTTGATCAGGACTGCATTCAATATGTATAAAAATTTTGGAAATACAGCCATTTTTACTATATTGGTTCTTCCTACCCAAGAAAAAAGTATATCTTTCCATTTCCTGATATCCTCTTCAATCTCCTTTTTTCAGAGTACTATAGTATTCAATGTAAAGGTCTTTCACTTCCTTCCTTGGATTGATTACCAGGTATTTCATTTTTTTTGGATGCTACTGTGAAAGATGCTGTTTCCCTAATTTTTCTCTCAGTGAGTTTGTTTGTATATAGAAATCTGATTTTTGAGTGCTGACTTTGTATCCAGCTTTCTATTGAATTTGGTTATTAAATGTATAAGTTTTTGGTGGAGTTTTTTGGGCTCTTCTATGTACAGTGTCATGTCATCTGCAAATAATGATTTTTTTTTTTTTGGTATTGGGTATCAAACTCACAATGCAGGCACTGTGCCCCTGAGCTACATCCCTGGCATGATTTTTAAACATTGCTAGCTGACATTTTGGCATGTGGAGAAACAACTAAGCCTGAGTCCCTGAGGGACATACAAGATCCCATGCTTACTTACCTGTCTGCCCTATGCACAGTACTTCTCTAGCATTCCTAATACACATGAGAAATATCCCCACAGTGCTCTAAGCACTGGATAGACAACTGTGGATACGACAGGTCTACAATTAGTTAGAGCTCTTAAAGAGCTACTCTGTCAGTAGGATGGACAATCATATTGTTTTAAATGATACTTTTGAATGCATGAAGTCCTTTGTAAGGACCAAATAAGCAGCAAAGAAAGACAATAAATCCAGCATGGGCATGAGGACCATCTTTCAGTAGAAGGCTCAAGGAAGCCTTGCTGGGGAAGTGACCTTTGGACAGAAATCACACTAAGAGGCTGCCACTCATGTGAAGCGTGGAAAAGCCTGAAGTGTTTGTGGAGTTGAAACCCAGGCTGATGAAAGAATAACAAAGAAGGAAGAGGGCACACAGGAGTTAAGGAGGGAGAGGCAGGCAAGGGCTGTGTGAAACCAGTTTCCTCCTTCACGTGGGGGAAGGTCATGGAAAGAAGAGCACCCTTGTCTATAGGGGAGGAGTAGGTTGTAGGTCTATAATGAGAGCAGAGGCCAGTTATTTAGGAAGTTACCCAGGTTATCCAGGCACGATACGAAGAGACGGTGATAGAGAGGAGCAAGAAAAGGGCATTGAGGGAGAAGAAAGCAAATCTGTTCATGGATTTGATATGGAGGGTAAAGGGAGGGATTAACCAATGATGCTCCCAGGCCCTTTAGCTTGAGCATGATGGATGGTGGTGCTGTTTACTGAGAATGGGGAGGCAACGAGAGGGGAATGCAAAGTTTAAGGAGAAAAACTGCAAGTCTGTTTTAACCATGTTAAGACTAAGATACCTGTGAAAGGGAATATGAAGTGGTATTCTAGATTCCAGCAGAAAAAAAGCAAATTCAATTAAGGTGTCATTAGCAGGATACCAAGTGATGCTTTGGGTACTGAGTCCAAAGGTGGCACTGCACATGCTGTGTCATCAGTATGACCAAGACCATTACTCCAGCAGCTGGTGTACACACCCTAGGATGGGAGTCTATATAACTCTTCCTGCAACTCCCTGGACTATTTCTGCAGTGTCTACTACATGGTCCTGTATCTAGCTCTACGTGGACCTTGTCATAATGGAAATGAGCATCTTTGTTAAATTTGCCAAAACTTATCTGGTGAGAAGGAAAAAATGAATTGAAAGGTCTGGGTAAAAGAGGGAAATAATTGCTACAAAGTCCAAGCTCAGCCAAGTTAATCAGAAGGCCTGACACACAGGAGCCAATGGATAATCAGTAGGCATTTCAACCCCATGCCTGGGTCACATGGATGCTGGGAGAAGCCATCCTTCACACCATGCTCACAATGAGAATTCCAGCCCACTGTGCAGCTAAGTGAAGGTCAATATGTCTTCCATTGGTCTTTCCATTCGAGGTTCAGATTCAGCCACAAGCAGACCAATGGAAGACCAGGATCCATCCAAGGTACTTTCATCTCAAGAACCAGTCAAAGAATGTGAGACTGAGCCTGTCAAACCATCTTAGTGAATTATGAGGGTGGAGGCAAGATAACTTCTCTTCATTTAATGAATGAGGTCAACATTTTGGGAGTACTGGGCACCTGAGGGTGATGTACTCATCAGCCGCCTGCATTCACAGCAGTCCCCATCTCTCGTTTGGAAACTCTTGACATTGTGAGTTACTTTCCTTCTCCACTTATAGAGCTCAACTGCTTGCCTTTGATATGATTGGCTCAAGCCAAAGACAGACTACAGGCAAAGACCATCAACACTAAGTTTTTTTTTTTTCCAAAGACTCCAGGGCTGGCAGTCCTCCAGTCTCTTCCAGGACTGATGATCAGTCCTCATTTGCAATCCTAATAATGAAGTTCTTAGTTTTTCTCATCTATGGAGCAAATCATAATGGGCAAATGTCATGTACAATTCGACTATAAAAATAATACAGCTGCATGATGTTTTCTAGTTCTTTTTTTTCTTGTTGTTCTTGTCTCTCTCCCTCACAGCAATTCTGGTATCCTTGTAGCCAATCCAAAGAGATATAGGACAAATCAGGGAAGCCTAAGAGCCAGACTTTTCTCATTCCAAACCCTGGTGGTGCGCACATTTTGTGGCATTGGACAAGTCACCCAATCGGTCTGCTCTTTCCTTTCGAAGTGGGAAGCACATTGAAAGGGGGCTGGGAGAATTCATTGGTTTGGTGGAAAGATCTGAACAACTTGGTTTCATCAGTGCAATAATGACCTCTTTTTATTTACAAGACTCTGGCTCCTCTCCTCATTTCACTTTTGATAGTCGAGTGGATTTGCAAGTAAATGGGAGCTCTCAGCAGCAATCTGTGCAGCATTCTGAAAGCTTCTGGTGTGCACAGTCCAGAGAAAATATCAGCCCCTCTGCAGAAGGCCACTTAAAGGGACTTTCAAACAGGACTTATGTCAAGTCCACTTCGAAGCAAGTGATGGTGCTATATTCCTTTTACAAATTAAGGCAACAGGAAATATGCATTTTGAGCTGTAGCCTTGAGCTTCTTGGGTTTATTTTCCTCAGAAGGCTGACTCCCAACTAGTGCATTGCTCTTGTGGGTCACTTCTTTAAACATTTGACAGATATTTGCAAAGGAAAGGGTGAAAAAGAATCTGCTGGTAAGTTTTACCCCAGAGTAAGTTTTATCTGGAATACTCAAGATATAGAGTTGAAGGCATACGTGATATTACTTTGTATTCTCTTTTTCCTCAGTGGGAATCAAGTTTTGCCTGGAGTGAGTCAAAACTGAATGGAGATTGTATATGCTTCCCTATAGCTGTGAGGGAACAGGAAGCACTATCTCAGAAAAGAAACTAAGGCTGGGAGACACTGAGCATTTTAGTATGGCCTTATCCCTAAACGAAATAGGCAGCCACTTATGATCTGAAACACACTGAAAATGTACCTAAATATCAGGCCCAGTAATTTCCAGATGCTCACTGATTCTGTTTTCACACAGGAGGTCAATGTCATTCATTAATATCTTTGTATAACACTAACAAATTAACCTCCTAGTCTGGAAGTAACTAAGTAGGGAGAGTAGTCCTGACCAGCCCATTCACAGCAGGAGCTGGGAAGATCTGGAAGACACCTACATATATATGCACCATCTCCTCATTCCATCACAAGGCCACCAGAGACACAAATGTTTTCCTCATGTACTCAAATACTGTCCTTGAGAGAAGCAGAGGGCAGTGTACAGAATTCTGAACAACACAGGGCTGTATGTCAAAAAGATGGAAGAAATACATAATTAAATCATTTGAATGGTATTGTCTGACTAAAATTGTTGTGCTGTCTAACAGTCTTACTACTCGACCTATGGAACCAAACAAATAGCTTCAGCTGGGCGGTCATTAAAAATGCTCAATGTATAATGCTTTCATTCTTTTGTTTAATTGGTTTTATTATGTTTTGTTTTGTTTGAATTTATTATGTGCGATGGAATGAACAGCTACTTTGAAGAAAATGAGACATTATGGTAGCCATTGTTGATTTCCTATCATCTTGTTTTGAAGTCCTATAATGCTTTTATTTTTTTGTTTTGACTGTTTTTATTCTGTTGTGCTTTGATTTTATTATGTGTGATAGTATGGACAACTGTTTTGAAGAAAATGAAACATTATTATAACCATTGTTCATTTCCTGTTGTTTGGTTTTAAAGTCCTGTAATGCTTTCATTCTTTTGTTTTGATTGGTTTTAGCCCATTTTCTATTATTTGATTTCATTATGTGTGAAAACAAAAGACGTTATGGTAGCCACTGATGATTCCCTGTTGTCTTGTTTTGAAGTCATGTGATACTTGCATTGTTCTGTTCTGATTTGCTCTGTTTTGTTTTATTCTCTTTAAAATAAAAAAACTTATAAATAGAAATAAAATAAAAAATAGAAATATTAATCTCTTCACGATGAGAACACTCAAAATCCTGTCTTTGTGTCGTGTTGAATTATATGATACAATACTGTGAACTATCATTATGGATAAAAGTGTCTTATTAAATCAAAAGGCAAAAAAACGCAGAATCTCAGGACCCACTCCAGACCTGATGCATCAGCGTGTACATACTAACCAGATCCCCGGGTCATTCCCAGGAAGATTAAATACTGAGAAAGTGCTGGCCCTGCAAACTCTTCCTCTTCCCTTCCCCACTTTCCAGAGAAAACAGCTAGAACATCTGGAACGCGGTCCTGAGCCACATTTCAGCTACGCCATCTCACTGTGCTCTAGGTAAACACGTGACGCTAACCAAAGTTGACTGAAAATAAAGAACAAATGGAAGAGAAGGGTGCGGAGCTTCCAGCGCTCTGAAGTCAAAAGGAGGAGGTAGGACCAAGTTGGCGATGGAAATTAGCTCATCTATCAACTGCCTGTGTACATCACTGTCTCCAGCGCGGTGCTGAGGACTGAGTGATGTCAAAGTTCAGTGCGAAGAGGGCAGTGCCGGGTTAGCTACCATTACTGCTGGTGTTAGTTGCGAGACTACCAGCACTCCTTCCCCAAGTTTCCCATCCAATTTTGCATGTGCTGAGAAAGAACAGTTGGGAAGGAACCTTTGATTTTTTTTTCCTGGCAAAATTTGTAACAGGTGAATTCGTAACTGCTTTCTGTTTCTTGACTGAACCTCATCAGTGACCAAAATGGCTTTATAAAGAGCCTTCTTCATCCTAGGAGACATCATGACTCTCCTTTCTGGGAAGCTGCCTCACTTGGAATCCTCCTCATCGGGCTTCATACCTGCTGAGATGAGAGTGCTCGGGGAAAGGATTTGGCAGGGCCCAGTTTCAGAAAATTGGAGACTCGTCCAACTTGCAGAAACCTTTCCTATAAAGTTTTGGAAGTGTCTTATTGTGTAGGATTAAATCTCCTATGAATTTCATGAAAACTTGCATTTAAAAGAGATTATGGGGCTGGGGATTTAGTTCAGTGGTATAAGCGCCTGCCTTGCAAGCATGTGGTCGTGAGTTCGATCCCTGGTACCGATTTAAAAAAAAGAGAGAGATTCTATAACTTTAAAATTGTTTTAAAAACAATTTTCTTATTTCTGGCCTTCCAATGATCTCATAGTAACAGCACTGGGCTCAGAGTTGAGAAGATGTGGGCTCCACCTCTGATCCTCCTGCATGTTAACAGATCTCCCTGAGTCTCCATTTCATTGATGGCTGACCTATACTAAGTAATTGATAAATTTTAAAAGAAATGTTAGCTCTCAATGTAAATGTTATGCAGCTTGATGACATATGAATGGGGTGATTTCTCTCGTCTGAAATTTTCAGGGCATCTGGAAGGTGCTGGCAGTGGGAAGATGATGAATCTTTGCTGCTGAGATCATTTCTTTTCTGTCCTGGGTGATTTCACGGCACAGAGCTCTATGGAAGCAAAAGACAAGACCCTTTCAGGTCCCTGGCATCTTTAAGATTATATAATTCCCTAAATAAATAATGCAAATGTGAGGGATATTAATAGATGCAAAATCAGCTCAGAAATTTGCCTCTCAGTCTCCCTTCCCAAATGGCAAAAACAGAGAAGAAAAGAGAAGAGAGAAGAGAAGAGAAGAGAAGAGAAGAGAAGAGAA